>CM064492.1:31523549-31918549 GCA_032716605.1 Paralithodes platypus
CAAAGACCATCTGGACATGAGAGGTACTCAATTCCTGGCAGCAGCCTGCACGAACCAAAACCACCCACTACACTACATGGCAACACACCCACAGAAACCAAGACATATAAAAACAACACCCAGCACACGGTATCACACACAAATACTGTCCTCTCTCCCTCCCTGCCCACCCCAAACCAACTTCCAGAAGCACATCCATACTCATATCTCTCGCCGATCCATCCACTCACTCATAGACAACACGCAGCTGCAAGCACGACCTCCCGAAATCCATCCTTCCGAATCCTCCTTTCCTTGCGAGGACAGAGTCCACCTGGCCAGGCTGAGATGCGGACATCATCCAGCTCTTCTGAGCTATCAGAAGAGACTGGATGACTCCGTCATCGACACCTGCCCGGGATGTAAGACAGCACCCCATACCATCAAACACATCATAGAAGACTGCATTTCACACAACCACTTACGCCAACAACACAATCTACACTCAATGAGAGCTCTGTGGGAAAGCCTGATCGTGGCCGTGGCCTTCCTCAGGGACTCGGGGCTGTTCGGCCAGGCAGCTTAGGGAACAACAACAACAACAACAACTAATAGCTAGAATATAAGGAAGAAATGCAACTTCGAATCATGAAAGGTTTAATTTCTTACAATATCGTGTACTTATGAAACATTTACATCCTACCTATATCTCCCTCATCGGGATATACAAATGCTTAACCCATTCAGTACCGGTGATGCTTTTCCATTATTTTCTGGCAATTATTATATTATAATACTTAGCTTAGCAAGAACCTCACGTAATTAAAAAGCTACAGACTATCTCAATTAACCCATTTAGCTACCACAGATCATCCCCAAGCTGAGTAACATAATCTAATGCTTGCCAGCATATGATGGAAAGGACGTCACCGGTACTGTATTGGTTAAAATATCCCTCTTATATCCTAAGGCCATATTACTACACCCTTCATCTTACATCACATAAAGTCATCCTAATAGACCTGACCCAACCATTAACCAGTTCAACATATATCTTAATCCTTTTTTCATATCCTCGAAAACTTCAACTTTAATGTAATACCTTCCTACCCACTCAAATTCATAGCCGCACCTTAAAGGTGGGGGCGCATGGGTTGAGGTAAACATGGACAAATAATCGCCAACCTTCATATAATTATCTTGTAAAATGCAATGTAACTGAAATCATTATTAACAATGGTATAAAGGATTTTGCGGATCGTCTATACCGGGCCTGTGACGTCATAGTGACGTCACACCAGTATCCTTATCCTAGACTGGATGGTGGACTTACACTCTTGTGACGTCACAGGCCCGGTATAGACGATCCACAAAATCCTGTATACCATTGTTAATAATTATTTCAGTGCCATTGCATTTTGCAAGATAATTATGTACAGCTGGGCGATTATCATTCCATGTTTATCTCAACCCATGAGCCCCCACCTTTAAACATTACCCAATCATCAAATTTCTCTTAAGCCTAAACTCGTGCCAAGGCGAGTAAGAAATATGTTTTCTTAAATATTCCTATAAGGCTGCACACCTGTCAGACCATTATACTAAAACTAGGGTCTCATGAACCTTCCACTATGATCGCTATTCCACCAAACTTTTCTACAGCCCATTGTTATTGCCCTCTGCTTGACGTTACTGCCGCGACAGTAATAATAAAGATTTTCCACTTGAGCCTAACCGACGCTGTAAACCAGACTTGTGACGCTAAATGTACTTGTAATTAGGACTACCAACATGACTGAGGATACATGTTCTCCTTTCACATTGCTTTTTAATAGCAAGGTCGAAGTAAACTCTCAAAAAATCGCTAAGTATAATTATCTAGTGTCTTGCCAGTCTTTCACAAAGTTACTTATACAAAAATATTCCATATAGATTTTCAACGTTCCTTAATTTTACCTTGAATGTAAAACAATAACTTGGGCTAACCTTGACTTCGCCGAAGATATTAAACTTTGAGACAACACCCATGGTCCTCAAACACCATCCAGGGAATATTTATGGTTTGTAACACAATCCAGTGATAACATTAGTTATACAAAGCCATTCATAAAACAATTTAGGTTTTTAAATACTTCCAGTGACCACTCCGAGTCCTGTATGCTTCCAAGGAAATCTTAAGCAATGCACATAACATATATCTATGTTTGTTATTATTTTTGTTTGTAATTGATCACTATGAAAAATCATCACATTGCAACACATTTTCTGGATCGCCAGCCTATATTATTACATAACTGGTTCACCCACAGAGCACAACACCATCGACAATAATTATTTGCAACATTATTTAACAATATTTGCTACATCTACACACTATAATATATAATCGTTTATTTTCCAACACCTTCCATCATATTCAATGAAGGACCATCATACACAGTAGGTCATCTTCACCAGCCAGATAATTCACAGGGTTCTCAACAGCAGCCAACCAACACACAGGGTTCTCAACACCAGCCAGCCAACACACAGGGTTCTCAACACCAGCCAGCCAACACACAGGGTTCTCAACACCAACCAGCCAACACACAGGGTTCTCAACACCAGCCAGCCAACACACAGGGTTCTCAACACCAACCAGCCAACACACAGGGTTCTCAACACCAGCCAGCCAACACACAGGGTTCTCAACACCAGCCAGTCAACACACAGGGTTTTCAACACTAGCCAGCCAACACACAGGGTTCTCAACACCAGCCAACCAACACACAGGGTTCTCAATACCAACCAGCCAACACACGGGGTTCTCAACACCAACCAGCCAACACACAGGGTTCTCAACACCAACCAGCCAGCACACAGGGTTCTAAACACCAACCAGCCAACACACCGGGTTCTCAACACCAGCCAGCCAACACACAGGGTTCTCAATACTAGATAGCCAACACACATGGTTCTCAACACCAGCCAACCAACACACAGGGCTCTCACCACTAGCCAACACACAAGGTTCTCAACACCAGCCAACCAACACACAGGGTTCTCAACACCAACCAGCCAACACACAAGGTTCTCAGCACCAACCAGCAAACACACAGGGTTCTCTACACCAGCCAACCAACACACATGGCTCTCAACACTAGCCAACACACAGGGTTCTCAACTCCAGCCAACCAACACACAGGGTTCTCAACACCAACCATCCAACACACAGGGTTCTCAACACCAACCAGCCAACACACAGGGTTCTCAACACCAACCAGCAAACACACAGGGTTCTCAACACCAGCCAACCAACACACAGGGCTCTCAACACTAGCCAACACACATGGTTCTCAACACCAGCCAACACACAGGGTTCTCAACACTAGCCAACACACAGGGTTCTCAACACCAGCCAACCAACACACAGGGTTCTCAACACTAGCCAGCCAACACACAGGGTTCTCAACACCAGCCAACCAACACACTGGGTTCTCAACACCAACCAGCCAATACACAAGGTTCTCAACACCAGCCAACCAACACACAGGGTTATCAACACCAGCCAACCAACACACAGGGTTCTCAACACCAGCCAGTCAACACACAGGGTTTTCAACACTAGCCAGCCAACACACAGGGTTCTCAACACCAGCCAACAAACACACAGGGTTCTCAATACCAACCAGCCAACACACAGGGTTCTCAACACCAACCAGCCAACACCCAGCGTTCTTAACACCAACCAGCCAACACACAGGGTTCTCAACACCAACCAGCCAACACACAGGGTTCTCAACACCAGCCAGCCAACACACAGGGTTCTCAACACTAGCCAGCCAACACACAGGGTTCTCAACACCAGCCAACCAACACACAGTGCTCTCATCACTAGCCAACACACAAGGTTCTCAACACCAGCCAACCAACACACAGGGTTCTCAACACCAACCAGCCAACACACAGGGTTCTCAACACCAACCAGCCAACACACAAGGTTCTCAGCACCAACCAGCAAACACACAGGGTTCTCTACACCAGCCAACCAACACACATGGCTCTCAACACTAGCCAACACACAGGGTTCTCAACACCAGCCAACCAACACACAGGGTTCTCAACACCAACCAGACAACACACAGGGTTCTCAACACCAACCAGCCAACACACAGGGTTCTCAACACCAACCAGCCAACACACAGGGTTCTCAACACTAGCCAACACACAGGGTTCTCAACACCAACCAGCCAACACACAGGGTTCTCAACACCAACCAGCAAACACACAGTGTTCTCAACACCAGCCAACCAACACACAGGGCTCTCAACACTAGCCAACACACATGGTTCTCAACACCAGCCAACACACAGGGTTCTCAACACTAGCCAACACACAGGGTTCTCAACACCAGCCAACCAACACACAGGGTTCTCAACACTAGCCAGCCAGCACACAGGGTTCTCAACACCAGCCAACCAACACACTGGGTTCTCAACACCAGCCAACCAACACACAGGGTTATCAACACCAGCCAACCAACACGCAGGGTTCTCAACACCAGCCAACCAACACACAGGGCTCTCAACACTAGCCAACCAACACACAGGGTTCTCAACACCAGCCAACCAACACACAGGGTTCTCAACACCAACCAGCCAACACACAGGGTTCTCAACACCAACCAGCCAACACACAGGGTTCTCAACACCAGCCAACCAACACACAGGGCTCTCAACACTAGGCAACACACAGGGTTCTCAACACTAGCCAACACAGAGGGTTCTCAACACTAGCCAACCAACACACAGGGTTCTCAACACCAGCCAACCAACACACAGGGCTCTCAACATTAGCCAACACACAGGGTTCTCTACACTAGCCAACACACAGGGTTCTCAACACCAGCCAACCAACACACAGGGTTCTTAACACCAGCCAGCCAACGCACAGGGTTTTCAACGCCAGCCAGCCAACACAAAGGGTTCTCAACACCAGCCAGGCAACACACAGGGTTCTCAACACAAGCCAACAAACACACATAGTTTTCAACACCAGCCAGCCAACCGACAGAGTTCTCAACACCAGCCAGCCAACACACAGGGTTCTCAATACATGTTAATACACAGGGTTCTCAATACCAGCCAACACACAGGGCACTCAACTCCAACCAGCCAACACACAGGGTTTTCAACACATGTTAATACACAGGGTTCTCAGCACCAACCGAGAAAACACCCCAAGTTTGTAGGTTTCACTCTAAAGAAATAGACGTGATATTTGCAAGCTGAATTCCTGTCCATTCCGGGTCCTCCCTTTTAACATGGGTCATAAAAGATCGTTATAAAGCTCTTCAAGATGGTATCAAGGTGGAAGAGATTGTAAATCTTATTACAGATTCCTAACTTTGATCTCTGCAGCATAGAAATATATTCAAAGGTTTGAATTTTTTAAATCTGAGAACACACATGACTTGTCTTAATACGACGGTTAGGCAGGTACAATCGGGGACAAGTTAATCTGGTATGTGTGCTGGGAGGTGGTGCATGTATATGACAGTTGTGCACTTGTTCAATTTTCATTGGCAACTCCACACGACTGCCAATAGACTTATTGGGAGGTTTGACGACCTCCCACCAAACAAAATAACTTCTTATTTAGTAGTAGCCTCGGAGTATCCAGTAGTGCTTTATAATAAGTATAATGCCGCTCCGCTATAGGAGCGGCGGATTTATCGGAACCACTAGCACGATTAACCGATATTTTCTAGAGTTGCACCTCAATTATCTACTAGCTATGCTGTACACACTTCGAAGCCACTATGGTAAAGATAAAACGAAAATATGGGTGAGAAAAGACAAGAGAAAGTTGATAAATTGCCCATCTGCGATTTAGGGTCCTTACGACACCTTCGTGAACCCCCTACATAACATGACAGGGCTTATTGTATGTATCATTGTACCAAGTTAATCAGACTAAATTGGATGGGCAGGGGTTCGGCGCGAAGGAGGGATACTCCGAGGCTAATACTAGGTAAGAGGTTTTCCTTATTTGGTTTGGGGAGAGGTCGTCAAACCTTCCAATTTAGTTGTAGCCTCCATGTTATCCAACGTAGTGCTAGAGTACCAAATTGGAGGCGGACATTCAAGCTGCAAACAAAACCTAGCTATTAGTAACATATCAAGACCCCAAAAAGACAGCCATAAACAAGAGAGTTTATCTAAAAAGAGTGTACTGACAGGTGCATATTAACCCTTAAGTGGCGGGACCGGACTTAAGTCGGTCTAGAGAAGAAAGGACTATGTGGCAGGGACTGACTTAAGGCGGTGTGCAATTTTGAGCAATATTTGGCTCTGAGAGAGAGACGAGGCGTGGGAGGAGCGTAGGTCGGCTCTGACCGTTCGGCACGGGTCCCGCGCGGCAACTGACGTCCCCTCCACACACATCCACACTCACTACCTCGCTACACAGGGAATTATGTAAGGAAATTACCGTATTTTAGAGATTTTTCCTTCGTCTTGCACGATCGTTGCAAGAGAACGCGTGGTCGTAGAAGGATGGTTCTGGTGTCATTGGAAAGCTCAATTATTGCCCTTTCAGGGATACACAATTGTTTTACGCTCTGGCTCTTTTTTATGCATGAAAAAGAGCACGGAAACAAGGTCGTTTAGGGTAAAACCACCCGCTTGGCGGGTAGTAGAAGTTACTGAAGTTACTGAAAATTACTTACGCCTTACTCGTAAGGCGTTAAGAAAGGTAAGGTACAGTCATGTCAATTCATAGGTAATTACTTAGTATGTAGTAATGTATAAAATGCAGATCATAAAGATGATTATGAAATATATAGGATGACAACCATACATACAAGACATATAAAAAGAATATCATAAAGATTGCTAATATAGATATACTGTATATAGTATGTACCCATGCAGTAATATAAATGCGGATACACAGTAGTATTGTCATGCACATATTTCTTATTTAAGTCATGGGTATGAGGCATAGGCATACCGAAATACAATGGACGGTGACTATCGTGACTTATGAGTGTCCACGATAGACCTTTCATTTCCAGTTGGGATTGGTTAAAAATGGGATCTATAATTCTGTATATACACAAAGTATCATGTAAAGTTAATTGGGTTTGTATATCAGATGAATAATATATAAGGGGTAATTAAGGTATAGGCTATGGTGTACATTTATTCTATAAAGAGTTAATTTGAGAATATAGTATTCCATAAGTATTAAGTACTATTTAATATAGTAATTAAAGTAATATGAGGAACGTTAGCAGCATCGAGAATGATTGCGCATGTCTAGCTTCACTTGTTACCAAGCTGACGTTCTAAGATATCTCCCTATAAAGGGTGCCACTCAATAACAACAAACCCTTACCAGCAACACCGCCGATCGGCCACATCTATCGTCCCATATGTTAAACATCCCAGCACCTACTATCCATCAACATGCTCCAATAACAAGCTAAGTCTATATATATTCACTGGTGGCCATTATAATATGTATAGACCATGTATAGCATGTGAATTAACAACAAAGGTGAGACGATCTCAATGCTTCCCCCTTAGGCTGATAATCCAATCCCTTTACTTGTCTTGTAACTAATTCCTAAATCCACTATACGATCCTAAGTCTTGACACTAAAGTATGGTGCCATAAACCAGGATTTAAGTATAGCCTATATGCCTTATTAATTAATATACTGTACCCCATTTTTGTGTTTAACCTAGGCCTACTTGTGGCTGGGCCTCTTGTTGGGCCTGCTTTTACCATCCCTGCTTTCTACTTTCTAGTGCTAGGCTATAGTTTACACACTAGCCAATGATTCGAGGGTCTGGGGAGGCAGCGCAGGGTTGGGGCGGTATTGGTGAGAATTTTGAATCGTCACCATCGCACAATAAACACCCGTTACCTAAAGTTGCGGTGATTGGACACTCGTATGTCAATAGATTTGAACCGCCACCATCTCCTATACTCCGTGAAGGCTTCCAGCTGAACTTTCTGGCACAAAGTGGGGCCACAGTTGATTCAATCCGTAATTCGCCAACCTTCGGTAGTCTTTTAAAGTTTCGTCCGGATCTCACATTCTTGATAGTCGGAGGTAACGATATATTTGGCGATACGGTAGTTAATGAGTTATCCAGTAAAATAAATGATTTGGCTAAACATATTGAGGATAGAACAGGGGGGCATTGTAAAATCGTGGGAATAGAGTCTCGTACCTCCCCCAGGGGCCTCAGTGCAGAGTAATATAACCGAATAAAAAATGCCGTCAACAGACATTTACGTCAGAAATTCCCATTCTCCAAGTCAAGGTTCAACCCTATGGAGATGGGTAAGGAGGACTTGGCATATGATGGCGTCCATTTAGGCCCTTGGGGGGACGCACAAGCTCTATAACCTAATCGTCAGTAGGGCGGCGCGATATTTTGATGAGGAATAGGCTAGCCTATATTTATTTCAGTTTATTAGGCTAATAGTTGATTTTATCGTCGTTCATCGTCCATCCTGACTCGCCTATCCCCTATAAATTTGTGAATTGACTGGTAACAGGTTGGGTTCCCTATAAACATGGACATCACCAAGCTGACGAGGTTGAGGGCTGCGGCCAAAGGAGGCATTACTAAATTAACTAAGGATTTCACCACTTTCCTCAACGAAGCCACAAACGATGAAATAGTTACTAAAAAAGTCAGTATCAACAAGGCTTTACACAACATCAATTCTTTCAATGAGAAAATATATCTATTGTTAGAGTCTGAGGAAGATTTAAATGAAGAAGTGGCTAATGATATGATTTATGAGGAACAGGTACAAAACTTATTAGCCCCTTTTGATAGTAGACCGGTACGTACAGAGGTCTCTCGCAGAGAGGCTATAAAGCCGGTAGTAAAATTACCAGCCTTAACCCTCCCAAAGTTTGGTGGTGATCCTGCCCGGTGGACCGGATTTTGGTATTTATTCCAATGTTCGGTTCATGGGCGTCAGGACCTAACAGATATTCCGAAATTCACATATATATTCACCCTAGAGGGAGAAGCCTCGCAGCTCATAGCCGGATTTAGCTTAGAGACCACAAGTTATACTCCTGCCGTAACACTTCTCCTCGAGACCTACGGACAGATTGACCGCATCAAGTCTGCCCACGTTGCCGCCTTTTATGAGATTCCTGGTCCTCGATATGATGCGCAGGACCTTAGACATTTCCATGCGGCTGCTGAATGCACACTAAAGTCGCTTAAATCTTGCAATGTGACGTTGGAGGACTTTTGTGCCGTAATGTTGTATAATAAGATTCCGTCTCCTTTGCGTGAGACTATTCGGCGAGAACTGAAGGATGACTGGTTACAGATTGGTGGGGTCACTCGGACCCTATACGAGGAGATTTGTAACATGGAGGGGGCTGACCTGCCTACACAAGGTAATATAAACCTACTGCTGCTTTTACTATTCAACAAAACAAGGTAGCACATTACAAGGCGGGAAGCAATGGCTCTGATAAGGGCTGTAAGCTGTATGGCAAGTCAGGGCACTGCTGGTTTAAATGTTTCAAATATCCTAATGCACAAACCAAAATAAAGAGGGCGAAGGTATTAAAGGTGTGTGTTGGCTGTTTGGATAGAGACCATGGTCGAAAAGGTTTCACCAACCCAAAAGTGGAGCCGTGCAAACATTGTCAGGGCAAACATTACCATAGTTTTTGTCCGAATAGGGGCCAGGAGTCGCCACAAGCTCATTCGGAACACCCAGTTACTATGTCGGTTACTACTCAAAAAGAAATGGCATTACTCCCCACAATAAAGGTACCATTAAAAGGTAGGGAGACTTAAGTTACACAACTTCGTGCTTTACTAGATCACAAAAGTCTTTTATATTGAAGTCCTTATTGGAGTTAATACAACATACAGTAGTTGGTAAAGAGACTCTACAATTAAGGGGCTTCACAGGCTCGCTGGAGGATGCAACTTATGACGTTGTTGCACTAAACTATCGACACAAAGGGCGATGGCGCCAAATGAAAGCCATTGTTGTCGATCAGCTTCCTAGTTACTGTGCTCACAAGGGACTTACTTGTATCACTGACAAACTCACTGCGCAAAAGTTGAAATTAGCCGACAATGACTTTCATTCAAACAAACTCGATATGCTGATAGGGGCGGAGAATTATTATAAGCTTGTACACCCAGGCTTTAAAAGGATTAATGGGATAGTTCTCCTGCCCACAATTTACGGGTTTGCTTTGAGTGGATCGTTCCACGCCCATGGTTCAGAAACCACTGTCGAAGTGGTCACAGTTCTGAAAGTTGCTACCAGCCCGGTGGATACCTACTTACAGGACGGTGGGGGCCACTGGGAACACAAAGATATTGGTGCACTATGGGAACTGGACCACATTGGCATTGCTTCTAAGGAAGCAGACTTGGAGGCTAAATTAGTCATGTCAAAATTCAATGAGTCAATACAGTACTCTCGTGTTAATAATCAGTACACTGTTCAGTTGCCCTGGAGGGACAACAAGCACTTACTTCCGAGCAACTATGGGCTAGCCTTGGGACGACTTAGAGGTCTTCAGCATAAGTTCATACGGGTCCCGGAATACTGCGAGCAATATGGAAGTGTCATTCGGGATCAGATAGCAAGAGGTTTCATTGAGAGAGTGTCGGTAGATACCCTTGACAACACTAACCAGACTCACTATCTGGCTCATCATGGTGTTGAAAAGGACAGTCGGACCACACCCTCACCCGAGGGTAGTTTTCGACTGTTCAGCAAAGACAAGCACAAATAAGCTGAGCTTGAATGATTGTCTGTTTACAGGACCTTCTCTTGTCGCTGACCTAACCCAGGTCTTGTTAAAGTTCAGATTGAACCAATATGCTTGGGTCAGCGACATTGAGAAGGCCTTTCTTATGCTCAAGTTGCACGAGGATGACATGGATTGCACGCGGTTTCTGTGGCCCGATGATCCGCTGGATATCGACAGTCCAGTATCGGTCTATAGGTTTCGCGTGGTTCTTTTTGGCGCGACCTGCTCACAGTTTTTGTTAAATGCAACTATCTTGAAACATTTGTCACTGGTAGATAAACATACACATGTTCACGGTCTGAGACGTGGGCTTTACATAGATAATTTACAGGCGACCCATGACAGTGAGCAGGACCTTCTGGCCATATACAACAGCGCCCAGGACATATTCTCGGGAGCGCATCTCTTTCTCAGGGAATGGGTCACAAATAGTCCGCATCTCCGTGATACCTTATTCTCACATAATGTCGCAAGTACAGTACAGGATAGGGTGAAGACACTCGGGATGACTTGGGTAACTGATACTGATATGTTTACATTCCAGAAGAGGGAGCATTTTTTACAAGCTAGCACGAAAAGAGAAGCGCTCAGTGTCACTGCTAGCATTTTTGATCGGCTGGGGGTTTTGTTACCTGTCACCATTAGGGCTCGCATTTTTGTACAGGAGCTTTGGCGTGTAAATTACGGGTGGTACGAACCTCTTTCGGACGCGCTTAGGGAATGCTGGTGTGACATTGGTTCTGATCTCTGGGGTTGCATGGACTTAGAAATACCTAGACAGGTTACCTTTTCAAGATATGTGACCTTACACATTTTCAGTGATGCTAGTACAGTTGCTTACGGAGCCGCTGCGTATTTCTGTGATGACAGGGATACGTGCCGCTTGATTATGGCTAAGGCTAGGGTGGCCCCGATTAAATGTTCAACTATCCCTAAACTTGAACTGACAGCTTGCGTACTTGCATCTAGGTTAGCCACGTTCATTAAAGAGGCCTACGCATCTGAGCTGTCAATCAAAGAAACAGTCATCTGGTGTGATAGTCAAATAAGTTTATGTTGGCTTGCAAGTAAGAAAGTGTTACCGGTGTTTGTTCGTAATAGAGTTGACGAAATCTTAGCGTCATGTACGAACACTCAGTTTAGGTATGTCCCTACCGACGTTAATCCAGGCGATTTGCTCACAAGGGGAATTACTCATTCCTCCCTACACAGTTCTCGGCTTTGGTGGGAAGGGCCATCTTGGCTATCCCATCCTGAACAATGGCCAGATGGGGAGGAACAAGGTCCTATGGTTCAACAAATGTTTGCGACCTCTACGGACACTCCCTCGAACGAGACCCATGTAATAGAATGGCCTCGCTAAAGTTCGTATGAGGGACTAGTACGCATCATGGCATGGGTGAAGCGCTACGTGGGTAATCTGAAAGCCAAATCGAAGGGGTCGGATCAGAATCATGGAATACTTACAGTACCGGAACTAAGAGCAGTTGAAGTCACTTTAATAGATGTAGCACAGAGGGAAGTTTACCATAAGGAGCGACAAGAACTTAACACTAGCACCACTGACAATAAGGTTAAGAGTAGCATTATTAAACAGTTGGGGTTATTTTTGGATCAAGGGATCATTAAATGTAAAGGGAGACTACAAAGGGCTAAGATAGATTATAATACTAAGTTTCCAATCCTTCTTCCAAACAAACACAGGTTAACCTCACTGTTGATAGACAATGCTCATAGATTGTGCTTGCATTATGGGGTGGCATAATTATGTGGTTTCGTATCTGAGAATGAGATGGTGGATTCCGAGAATGCGGCAAACAGTGAACTCGGTAACTAGGAAGTGTATCGTGTACAAGCGCTTTCAGGGCAAAAGCTAGGGGTTGCAGCCATCTCCTCCACTACTTGATTTCCGTGTTAACAGGGTGGAACCATTTCAGGTCACAGGCGTGGACTACTCCGGCTCACTGGCTGTGAGGGGTGGGGGCGGTACTATTGAAAAGGTTTATATAGTATTGTTCACTTGTGCTGTAATGCGTGCTATTCATTTAGAAGTTGCTCCTGATTTATCTTGCGAAACCTTCATGCACATTTTCCGGAGGTTCTGTAGTCGTAAAGGTTATCCCCAATTAATGCTCAGTGATAATGCCACCACATTTGTAGGTTCTGTCAAATTATTAAAATCAAGACTAGATGATCCTCAACTCAAACAACATCTGAGTAAGTTTAAATGTGATTGGAGGTTTATCCCAGCCAGAGCTCCATGGTTTGGAGCGATCTGGGAGAGAACAATCGGCACAGTTAAGGCAGGACTGAAAAAGGTACTGGGTCGTGCCTCAGTCACACTTACAGAGTTGACTACGATACTAACAGAACTGGAGGCGGCTGTGAATGACAGACCATTAGGATATGTGTCAGTAGATTTAGAGGATCCTGTACCTATTATCCCTTCACAGTTGGCCAGCGGGCGTAGACTTAGACTGTTTCCTGAACCGATGAACGACGATGAAATCACGGATCCCTCATTGTACGTTGTAGACAACGTCTCCGCGCGATATAATTATGTCTGTAAATTATCAAATGATTTGTGGAAGCGCTGGACGACTGACTACCTGCTGTCTCTAAGAGAAAGTCATACTAATTTAATAAGAAACAAGGGTAAATCTTGGCCCAAAGTAGGTGACGTTGTCCTGATACACAATGAGGGTCCTCGTTTGTTTTGGAGATTAGGTCTCGTCCTAAAATTACTTCCGGGCCTAGATCAGCTTGTTAGAGTCGCGCAGGTCAAAACCTCTACCGGTATTACCACTCGTCCGATTGCTAAATTGTATCCTATTGAACAGGAATGTGAAGATGTGGGCGAGATTATTGCAGATAGTATCGCCGGTGCGGACGCACCAGCGCAGTCTGCTGCTAGTCGGGATGACAGTAATCTTCGTCCTCAGCGGCAGGCTGCTTTGGGTTCCACGCGACTCTGGCAATCATTGATAGGTGGTGGAGCCTTATAATTTTCCACACTAGTTTAAGTCCAAATTGTAAAATTTGTAAATATTTGGTGGCCGGGAATATATCGTGACTTATGAGTGTCCACGATAGACCTTTCTATTTCCAGTTGGGATTGGTTAAAAATGGGATCTATAATTCTGTATATACACAAAGTATCATGTAAAGTTAATTGGGTTTGTATATCAGATGAATAATATATAAGGGGTAATTAAGGTATAGGCTATGGTGTACATTTATTCTATAAAGAGTTAATTTGAGAATATAGTATTCCATAAGTAGTAAGTACTATTTAATATAGTAATTAAAGTAATATGAGGAACGTTAGCAGCATCGAGAATGATTGCGCATGTCTAGCTTCACTTGTTACCAAGCTGACGTTCTAAGATATCTCCCTATAAAGGGTGCCACTCAATAACAACAACCCTTACCAGCAACACCGGCGATCGGCCACATCTATCGTCCCATATGTTAAACATCCCAGCACCTACTATCCATCAACATGCTCCAATAACAAGCTAAGTCTATATATATTCACTGGTGGCCATTATAATATGTATAGACCATGTATAGCATGTGAATTAACAACAAAGGTGAGACGATCTCAATGCTTCCCCCTTAGGCTGATAATCCAATCCCTTTACTTGTCTTGTAACTAATTCCTAAATCCACTATACGATCCTAAGTCTTGACAGTGACTTAATAATAGTAATATCACATCTTCTTAATCCTAGGTAATCAGGTACATAGGTACAGGTACATCATATCTCCCCCCCCCCCATCCCTTTCCTTTGGGAAGGGATAGTACAGTAGGAGGAAACACAAACTGGAGGAAACAATACAGGTCATATACCTATACTAGGTAACCCTTTGGCCAAGCGCTATTCAAAGACGGCCCGGTATGCCCGTGGACATGGATAGGTAGGAGGAGGCATACGTGTGGTGGGATGATCACAGCCCTGTGTCGGCAATGTCAGCAAGTGAATGGGTACTGAGAAACCTGATCGTAGCATCATATGATATTCCGTCGTGTGCGGGTTTCTAGACTTAATGACCCGACACAAGCCCGCACGCTTGCCTAGTCTCTTATCCGTCTTAGTTGCCAACCACAGTTCCACTCCAGACGTCGGCACGGCTGAGTGCACATACGTATGAAGGGCTTTCACCGAGTATAGCGTATGATGAACACGTCCTCGTTGTAAAGCCGGTACAGTAAACGGCTTAAAAATGTGTGCCTCACGTTCATTTTAAGTCACAAAATGAACAGATGGTGCCAAAGTGACAGACCCAAGGGTGCGAGAAAAGCTCAAGCAATTCTGGGCCCTAGACCTAGCAACCAATTCCGAGACTCTCTTTCCCATAGCTAACGCCAGAAAAAACAATGTTTTCTCTAATAGGTGCTCAGGTGTTGGGTTGGTAGTGTATGTGAGTGTAGAAAGGAGCTTCAGAGTCTCCGCCAGAGACCATTGAGGAGGTATCTGCCGCAGGGGTGACCTGAGTCTAAAACAGGACTTCATGAAAAAATCAAGCTCCCTCTGAGGGAGGGCCAGCCCCATGAAGGTCTCAAAAGGCTCCCTTATGGCAAACAGGTGGTTCCTAAGAGTGTTGTACATGTTGTGGCCGAATTCAAACAAGAAGTTAAGATAGGGAAACACCAATGCAACTGAAGGAACTGTTTGGGCAGCGTCATTAATCAAGTCAGTAAATCTTTTCCAGTGAAATTCGTAAGTCTTACATGTCGCCTGAGTCCAATGCAGATTTAACTTGTCTGCCAAGTCTCTTCCAAATGTGGGGAGCCACCCTGCCTCACAAACATCCACGATGCAAATGCCAACAAGGTCCCTAGGTCTCCAATCTGTCCCAAGTGGAAGCTTGAGAGAGACAGGGGAACGGGACTCGGGCACCATCGCTTCAGCTGAGCGTACCAAGATTGTGCCGGCCACAAGGGCGCGATCAACCAAACCTTGCCGCAGTACTCCCTCAGCCTGTGAAGGACTTTGCACATCGAGAGTGCATCGGGTGGTGGAAACACGAATAGCAACTGCCACCTGATCCAGTTCTCGCTGAAAGCGTCTAGCCCTCCCGCTGAAGTACGAGTCCAGCGGATCAGGAACACAGTTAACTTGTTCATCTCATGTGAGGCAAACAAGTCCACCTGCAGAATGCCCCATGAGGCTGATAGGTCGTCGAATACGCTCTGTTTGAAAGACCATTCTACCTGGGTGCTTTGTCCTCCCAAAGATTGGCAGTCCCTGGCAGGTAGGTCGCATGCAGGGTGATGCAGTGATTGTCGGCCTGATAAAACAATATCTCCGCCAGGTCCAGGAGGACCGAGGACCTGGAGGAGCCCTGCTTCTGAATGCAATAGTTTGCTGTCATATTGTCCATCCTGAAAGCCACCGACTTGCCGGCTAGGGCCTGCCTGTGGTCCCTCAGGAAGAACAACGGTACCAACAGTTCCAAGGCATTGATGTGGAAATGTGTGAGCCCTGACCAACTGCCTTGGTTTTGATATCCCCTGTTGGATTGCTTGCCCCACCCCACATCACTCGATGCATCGGTGTCTACCCAGGTGTTCGGTGGCGGGGTTGATCCAGAGCATGATTGCTGTGAGAGTGCCCCGAGTGACCCAGTGTGTCAATCTCAAATGAATCGAGCGCAGAACCAGCCATAGCCGATTGGGGGGCCAAAGAGGGAACGTCCTGTTGCCCACTTGTATTAGGCGCTTCAGCCTCAGCCGTCCTAAGGGCATGGTCATAGCCGCCCAATTGAGTGATCCGATGAGTGAGTCCTAGATCTTCCTGGTGATTGAGAGCGAGTGCAACACTTCAAAAAGCTTCCTTCGAAGTTTCGCCGCGTTCACTGGACTCTGCTTGACCGTCGCGCTTGTCATTTCCCAGTCTAGGACCACCCACATCACCTCTTGCGATGGTGTGTGGCACAACTTGGGAATGTTTACCTTGAATCCCAACTGAGTGATATGTTGCATGATGTGTAGGGTATCCTGTACAAACTGTGATGGAGAGTCTGTGGCAATGAGCCAATCGTCCAAGTAAACAGGATCTGAATCCTCTGTTGGAGCAGAGGAGCCAGAGCCTGCTTTACGAGTTTCGTAAATACCTGCGGTGCGATGCTGAGGCCGAACGGCAGTTTGTCAAACGTGAACCACCAGATAACCCTGGAACCGAGGAGCTATTGGTACATGCCCATAAGCATCCTTGAGATCTAGGGTCACCACCCAAGAACCGGGCTGGAGTGCCAGCCGCACTTGATTTATGGTAAGCATAGGAAATCGGGTGTTCACGATATGCTGGTTGAGGCTCGACAGATCTACGTCGCAGTCCTTCTTGGGCACCAGAAATACATAAGATAGGAAGACACGCTGACAACGGGACATGACTTCCCGAATTATCCCTCCCTCGTGAATGGACTGAATCACTTTGACCACGGCTTGAGACACAGGTTGATGTTGGGGAGGCCCACTGAGAGGAGGTCTGGACAACCACCTCCAGGATAGGACCCTCTTCACAATCCAACGCATCCACGACTGGCGGGGCCAGTGCCCATAGTGGGGGCGGAAGAAGCCGGTGTGAGCGCTCTAATGTAAGACTCTACACCGATTCAGCCAGGCAGTCGGGAGAGGGGAGAGGCGACTGACCAGGAGGACCTACGCTTTTTTTTTACACGGAAGCCCCCTCGGACTTGTGGTGGCGGGACTGGCCACCATGACCTCCCCCCCCGGAAATGGATGACGAAGTTCTTGCACTGGCCGCGATGTTTCCTGCCTCTGGTCGAACCAATGAGAAGAAGATTCAAGACTCAGTTGCTCGGAAAGGCGGGGTGGAGAGCAATGATCGTAGGCTTCTGCAAACTACCTTCCAGGCCCTTGCCCCTCCCAGCACCCCAAGACTGGTGTCTCCTCGACGGTCCAGCCTTCCCCTCGCGACCGCGTGAGGATGCAGCGGAGTAGGGCCTGGACGCCCCATTCCTCTGAGGCGCAAAGTGCTACTCAGCTGCATGGAGGTAGGCCTCCTGCCACGCCCCGTCAGAGAAGAGGCCCTCGGTCGCGAGCTCAGACAGGAGAACCTTTGTCCTTATCTCCGAAAGGGCCTTCTTGCAGAATACTACCCTAAGAGACTGCCGACACCGAGCAGTCTCATAGATGGCATGGCAAAGGTCCCCCACGGAGTTCAGAGCCAGCTGCAGGTTAAACTTCCGCAAGTGTTCCCCGCCCGGCCGCAGGTCCCCGGGTGGCTTGGCTTCATTCAGCTGCAGATGAAGCCAAGAACCCTGCAACTGCAACAACAGGGTAGAGAGCAGGCGAGCAGCGCGTTGCCTGAGCCTGCGAACACGCTCAAGGGCATTCTTATCCGGGGGTGTGAAGAAGGGATCCGACATCGCCTCAAGGGTTAACCTAGGTGCATTGAGCCAAGACCAGTACTTGGCTGGCACCCCGGACGATGACTGGACCAATCCCGACATGAAGACCGGATCCTGAGTTGGAATGGATCCCGAGCCTTCAACCGATTGCACACCAAAATCCACCCCCTCTGCAAGCCACTCCTCCCAATGTCCCGCCTCAAGATGAGGAAGCTCCAGAACCAGGGCACCCTCCTGGTCCCGGGTACTCTTGATGAGCGTGATCCCGGCGATGGCTGACAGAGTGGGGGCATCGACGTGGATATCCTGCCGGGAAAAGTCCGACCATAGCTTGGTCGAGCCAGAGAGGGACACCTTAGGGCGGTACAAGAAGTACTGCATGTCAGCCCGCCCTGGGTACGTTCTGATGTCCACCTCTGGTACGAGGCCGTCCGGAGTAAACGCCCTGAACTGGTTCTGAGCGTTGACCTGTATCATCCAGTTTGTCGCAACAGGCCGCTCTCCCATGGGTAGGCCCACTGCCCCCTCAGGGTGAGCGGCCGTCACGTTCCCCGTACAGAGAAGGGAACCTCCTCTTAGGGATCTTGAATTTCCCCAGGGAAGGAACAGAGACAGGGTACCCAACCAATCCCAACCCCTTCCCAAGCACGACGGCCAGCGATGTAGAAGCAGCCTGAGAAAACGTAGAATGGTACAAAGGAGTACAAAAGGAAATCAAGCAACAACAGGTCCAGCGACTCCCTCAAGGCTGCTTACCCTCCAAAACACTGATGGTCAAGTGTATAAACAGTAGTTTAGAGTGGGTAAGGGAAAATTGGAAAGGGAAGACTGCCCTGAAACAAATGTCCATGGCAGGATTAGATGTTAGGAGGGGACAGTTGTTAGTATATATATAAGGAAAACAAAATGTATTCATTTACAAATGCAGCCAATCGTGGACTTAAGGCAAGGTGTTTGTCTAGGCGAAGTTTATAAAAATCAACGGTGCTGCAGTCTATGACATCTCGGGGAAGCCCATTTCACAAGTTGACAACTCGATTGAAGAAGAAATTCTTAGACTCGTGTGAGTTAAATGATTTACCAATAATTTTGCAACCATTCCCCTGTGTGTAATTTGATTGGTCGATAGTGAAATATTTATTAAAGTTCATATTGTCGATGCCTTTGATGATTTTGAACACTTTAATTAGGTCGTCTCTAATCTGCGCTGCGTTAAAGGAAATATATTTAATACTGATGCTCCTCGTATGATTTGTTCTTTAGGCAAGGTATCATTTTGGTAACTCTATGTTTATCTCCTTCTAGCTTGTCTATATCTTTTTGGTATTAACACCTTACGAGCGGCCTAGGCGGTAATTTATATGTACCGCCCAGCGGGGTGTTTTTACCCTAAATAGGGTTGTTTACGTGATAATGTTCATGCCTAAATAAGACCCAGAGCGTAAAACAAGTATCTATCCCTGAAAGGGCATAAACAGAGCTTTCCAATGACACCCCAACCATCCTTGTACGACTACTGGTTCTCTTGCAACGATCGCGCAACACGAGTGCTAAAACCATGTAATTAGGTACTTTCCCTACATAATTCCCTGTGTAGCGAGTGCAAGAGGGTGGGGGAGGGTGGGATTTATGTCAGTAGCTCCGCCGCGGTTGTCTGGAGCAGTCATACGCTTGCTACGCTCCTCCCACCACTCATCTCTCTCTCTCAGCAACATTACGTGGTGAAAATGGCACACGACATAAGTTGTGAACTGCCACTTAGTCCATATTTATTTCACACGACATAAGTTGCGCGCCGCCAAAGAAGGGTTAAGGGCACCAGGATTGAACGTAATATTCAAGGAGAGGGTGGACTAAGGAATTGTAAAGAGTTAGGATTACATCTTTGGATTTATGCTCAAATAACTTGCCTATAAAGCCAATTATTTTGTTTGCCTTCTTAACCCTCTCCGACATATGACGCGATTTTGAGCCAATTATGGATACTGTAAAGTCTTTGTTACCATCATGGGTATTTAGAAACCTTTAGTTTAGTTACTTCAACCTCTGCAGTTGTCTTTGAGTTAGTTTTAGGCTGAAAACTAATTTTGGAGAGGTAATTATAAGAGTGAGAGAACTCTATTTCTTATTGTTAATCTGGCAACCTCTACGTCATATGTGCGTGAAAGGGTTAATAACTATAGGTTACTCGATATTGTTACTCCCAAATCAGTTTCTCTGTCTACACTCTTAAGCTGGATGCCATTCATTGAGTAGTTTGCTTTTTTCATTTCTGTTTCCGATATGGAGTCCTTTACATTTATCTGCATTGAAACACATTTGCCAAATTTGAGCCCAATATGACAACTTGTCTAAATTATTTTGCATATCTTCAACATGTTCATTTGAGCGTATGCTATTTGCAATTTTTTTATCATCAGCAAAATTTGAGATTGTACAGGTGAGACCCTTATCTATGTCGTTAATGTAAACTAGTAAGAGAACTGGACCCAGTACCGATCCATGGGGTACCCCGCTACTTACATTGCTCCATTTGGATGCTTTACCGTTTATGACTACTCTTTGCTTTCTGTCACTGAACCAATTTTCTATCCATTTCAACACACCGGCTTGTATTCCACTTTTGGTTTTATCAATAAACGTTTGTGAACACAGGGTGGACGAACGGGGAGACACAGCCTGTGTGAGATAGAAGGGCGTTAGACACCCAGTCAGCAGACCTCTTCACAAGAGGGAGATGAGGTAGGAAGAGAGAGCATAAGCCATGGCTGCTCCCAGAGCGGACCAACCACAGTAACCTCAGGCAGTCCTAGGAGTGTAGGTACGTGTCAGCCACTGCCACGATGTTCACGCTCTGAAAGCGGAACCACAAGGAAGGTTAGAGGGCATGGGGGACATCAGATGGGGGAGTGTCTAAGTAAAGGTCGCCCAAGTAGTCACCAAATTACATTAACTAAACTAAATTAGGCCAAGTACCGCGAACCGCCGCCAGAGAGCGACTACCTACCCGCAAAATCAATTTCATGAGTTACAAAATCGTTGCTTTTAAATAGTTCATCAACACAAATATTTACGGCTTCGACTAGAGGTATGTTCGTGAAAAGGGATTTTACGTCAAATGAAGCCATGGTACAGGTGTTACATTTAACTTCTCCTCACATCAACTGTCTGAATCTTTGTTTCGTTCACCAGACCATGTCCCTCTTTTCCTAAATTATCTGAAAAGCCAGCACCCAAACATAGAATTCACTAGCGAAATAGAAAACGATAGTAAACGGAGTTTCCTAGATATAACATACAAAAGTCCAATTATTAATTTTCTACTTCGATCTATAATAAAAAAACATTTACCGGCTTAAATGACAAAGTTTTCGTCATCCATTCCCACTCAATATAAACGTAATCTACAGTAATTAGTAGGCTACTCTAGTAACCCGAGCTTTTCATATGTGTTCGAATTATATGGCAATCCACAGAGAACTTTTATTTATTAAACAAACCCTCTTCCCACATGGCTTCCCCCTTAAGGGGGGTGACCTGCTTTTGGTTATTTCTGTCCTTTTCTCTCTTTCCCTGGCTTGTATCCATTCGGCCCCATTCAGCCAACTATTTTAGACGTTTATCACCATCTAGGTGTCGATTTCTTCCTGGCGAGCGATAGCGAGCCAGCATTATATGAAGAAATCCGGCTTCGCCGGAGAAATTTTTCTATCGAAAAATTTACAAATTTAGCCTGCTGTCAAACAAAAATTAAAAATATGCTGGCTCGCTACCGCTCACCAGTAAAAAATTGACACCTGGATGGGGATAAGCGTCTTAAAACAGTAGGCTGAATGGGGCTAAATGGATACAAGCCAGAGAAAGATAGAAAAGGACAGAACAAAAACAGGTCACCCCCCTTAATTTCACGAAACATATAAATAAAGTAAACAATTATCTCGTTTATTGGCCCCACCCATTCCGAACTCTCTTACAGTAAATAAAGCCCCCCCCCCCTCCACGTTCCACTGATATATGTAGGTAAGAAAAGCTTTTCACTTCGTAATAAACTGTCTAAAGTCTTTACAGAATGTTATCCCCAAGTGTCAGTCAGAATTGTATTCAGAAACACCAACACGATTAAGAATTGGTTCAAGCTCAAAGATACGATTCCTGATTTTCTGCAGTCTTCAGTCGTTTATCAATACACGTGTAATAGTGTATGAATGTAATTCTCGGTACTGTACATTGATGTATGCATGTAAGTCTCGGTACTGTACATTGGTAAGACTTGTAGACAACTCGGGACTCTAATCCGCGAGCACCAGGGCCGTTCTTTTACAACTGGATAATTTCTTTCTAAACCTTCGTTCTCTGCCATATGTGATCACTCGCAACCCTAGGACAATCCCATTCATGACACCCAGTTTAACATTCTGTCCAGTCATAGCACGCAATTAAAACTACGAATATGTGAGGCTCTACACACCTATCTAACTAAACCCGAAATAGGTACCCTTGATTCGCCTTTCGATTTACTTTTTTTCTAATAACTTTACTTGCCTACATTGGCGTTTACACGTGTTTTTGTTTTGCACTTATAATAAATAAAGTTCACGATTTAAGAATTTTATTTTATTTTTACTCTAGTTTTGATATTTAAGTTCTCCCATGTTCTTTCCTTTCATTACACTTATGTATAACTAAACTAGCCATTATATTGTTAGTCACAATGTTGCTCTTCATTAAGTAATTTTGGATGTATCTTAATTATAGACCTGCAGATGAGAACACCGATTCTCGAAACGTCGTACAAGATGGTGTTATTCATTCCTGCGTTGGTTCTTCTATCCATTATCAAGTTACGCTTTCCAAGTGACTAATCTATTTCAAATTGTACACGTGGGAAATCCCCTTTAGTATATGTATTTTTGTATATTTATATTTAATATTGACAGATAACTTGAATATAAAGATGATAATAGGGTTGGGTGGTGGCTGATAACTACCGTGTTTGATGGAGGAGCAATAATGGCTTGGTGATTTCACAGGTACGCCATGGTAGCCTTGTCCGTTTCCTAGTCATTCAGGTATGACTTTAACCTCATGACACAGGGACAAGTGGCTTAATTATCCACTTTTGGTAATGCACAATATTAACAAAAAATAGGGCACGTTGTGAAACAAGTTGTGGCAAAGTATCATACTGATCCAACTGTTTGTTCATAAGTTATTCCCGAAAAACGATGTAATGCGGCCTCTGAAACCCATAGTAGGTTGCTTGTTGAATGGTAATGAAGGAATACACCACTGGCAGGACTTAGGTTGTGAACTCACAATAATTTGACCATGCCTAAAGCAAGGGTTATTCAAGGATACATGTTGACAACTCCTAAAGTTGTGTAGCTTGAGTGGACGCCTTGCAGTGGTTACCAATATATCTAAAAACTCACCCTAATAGCGTTAGTCCCTAGGGCCGCAGAGTTTGTAAAATGCTATTGTAGCAAGGAGTAAAGGTTATAATAGTTTAGATTGTATTACTCTGTTTTCCTATTAATCCTGTGAGACCTGTGAGCACAACTGCATCGCATGGGGACAAACGAAGTCAGCTTAGAATATTTGGAAAGATACTTATCTACAGATTAGTACAGTCTGTGGGCCAGAGACAATAATGGTTACATCCTCGAAGGTTAATTAAAATAATTGCATTCATTTGGACATTCTTGACCCGCTGAGTACCAGCTAAATATTTATAAATGTACCACCCAGGACCGGCTGATTCTGATTTGTTTTTTTCCAGAAACAGTAGCGAATGGGTTAGCAATGAAGGAAAAACCACGAAAAACCGATAAAAAAGCTCAACAAATGGTCCTACAAAGCCCCCGAAAACGGATTTTACAGGAGTAAAAAATTGAAGGCAATTTCCCCAAAAAAACATGTGTTTGCACGCGCACGCGGTTGGACTTTGAGAGTTGTCAACCATCGGCATGGGTGCGTGGGATACTTACACAGTTCCCATACAAACCTGAGCCCTCTAGGTGCCATAGGACCAAAGTAATTGGGACCGGAGTAACACTTTGACGCAAACGAGGCATCGCTGGGGTTTAGCGTTACATACATTACCAACGCACTGTATGCGTCGCTGGGGCTCAGCGGGTTAATAGTGCCGGCAATATGATATTTCAAAATGATATCCTTTGTCAGTATATGACCTACTCTCCAACAACATACAAATTAACCCTTCATCTTCTCTTAATATTCTCGGTGTTTCTTTTTCTTAAGATCTCTCTTGGAAAGATCACATTACCACTCATGCTAAAACAGCTTCCCAGAAACTGGGTGTGCTCAACCGCTTCCGGGGGTTCTTTACCCCTGTGCAGCTTCTTTCTCTGTACAGGGGCACAGCGCATCCATGTATTGAGCATTGTTCACACGAAGTACAAAGGAGTACAAAGGAAATCAAGCAACAACAGATCTAGTGACCCTTCTAGGCTGCTTGTCCTCCAAAACACTGAGGATCAAGTGGCCAAACAGTGGTTTAGAGGGGGTAAGGGAACATTGGAAAGGGAAATACTGCCCTGGAACTAATATCCGTGGCAGGATTAGGAAGTTAGTACGGGACAGATGGGTTAGTAACATAACATAGTTATAAGTGATCTTTCGTATATCTGGGAAAAAGAGAGTAACGTCTTAGTAATATATATACGCTATAATCCTTGATGAATTTGAGGGGGGAATAAAATAAAGTTATTCATTTACAAACGCAGTCAGTCGCGGGTTTGATGCAAGATATTTGTCTAGGCGAAGTGTAAAGGAATCAACGGTGCTGCAGTCTACAATGTCTCGTGGAAGCCCATTCCACAAGTTAACAACTCGAATGAAGAAGAAATTCTTAGATTCGTGTGAGTTAAAAGATTTACCAATAATTTTGCAACCGTTTCCCCATGTGTAATTAGATTGGTCGATAGTAAAGTTCATATTGTCGATACCTTTGATGATTTTGAACACTTTAATTAAGTCGCCTCTTAATCTGCACTGGGTTAAAGGAAATAGATTTAATTATCTAAGACGCTCCTCGTATGGTTTGTTCTTTAGGCTAGGTATAATTTTAGTAACTCTACGTTGAACTCGTTCTAGCTTGTCTATATCTTTTTGGTAATAAGGGCAACAGGATTGAACGCAGTATTCCAGAAGAGGGCGGACTAAGGAATTGTAAAGATTTAGGATAACTTCTTTGGATTTATGCTCAAATGACCTGCCTATAAAGCCAATTATTTGGTTTGCCTTCTTAACAACTAGGACTAGGATCCTCCAGATCACCTGAGACATATGTTAAAGGGCGATCATTCACAGTAACCTCCAGCTACAATAAGACAGTAGTTAGTTCCTCAAAGGAGACTAGAGCACGACCTAGTACCCTTTTAAGCCCAGCCTTCACAATAC
This sequence comes from Paralithodes platypus, assembly GCA_032716605.1. Lineage (NCBI taxonomy): Eukaryota > Metazoa > Arthropoda > Malacostraca > Decapoda > Lithodidae > Paralithodes > Paralithodes platypus. The sequence goes on from CM064492.1 coordinate 31,549,141, forward strand.
CTATGGCTCTCTCCCAAATAGCTTCGAACCAAGGCGCACATGCTGGTATAAAACGCCATTCACATCGGGTTTCAGTAAGATGAGCCTGAAGACTGGGATCGCTTTGGATGCCTTCCAAGTGTCTGGAAGCTCCTACAAATGTGGCAGCATTGACGCTTAACATTATCTGTGGAAATCCCTGCCTACTACAATATCTCCGGAACGGATGGATAAAACTGTCACAGGTCATATTGCTAACTACTTCAATGTGAATAGCTCTGGTAGTAGTGCACGTAAATAATAGCATATAAGACTTGTTGTGTGAGTCCCTGACAGGAAATACTGCTGTATAATCGACCCCTGTGGCCTCGAAGGGATTTCTAGGAGTAGTCCTGATGTCTGGCAGGGGAGGTACTCTAGCTGTCGCGTAGGTATTACCTTGTATTTTATGAAAGGTTATACACTTATTGGTCACTTGTTTTACAGCTTGTCTTATCTTAGGAAGCCACCACCTTTGCCGTATTATGCGACCACGCGATTAACTCCATAGTGATAACAGACACGATGGCACATATTGATGAGCACGGTAGAGAAAGGGTGTTTGGAAGGCAGTAGTATCGGATATTTAATTAAATCCGGAAGAGCCGCTAACTTTAATCTACCTTCACATACAATTAAACCTCCTTTCATGACAAGTCCTAATTGGTTTACCAAATTATTGCGAGTACCCTTGTCACCAGACATCATCTCGTACTCCTTTGGGAAGCATTCCTGCTGGCATATTTGAGCTACAATCTTTTCTGCTACTTTTAGTTCCTTAATGCTGGGCACAGTATGTGGGAGACGTCCCTTTAATTTTTGCCTTCAAATTATTCTTGTATCACTCTTGTATCACTCATCTAGGAATTTCTCCGAACGAAGATTCAAAGGAAAACAAGACTGCGTTGGACATCTACAAAGAGACAGTGACATACTCTGCACAGAATCAGCAGTATGAGGTCAGAATGCCATGGAACCAACAAAAGGAGAAGCTGCCCTCTAATTATGGTTTAGCAGCGGGTCGCCTAAGGGGTCTGAAGAAGCGATTTAAACAAGAGCCTGTATATTGTAGTCACTATGCCAACGTTATCCAAGATCAACTTCATCGTTGTTTTATTGAAGAGGTTCCTTTCGGTGTTACTAAAAACATTCATTATTTGGCACATCATGGGGTCACCAAAAATAGCACAATGACGCCCGTTCGTATTGTGTACGACTGTTCCGCTAGTATTGGCAAAGGCAGGCCAAGTCATAATGACTGCCTTTATATAGGGCCATCACTAGTGCCAGATCTATCAAAAATATTGCTGCAATTCAGGGTACACAAATTTGCCTTGATAAGTGACATCGAGAAAGCCTTTCTCATGTTGAGACTTCATGAAGAAGATCGTGACTACACCCGATTTCTGTGGCCAAAGGATCCCTTGGACTTATCTTCACCCTTACTTTGCTACCGATTTAAGGTAGTGTTCTTCGGGGCAACTTGCTTACAGTTTCTTCTTAATGCCACGGTCTTGAAGCATCTTTCCATTATAAAAGAGGATCCAGAGGTTGTGGAGGCTATTAAGGAAGGTTTGTACATTGACAATCTCCAGGGAACAGGCAGTGATGAAGAGACTGTCATTAAGCGTTACTGGGATGCCCAAAGAATAATGTCTCAAGCACATTTATATCTCAGAGAGTGGGCTACCAATAGTCCTCAACTACGTGACCTCCTGCAATTGGATGGTGTTGTTGCCAAGAATCAAGAGCGAGTGAAGACATTAGGACTCTTGTGGTTACCTGACTCTGATCTGTTGATGTTTAATGCTAGTCTCCCAGAGACCAATAAGGCTACAAAAAGAGAGAGCTTAAGAGTGATTATATGATTCCGTGGATATGTATTGATCCATCGGGGTGACCGCGACTTTCAATATTGTAACTACCTCTACTTGGGCGCTAGACTTGTCATTATGGCAGGAGCCACTTAGTCCATAGCCAAATTTAGTGGGCAAGAGAATTAGGTCACCCTCTTTTTTGTACCCTGGCCGCACTAAGTCATAATAATAATCGGCAGCAACCAACAAGTCCAGTCGAGATGTCTATGTCATTAGAGGATCAGCTAATTTGTAACCTTTTCTTCACAACATATTCATGTCTGCTACAAGGCATTCTGATGCTTTATGATCCGGGAGAGTTTCTACCACAACTGCTTGTATAGGATAGTTTCTGCCCCGGAACTTGTATTTGAAGGACACTACTGGATACTTTTTACTCTCACATGCTCCGGTAAACCCTCGCAACTCTAGCTCTTCAACACCCAAATTTTCATACTGGATAGAGTCTAGAGCGGAATTTAGTACGAAGGTGCGCTGTGAGCACTGATCCAGCAGTGTACGCATCTTGACTGTTCCTCTTGGTTCCTTTACTGTTGGCAGCATATCGGTTGGGAGGATAATACTAGTCTTCTTAGAAGACACAGACATCGTGGTAGTTTGCGTCTTGGTCTTTGTTACCTGTTGAGGTTTTTGCTCCTTCTTTGCACCGTCCCATTGAGATCTGGACTGACAGAGGATATGGCAGTGTCTATTACGACAGAATTTGCAGTTACGGATGTCAGGGTTCACACAACCATTGCTCCTGTGGGCTGAGGACAAGCACCCGATGCAAAGGGTGAGTTGCTTTGCGCGCTTAACTTTCAGAGCACTGGTTTTGTACTTCAGGCACTTAAACCACACGTGTGCCCCTTCGCACAACTTGCAACCCTTACTTCGTACCGGGGCCTCCTGCACCGCAAAGGATGCCGAAGCAACTGGTATGTGTGGTGTAGTCCGATCTGCTACACTTCCATATTAAAAACCTCTGTCTGATAAGCCTGGACAAACCTTTCTAGGTCCAGACCATCTTCACCTAAGTTTCTTTTTAATGTTTCCTTTAGTGAGGATGGCTATTTATTCATGAAAATTACAATACTAGCTTCTTGAAGGGTGATTTTTAGGGTCTCTATTGACCTCAGTGTACTTTCAAACTAGCATAGAATCCTTTTAGTTCCTCGACATTGTAAGAGGGAGGATTCAAAGTAGTAAGGTTAGTTATGTGTGCCGCCTTAATCTATCCCTATGCCCATAGGTTTTCTGTAGAAGGGCAACCGCTGTTTGGTAGCTGGCTCCTTCAATTGCGAAACCTTCAATTAGTTGTTTCGCCTCGCCATTCAGTTGACCTCGTAAGTAGGTGACTTTTTGGATGTCACTGAGCTCTTCATTGTTGTGGACACTACAGTGGAACATATCCCAAAATCCCATCCACAGAGTGGGATCACTGTCAAACACAGGAAGGGTGATTTTTGGCAATCTTATACCGGCATTTCTATTAACTGCAGCACGATTTGGCTCCTTAAGTTTCAGTTTACCCTTAAGGTGGTCGATAATTTGATCAAGACCCTCTAGATATTCCATGTCTACCTCTATGTCCGCAAAATATTCCTCGTCGTCTTCATAGAGTGTTTCCATTTCGCGGCGACATAATTAAAATCTTCGAGTTGTCTCAATACTGATGCCAATTTAGCCTCTATCGCTTCATTACCTGCATTAACTAAAAATTTAGCTATATCCTTGGTGTTCCTAGTAAAACCACTCTTGATACCCCCCTTGCGTCGTTTGTACTGGGATAGAGTCAACGACATGATGGAATACACAGGAAATAGAACTAAAAGGGTATAACAAATTAATTTACATATATGGACGTGAAACGCACTCAGAAAGTTAGCCGACGTCAATAAAGGCAAATTATAGGGAACCCCGACTGTAAAACGTAATAATTAAATAAACGTGTGATGTCGGTGTAGGGCAAATAATGAAGGAAATAAGACTCGGAGCTCAATAATTAAAGTAAACGAACAACGCCTAAATTATCTCCATTCTTAAATTTAAGTAGTTAACCCTATATTAATGCGGCAAATTTTGTTAAAGTACACTAAGCAAGGGATGCCAAAATGATGTAAGACAAGCCAAATGGGGAACTATTGGAGCCTCAGGGCCCATACAAATATCACAACCCACACATGCACACCTTCCCATGATAATGCCCACATTGCCTCCTGCACATCAACACACATCGCCTGCCGAACAACAACCTTTCGCACCCTACATATACACAAACCCTGTCGCACATCTCCCCACACCTCCCCAGACCCAGAAAACACCCACATTAATCCCATCTATGGCCATTGACCACCCTACTGCTGTTGATCAAATAAAATTGCAGGATGAACGTAGAATGCAACAAGCCCCCATATCAGGCTCACCTTCCACATCGTCTCCCCCCTCACCACTGCTACCTGCCCACCTACAACTGACCCGTAACTCCACCCCCCTGCAGGCCTCACCCACCCATACACCAAGCCCACTATCACCCACAACCACACTTAGCTCACCACATAACCCCTTGCAGCCCCAGCCACACCTACTGGGGTTGTCTACACCAGTGTGCAGATATTATCTGGAAAGAAGGTGCTACTTTGGTCAAAAGGGCGAATATAATGGGAATTCATGTAGATTTGCTCATCCCAAAATTTGCAACAACATAACCAGTCATGGAAAATGTAGATTTGGTAAAACCTGCAAATACCACCACCCATCCCTTTGCAAGACATCACTTGAGAACAAGACCTGCTACAATATGAAATGCCCAGCTTTTCATATTAAAGGGACTTGGAGATATGCTAGACCTAACACGAATGGTAGCCCAAAAAACTCTCTAGCTATGCGAGGACGAGACAGAGGAAAAAGGCAAGGAGGGAAAGGGCAGATGAAGATGAAGAGACTGAGGGAGATGGAAGAGCACATAGAACACCTCGAGCACCTCCTGGCCTCCCAAGAGTGGCCAATACATCCCGAAGACTATTAGGTACACATAGTACTCCAAACAATCCCTCCCCAATCTTGTTTGCAAATATCCAAGGCCTAAAAAATAGAACCACGAACAAAGTACCATTTATTAGGGGCCTGCTAGAAGAAGGAAACGCTATATTTGCGGCTCTCACAGAAACTCACATTAAAGATCAGGAAGATAGTGAGGTATGGATTCCTGGTTACAACCTACATAGGGCGGACAGAACGCATAGATCACATGGAGATGTAGCCTTGTACATACATGACTCACTGATATGTACTGAATTCCTAAATAACAGTAATGAAGTGGTGGAAATACTTGGAATTAAAATAGAATCCCTAAATTTAGCAGTTATTGTTACATACAGGCCTCCAGACTCATCCCGAGAAGAATTCAAAACCCAGCTCAACAAAATAAAATCAGAAGTGGAAACCCTGGGGAACCCAACACCAAATATTATATGGCTAGGAGACTTTAACCTACCAAACATTAAATGGAGACAACTAGAAAACCAGTTAGTGGCAAATAACACCGGAGAAGCAAATACTAATACGAGAGAGCTTTTTGAACTTTGTGATTTTTTTAGTCATACCCAACATATTGCTGAACCCACACGGGAAAACAATATCTTAGACCTGGTCTTCACTAACAACGACTCTCTAGTACACAGCATTAACATATCGGACACAACATACTCAGATCATAAATTAATTGAGATCAAAACAACCTTAGAAAGTGTACAGACAACCTCAGAATCGAGAACAAAAACCGGCCCCTTCAGTAAATTTAACTTCAATAACAAAAACATTAGGTGGGAAGAGGTAAATCAAGAAATGGAGGAAATAGACTGGGAAGATTTAATGGATAACCTGACACCAGCAGAATGTCTAGTCTTAATAACAGAAACCATTACCCAAATCTGTAGCCACCATATACCTGCAAGACAAACAAAACGAAGAAGCAAACAAGATCGGGAAAGGAGGAGGCTGTACAGAAGAAGAAAATTACTCACACAAAGACGCACACATCAAAATCTACAGGATAGGCAAAAGGTCGAAATAGATAGAGAAATTGTGGAAATTGAACAAAGGCTAAGAATATCATATGAACTACAACATATGGAAGAGGAGAGGAAAGCTATTGCAGGTATAAAGGAAAATTCCAAATACTTCTTTTCATACGCCAAACAAAAGGCTAAAACAACATCAAACATCGGCCCACTGAGCAAAGGGGACGGCTCTTTCACAGGGGACAAAAAGGAAATGAGCGAACTCTTAAGCAGGCAGTATGAAATGGCATTCAGTGAGCCTGATGAAACAAAAGTCATCAGAGACCAAAATATATTTTTCATGGAAACCTCCCCCACGGAAACCCCTCAGATGCTGGATATTGATTTCGGTCCAAAAGACATAGAAGAGGCCATTTCCAACATGCCATCCCACTCGGCACCAGGCCCGGACTCATGGAATTCGATCCTAATGAAAAAATGTAAGGAAAACCTCTCAAAACCCCTGGCTATAATGTGGAGAAGGAGTCTAGACACTGGTGACATACCAGATAGCTTGAAAAACGCAATAATTGCCCCACTGCATAAAGGAGGGAGTAAAGCACTACCAAAAAACTACCGCCCGGTAGCTCTAACCTCTCACATCATTAAAGTTTTTGAGCGAGTCCTGCGAAGCAAAATTTCAACATTCATGGAGGCAAATGAACTACACAACACCGGTCAACATGGGTTCAGAGCGGGAAGATCATGTCTCTCACAACTTTTGGAACACTATGACAAAATTCTTAAAGCGCTAGAAGAAAAGAAAAACGTGGATGTCATTTACACCGATTTTGCTAAGGCATTTGATAAATGTGACCATGGTATAATAGCCCACAAACTGAAAGCAAAAGGTATAACTGGGAAAATCGGACGGTGGATATACAATTTCCTCGTAAACCGAAAACAATCGGTAGCAGTAAACCAAGTCACTTCTGAGCCTTCGGATGTCAAAAGCTCAGTGCCCCAAGGAACAGTGCTAGCTCCCCTTCTGTTCCTCATACTAATTTGCGACATAGATACCAACACCAGACACAGTATGGTGTCGTCTTTTGCTAATGACACAACATTAAGCAAGATAGTAAACACACAAGAGGACACGGGCCGACTGCAGGAAGACATGAATGTAGTGTTCCAGTGGACCAGGGAAAACAACATGCAATTCAATGAGGAAAAATTCCAATTAATACGGTACGGAGATAATAATGGTGTTAAAGAAATTACAAATTACTTAACAGAATCTAACCACATAATAGAACGGAAAGACAGTGTGAAAGACCTTGGGGTATTAATGTCTGAAAATATGGGTTTCAAAGTACATAACCAGGTCAAAGTGGCGGCTGCGAAACGTCTAACGGGTTGGATTCTGCGTACTTTTAAAACACGCGGTGAATTGCCTATGATAACGCTCTTCAAATCTCTAGTGCTACCGCGGCTTGAATACTGTAGCGTATTAACATCCCCATACAAAGCAGGTGAAATAAATGACGTAGGGAGTGTACAAAGAAATTTCACTTCGCATATAAGTTCGATAAAACATCTACACTATTGGGAGCGTTTAAGAGCACTGAATCTGTACTCACTGGAACGTAGAAGAGAACGTTACCTAATAATATACACATGGAAAATCGCAGAGGGTTTAGTACCAAACCTACATACTCCGATAGTCATGAAATTCAGTGATAGGAGAGGCTGGGAATGCGAAATCCCCCGGATGAATAACAGGGGTGCTATGGGCTCTCTGCGAGAGGGCTGGTTATCACACAGAGGCCCACGTCTCTTCAACAAACTCCCACGGCGAGTAAGAGACATGAGGGACATCTCGTTAGACAACTTCAAGAGAGCCCTAGATGTCGAACTGCAAAAAGTGCCAGACGAGCCCATCCTCGCAAGGGAGCGAGCTGTCACTTCAAACAGTCTACTGCACCAAATCACCACCCATAACGAGGGGCGTCGCGCTCCTTGGTGCCGCTAGAGGAGCGGCGAACACATCCAAAGGTATCCAAAGGTAAGGTAATGTAATTTATAAACATATAATCAAAATTAGGCTATCCCAACATCATGTTGTTACCAGATATGTTTGTTTGTGGCAGTTACCCCTTTAAATTTAGCTGAGAAGACGTACAAAATAAATTATACCCCCTTTTAATTGACCACTTGCGAGTCTCAGGCCATAAGGAAGTTGTATTAGACATCGATAATGCAAAATCATCGGCTTAAATACAGTTGCAGTGTATTTACTGTATACTGTATATGCATAAAACACAATTCATCATACTGTTATTCACCAGAAGCCTAAATCATTATAGTATTTTTGTTTAATAGCGATGTTCACAGCTCCAACCCCCCCATAGAACGAAACTAGCAAGTCGGCAATTGTATTTCACATTAATTTAATTAAGTGTTGAATTTAATATCTAATCTATCCAATTTAGCCTAGAAAACAAATTACAATTAGGAACCCAATTAAATAGTTATCCCAATTTAAATCCAATTAAATTTAGCCTAGATAACATGAACATTAGGAACGCAAATTGATGGTTAGCCTAATTTAATACCGCCGCTTCCCGCCCCTCGTCCTCTGCTGTTACGTGTTTTCAAAGCTTCAAAGGCTGGTAACGAACGAGGCTCTCCCAGGCCGCAGAGGTCAACAATCATTGTAACTAAGTACTTCATAGTAAGGACAAAAATGAAGTCCTGACACGAAAATACCGGCCACAAGGAACGTACGCATACTGGGGAAGCGGGAGCAGCTGCAAGAAGGAAGGAAAAGCTAGGAATATAAAGAAGGAAAAAGAAAAGGAATAGCAAGAAACTGAAAAGACGAACCACTAGCATATGGCAAAGGCTTCGAGGTTCGAAGGACCAATTTCCGAGGTTCGCAGGACCAATTTATAAGAATTCAAGAGTAAACAAAGTCTAAATTACCTAAAAACTTATAAGAGTTGACTTACTTTAAAGGTTGATAGTGATGGATAGCTTCAGGATAGAATTAGGAATAGATAGACGCTATAGTGGCCACTATGAGTTCAGAATTAGAGTGACTTAGCATGAACAGGTGGTTGTATCAGAAGCGGCTAGAAGGAGATGTTGATGAGAAGGTCGTCAGAGCGAATCTGAGGTTCCTTTGCAAGGGACCCCCAGTTTCCAAAATGACGCATGCGCAGTTAATATCTTGTTCTACAATGCGTCATATAACTACTACAAAATATACCGGATTAATATTATATATAATGATAACCCGATATAATTATGGATAAGAAACCCATAGAAACTTAGTACGAAAGAGTACATATTATCTTTTAAAAAGATATATAGTTTAGTGTAATATTGGCGCCCAATTCAAACTTCCGGTATATTTACTTAACATAAACTGTCGAGTTACTTATGAGTTTCGACAATATCAATCAACTATTATAATTATGCAATTTCCTTTGTTAACAAAATAGTTTCCAAATGGGCAGGTCTTTATAGCTTTCTTCTAACTATTGCTCAAGCTAAAGTAGACTAAATAAGACCTTAATTACAAACCCGCATAGATTGCGCGTATTTATACTGTAATGCCCTAATCCTTTGCTTGGAGTCAGATTTCTCTGCTCCTTGATATACCTAGTTTATTTCGGAAGTTGCGGGTTAAACCCTTTGCTCCCGATTATGTAAGCTAAGATAAACTCTCAAAAATTAGTAGAAAATCACTATAAACATTTAACTACTAATTATCTGGCTAACAGAACCTAACGCTAGTGCTATCTGACGAATGAGGAAGTACGAGAGCGGTGTGGTGTTGATGTGGATGTGCTGGATAATGTTAAAAGGAACATCTTGAGATGGTTCGGCCATGTGGAACGTATGGAAAGCAAGAGAATGACTAAGAGAGTATACGAGAGTGAGGTGGAAGGATGGAGAGTGAGAAACAGACCGAGAGTGACGTGGAAGGATGGAGTTGAGAGGAATATACGTGAAAGCATTGTTGGATGGGAAGAGGGGTGTCTGCTGACGGGGTACAGAGGTGCATGGGGGTGATTCATTTGTGGCCACCACGTCGTCTGGTAATAGATATATAGATGGATACAAATATGAATAATATCGATATTGTTTTACTTATATATTGAGATTTGATTTAGGATAGATCAGGTAAGGTTATGTTACATTTATAAGATAGCATAAGTAAGATTAGTTATAATACAGGTTAGGTTAAGTCAGGAATATTATGAGTAATTCATTATAATGTATCTTTTAGGAACTATAGTTTAGGCCAATACTTACTTATTGTCTTCAATGTTTGTGTACAAGTATAAACAAATATTCATTGCATATTTTTCCAATTTATTGATAATTTGTTTTTTCGTTGAGTTATTGCCCACTTCTATACATACATGAGGACTATTGTCCAGCGAATTTATGTCCGGTAAACGAGGAGTATAACTTTTACACCTGCATAGCACAAGTGTCAAGATCCTTTCACATCGTAATTACCACATCCTGTGTATTAAAAAATACCTTTTATTTATCTACTCAATCACCTTGGACTTGCTTTTGAAAGCATATGTACTTGACTTTATCAAGTAAATATCTGACTTTTTAAATGGTAATTTTCTTCATTCTCATTTAGCATATAATTATAGTTAATCCACCTTCAGGATGATTCTCCTCTTTCTTAGGATGGCACAGTCAATTCCCTACACCAGGACAGTGTATATGTATCTTCCATATTTATACTGCATAGCTTCCTCTTTCAGAATTAACTGTTTCCATTCTGATATTTTGTCCTCAAGACCAAATTCTGCTTTTTCACAACATGAGACACTTTCAGCAAACTGATCTAACAATACAGAAGTTATGTGTTAATAGTCATAGATGACATCTAAGTTCCCCTCTCCCAAATTAATATTTTCCTTTCCCTCCTTAAACAACATTTGCTATTCAATTTCATTTTAGTGGTTTCTCTCTCCACACTGATATAGGCTATATATAATACCCATGTCAAGCGGCACCTCATATATTTCTACTTCAGTAGGCTGGAATGAATTTGATCGTATGGAAATTGTTCTACTACTGTAAACGGTATGCCCAGTTCGGGCTGCTATACCAGTCTGATAGTTTCTCGTACTATTGTTAAATTCCTCAAGCTGTTACTTTCCATTTGTCTACGAGTTGTCTTCTTCTTTGAAATGTCTTATTGTTTTTTAATTAATTTTCTACACCCTTTGCAAAATTTCTACTACAACCCAACTCATATATCAGTTACGCAATAGCATTAGGCTACCCTAAACTACCTCACCTACTGCCAGGAAAAATAGGTGTATTATTCTTACTCTGTTTGACTGTTCTGAGTAACCTGCTTAATAGACCTAATTTAGCCTTCTCCTTCACCTGGAGTGTCACTTACTCATCCCTAGTCATCCTACTTAACCTGTCCACTCCGTCCCTCACAATGTCAGAACCGCTCTAAATACCCTAACTACCCAAATATATCTTGTGCCACTATTATTCGACAACCTTATCTGTACTACTATAATACTGTACCCCCCTCACTTCCTTTGACATGTATACTAAATCTGTGTCTACCTTCTGTTCTTTGTAATATATGTTGTTCTAATTGTTTTTCACCAATTTTCTAATTAGGATGAACATTGTTTTTATAATTTGTTTTAAGCAGTGCTCACCAATCCCAGACGACCCATTTTTATTTTGCTATTTTTTTTAAATTTGGGCCTGACTGGCTTAATACTTTAATCTCCTATGAAAGGGACCTAAAATGCAAACCTAGTTTGATCTTATTAATGCATGAACTCGTGTGTAATGAAGGCAATGGTCTGTTGGGTGCCGGAGGGGAGGGAGGAGGCAGAGAGAGGGAGAACGAGAGAAGAAGGTAGCATCAAGAGTCAAAAGGGTGGAGGAGGAATGCAAGAAAGAAAAAATCATCTTGAGAGGGAGGGAATGGGAGTGAGGATTATCAATAACTACTAGAAAACGAAAACAAAATCGGAGGCGATAGTAAACAAACAGGAAAATTAAAAAAAGCATTAAACGTTAAAATAGGTTAACGGAGGAGTACAAAGTACAAATGAGTACAAAGGAAATCAAGCAACAACAGGTCCAGCGATCCCTCAAGGCTGCTTGCCTTCCAAAACACTGATGGTCAAGGGTCCAAACAGTAGTTTAGAGTGGGTAAGGGAAAAATGGAAAGGGAAGACTTCCCTGGGAAAAACATCCTCAAAAACATGTTCAAATGGCCTGCATATAAAGCCAATTATTGTGTTTGCCTTCTTTACAACTTCTGAAGATTGTTGGCTCGGTTTTAGGTTACTCGATATAGTTACTCCCAAATCAGTTTCTCTGTCTACACTTGTAAGCTGGGTGCCATTCAGTGAATAGTTTGCTTTCTCATCTCGGTTTCCTATATGGAATACTTTACATTTATCCGGTTTGAAACACATTTGCCAAATTTGAGCCCAATGTGACAACTTATCTAGATTGTGTTGCATATCTTCGACATGTTCATTTAAGAGTATGCTATTTGCAATTTTTGTATCATCAGCAAACTTTGAGATTGTACAGGTGAGACCCTCATCTATGTCGTTTATGTAAACTAGTAAGAGAACTGGCCCCAGTACCGATCCCTGGGGTACCCCGCTACTTACATTGCTCCATTTGGATGCTTTACCGCTTATGACTACTCTTTGCTTTCTGTCACTGAGCCAATTTTCTATCCATTTCAACACACTATCTTGTATTCCATGCACTTTTAGTTTTAGCAATAAACGTTTGTGGAGAACTTTGTCAATGGCCTGTTGAAAATCAAGGTATATAATATCTACAGTTTACTTTCATCATTTAGGTTGAGGATATCGTGGAAGAAGTCTAAGAGATTTGTTAAGCAGGAGCGTTTATTACGAAAACCGTGTTGAGTATCTTTAAGTATGTTGTTTTCCTCTAAGTGACTTACGAGTTTGTCTCTTATTAATATTTCTAGCATTTTACATACAACTGAGGTTAAGCTAATTGGGCGATAGTTACTAGGTAGGGATTTGCTGCCTTTTTTTAATATCGGTGTTACATTGGCTAGCTTCCACTGAACAGGCATAGTCCCAGACTGTAAGAATTTATTGAAGAGCAATGTCAGTGGTTTGGAGAGCTCATACTTATCTTCCTTTAGAACTTTAGGCGAGATCGTATCAGGTCCAGGCGATTTATTTACCTCGAGTTTATCTAAACATTTCAAAACTTATCTCTCTGTAATGCTGATACTGCTTAGAACGTCAGAATGATCTATCTGAAACGGCGATGCTGTAGGAATATTACTAAGGTCTTCTGTTGTAAAATTTGATGCAAAGAAGGTGTTTGAAGCAATACTCATGTTTGCTTCATCTTTAATGTAATCTCCTTTCTCATCGACTAACGGTCCAATCGTTGAAGTCACTACTTTCTTCTTCCTGATGTAACTATAAAAAAAATTCAGGTTTGTCTTACTTTGATTTGCAACATGTAATTCTAGCGTGTTTTACTTTGTTTGATTAACTGTTTGGCTTTACGTCGTAGATCTATAAATATCACTTTATTTTCAAGGGTGTCAAATATGTTTAATTTATCATGAGCATTCTTTTTAGCAAGCAGACAATCCGCGATGTCTTTATTCCACCACTTAGGCCTATTATTATGTACTGATCTTCGTTTTTTTAATGGTATACACTCATGTACTGCATTCGAATAAGTGGAGGTGAAAAATCTTCATGATTGGTTTAGATCATCATTGTTAATCACAGAGCTCCAGTTGATTTCCTTTAGTATTGCTCTAAGTTTACGGAAGTTTGCTCTCTTGAAATTTGGGAATTCTCTTTGCTGGTACTGAGTTCGTTGCTATTGAATTTTAAATAGAGTGATCGTACGATGGTCACAATTACTGAATTCATCACCAACATTCAAATTCTCTATTAATTCTTCTTTTGTTGCAAGTACAAGGTCAAGAACGTTATTGCCACGGGTCGGCGATCAAACAAATTGATGAAGAAAGCTCTCTTGCAAGTTCGCAAACAAGTCATGTCAGGAGTATGAAGTAAGAGTATCACCCCACTTGGTCACAGGTAAATTAAAGTCGCCAAAAATTACGGTATCTTGTGAGTTACTTACATCTGCAATTTGTTCATAAATTTCTTAGTCAGTTTGCACTAATCGAGCTGGAGGTCTGTATATTTATGCGAGTATTATTTTTGTACCTTTATTATTATTTATTAGCACAAAGGATGTGTCGACGTTCACAATAATTTGTGGTCTTGACAAGAGGATCGGGTTAAGACTTTCTTTGATAAAAAATAAAACACCACCACCATTTCTATTAATTCGGCTGTTCTCAAACATTACATAACCGGAAAATAAATGCCAATTATGTCATAATTTTCTGTAAACACTAGTTCCTCTAATTCTGAAAATGTATTGCGTATGCTATGAGCGTTTGCATGGAAAACCTTTAAAGTTGCGGTTTTAGAACTTACGGAAAGCTCTTTAATCAAATGTTTGGTTTTGGTCGAATCTACAGTACATTTACGTTTATGGCTGTCTGCAATCCTCGCTATCCTCGGTCCTCATACCTGGCGGTTTGAGATTTGGGTCTTCTTGATGGAGCCTTATCCAAATTTGTGTTTCTTGACAGATTAGCATTTAAGTCCTTCTTAGGTCGCCGTCCTCGCTATCTTCGATCGTCCTTCCTGGTTTTCCTGTGTCGAGTTGATTTCTTCTCAGAAAATCCTTCACCGCATCGTTGAGAAGATGTCCAAAACATGCTGCTCCCACTCGGTTCAGATGAACTCCATAGTCTGAAAACAAATAGTCATTGTAGTAAAAATTGTCCCAGGTGTCAACGAATCTCACGTTCTCCTTCCTCCAGATGTTAGCTAGACGATGATTTGTGCTGGTGGCTGTACTGTAAAATCGGCTCTCTACACCGACCCGGGGGATGATTCCCGAGACAATGATCCTTGATGAATACTCCTTAAACGACTTGATCAACTGCTGGTACTTGAGAAGCAAATTTTCCTACAGGGTTCGGTGTACAATCATTGGATCTGACGTGGATGCCATACATTGTATTAGCAGGGCCCAGCTTCGATACTTCGTCAACTGCAATAACTTCCACACCACCACCAGGGATACAAAAATGCTTTCTGGTCTTAGGTGCCCTGGTGCAAAACTCTGTGAACTGACCACGTACCATCGAGTCTCCCACGAGCCGAACTTCATTGTTTCCTTTTCGTTATCTGAGTCTGTGAGTATCTGGGAACGGTTGTGACACTCGGTAGCTGGTATAATTTTTCTAGTCTTGGGGCGAGTGTTGTTCCTCACGATACGGAAGTTGTCTTGAGGGGGATCAGAGTCACAATTTGTTTCTTGCGCATCGGAAGCATCTGCTGAAGTGGCTACTGCAGGCATTGGATTGTTGACAGTTGACGTTGGGGAGGCGGTGGCAGCTAGAGTTGAAGCGGTGACAATTGAAGTAGGTGATACTCCAACGTTGAGTGTTACGAACTCTTGGAGTTAATTTAGCTTCATGGTGAGGGTGTTGATCTTGTGGGCTTCATCCAATTTTGCTGTCAGATCCTCTCATTGCTGGCAGAGTCGGCAGACTTGAAAATCGGCAGTAGCAAACATGGAAGCACCAAACCTACCAGTGCAGTTCGTACAGGTGAGAGACATGGTGACAGTCCTTCTCTTTAGGTCACTTCACTCACTTCAAATCACTTCACTCACTTCAAATCACTTCACTTACTTCAAAAACTTCACTCAATTCGATTCACTTCACTCACGTCAAATACACAGAAATAGGCCACCCGGGGTGATAGGCTATCCGGAAACAAAAATAAATAAATACGCAGAAATACTGTGGGCCACCAGCGGTGATAGCCTTACCAAAAACATATAATTTGAAGTACGCAGAAATAGGCTACCAGGGGTAATAACCTAACCAAAACAAAAAAAATTGAATACGCAGAAATAGGCTACCAGCCTAACCTAACCTAAGTAAAGAAAAACAAAAATATATATATATATATATATATATATATATAACAAATGAAGTAACTAAATATATAATTCACCAAATAGAGATTATATAAAAATTATAAAGTATAACTGCACACAAGGGGTTAATATACTGTAGGCCTATGTATGAACAGATGCGCTGGTGTCACTGTAGGCTAGTCAAGCAGGACTCTTTTTAGATAAACAAAGTTTATCAGTCGAAAGTTACTAAAAGATCATGCAAGCAACGACTAAAATTACTGATATACATTATAGCTACAGCAGGATACTGAATACAATAACTCTTAGAGTTAATATATATAATACAAAATAAGGTATGTTTACAAGTTAGCGTCGTCTGCTGCCACACATAATATAGGAGTCATTTTGAGATAAATAAAAGCTTATCAGACAATAATACTACACTACCATGTAAGCAAACACAACTATTGAAGCAAATAACACTAAAAACAATCAAGGCTGAGATAAATATGAAGAAAACAAAAACAAACAAATTTATTTACAAAACTAGTGGGTGAGTCGTCGTCGCTAGTCGCCGGCGTCGTTAAATCAGTAAAAAACAGCAAAATAACATACAAAGCAACTACAGGCTGGTTTAACTATCACTTAGCTACAGCTCATGCAAACAAACAAGGGGATGAGCAATGGAATACTCATATTATGGTCAAATTTCAAGCGGCGAGTGCGAAATGGTGTTGACGATTTGAGCAGAGCCGGCAGAGTTGGCAGAGTGAGCAAAGGCAAGCAAAAGGGAGGGACGGGGATGTATTCCGAAAATATGGTAGAAATGTTAATACTAAATTAGTCAGAAAAGTAATGCTGTTTTACACGTGTATATTTATCTTCTTCCCAAACTAAACTCCCTAACATCAGAAAAAAGAGAACAAAATAATATATATATATATATATATATAGAGAAAGAGAGAGAGAGTGAGGGTGAGTAAGAGAGTGAGTGAGGGTAAGAGGGACCAAGGGGATCCAAGACATGTGTATCACTACTTGGAGTCTGTGTGTGCTCTACTGAGTGTGCTAATCAGTGTGTTTGTGTAAGTTATTGCTTCGTGATGTGCCCCAGTAAGGTAGCATAATTATATTTACCTCCCTGTATTTATCTACAATTATCTATCCATTAAATTGGTAAACTTGGAATTATTTATGAAGGCCAGTAGCCTACATAACTATGATAGTATAACTATCGGCACCAGTATTCAAATATGTATTATAAAGTAGTAGTGGCTTCGATTCACATTCATTCTAAATATAAATTATCTTAGATTCAACTGTTGACAGAATGAGTTCCATACTTAATGTACAGTTGCCCACATATGTTATGTTCCTTTCCGTGATAATAACATAATACCCATGGTTGAATTATGAGTGTAGATTCTTATAATTAAAAGAAGCCACACGTGCAATCGGGTTTTGTATGGCAGTATAGAAATACTGGCATTAATTAATTTGCGAAAATGTAATTACTTTATGTTCTGTAATAGCACGTAACATCGAAAGACACTACAAGAAAAAAATAAATCATACTTAGGCATGTTGAAATCTGTAACATTTTCACATTCCAAAGATTCCTCCAAACAGCTTCTATATTGGACACTGTAAAATAATGTGGCTGTAAGACACCTGCATAATTTCTACCTTTTGTAAGTGAAGAAGCTGTTAGCCAAATTATGCCCAGGTGATAAGTGAATATTTTACCGTTGCATCAACTAATAAAAGTATAAATTTGAGCAAACACTTAAAGCAACCATGTCATGAGTCGGCACTATATTAATGGAGGCGATAATTTTGAATTATACGCATATCCTCAACAATACTCGGCCTCAAACGCATCACTAGACAAACACAGAGACTTTTTATCTTTTTAGCCTTGAATGATATGAGACCAAATATAAAAGCAGAACTGGAACCCGCTAATGGTCGCATGCAGGAACACAAAGCTGTACTGGGGTCTAAGTACAGGGGGAGTAAAATCACTATAAAAAGGCGTGAGACACTGAAGTAAAGGTATAAATGAAAGGTGGCAGAATTGTGTACAACGAAATAAAGACATATACATTCATAATGATATAACTGTGGAAAAGACAATTGGTTCACAGTTCCACAGTTAATACATAAATTACAGCCAAACAATAAATTAATAAAGAAACACACACGAGTACAGCTCTCTCTCTTTCTCTGCATATATACTGTATATACTGTATATCTTCGTGGCGCAATGCATATATAAGTGTGTTGATTTTCGGTGTGAGCGTCCCGGGTTCGAATCCCCGGACTGCCACATGTGTTTGTTTATTTCATTAATCGAGTTTAGTTGGTTGGTGAAGAGAACATATATATACAGTATATATATATATATATATATATATGTATTTTTTTTTTCTGTTTTTTTTTTTTTTTTTTTTTTTTTTGAGACAATGAACGGAGGAAGGAAAAACACATATAAAACAAAAAGGTCCATATGCCTAAAGGCATCCTCCATTCATAAAATGTTTGTAACAACTGGATTAATCTTTTGTAGATTGTAAGTGTGTGGAAAGCAACTCGAGGGAAGTGAATTCCAAAGAGTAGTAGTTCTAGGGATAAATGAATTTTGATAAGCAGAAGTTCTGCATTGTGGAGGAGAAAGTGTAACTTCATGGGCGCTCTCAGCTGCCCTAGTTCTACGGGGAAAGATGTGGAGAGGCGGCACAATTGAAGCAAGTTCCTCGGAACAATTGCTGTGAAAATATCTGTAGAATAATGCAAGGGATGCAACGTTTCTTCGTATGGATAATGTAGGAAGGTCCTGTGTGATTGCAGGGTTATTGATTAATCTAATAGCTTTATTTTGAATTTTGTCCAACTGCCTCAATGCAACCACTCCACTTCCACTCCACAGAGGTGAACAGTAATCCATCTGAGAACGCACATGACTTTTATATATTACGGCCAACTGCTCGTCAGTGAAGAATTCTCGAACTCTGTACAGGAGTCCCAGTTTTTTAGAGGCATTCTTAGCAATGCTTCTAACATAATGTGTCCAGCTCAAGTTAGTAGTTAATGTTACACCGAGAATGTCAATACTAGGGGAAGTGGGAATATTTACATCATTATAATTATATGGGAGTCAGTGAGATTCTGTCGGTTAGAAAATTGAATGTACTTGGTTTTCTGTGCATTAAAGGAAACTAGATTATTTTGTCCCCATTCATTAATTCTAGAAAGGTCCTGGTTCAGAGAAATTGCAGTGTTTATTTTTGAATTTATAAGATCGGGTTGGGCGTAAGAATTGGTAAATGTGAAGGAACTGTGGAGTGTTGAGTCATCTGCGTAGGAATGTATTGGATTATGAGTGGTAGATATGAGATCATTGATATGAATGAGGAACAGAGTTGGGGCCAAAACTGATCCCTGGGGAACACCAGCATTTATTGAGTGAAATTGAGAATAAAGACCATCTACCATTACACATATTTTTCTGTTATGAAGATAAGAAGAAATTAGTGGAACTAATGATGCAAGGCCGTAGTGTGACATCTTCGACAATAAGGATTGATGCCAGACTCTATCAAATGCCTTTGATATATCCAGTGCTATTGTATGTGTTTCACCATGTTGGTCTGTAGCTTGGTTGATTTGATGAGTAAGAAGGCAAAAAATGTCTTGCAGTTGATCGACATCGTCTAAAACCATATTGCCTATCACTGATTAATTTATTATTCTCAAGATGCTTAATTATGTGATTATTTAATATAATTTCAAAGACTATACCAAGAGTGGAAGTTATAGCTATTGGTCTGTAGTTTGATGGATCTGAAGAGGCACCTTTTTTAGGAACTGGATGGATGTTTGCTTCTTTCCAGGGTACTGGGAAGCATGAGGTATGAGTACACAGACGGAAACATTTTGCCAATACAGGAGCGAGCACCAAGGAGCAATTCTTAAGTACTTTTGGAGGAATTTCATCTGGACCAGGAGCCTTATCTACTGAGAGATTCTGCAAAATAATTTTGACATGTCTGGTGTGGATCTTAAGTGAGGGAATTTCAGGCGAATTAAAATTAAGTACAGGGACATCTTGATTTATTTCATCTAAGGTTGAGTTGGTGGAGAAAATATCCGCAAGAAGGTTAGCTTTACCTCGTGGGTCACTTACAAGACTGCCAGTCGGAGATTTTAATGGTGGAATGGATGAAGCAGTAGTGAAGTTGGATTGAGTTAAGAGTAGACCAAAATATTTTGTTATAATTTGGATTATTTAGAAGTTTGTTTGCCTGCTTGTGGAGAAAGTTTGATTTAGTTAGGTTTAATACAGTTTTGGCATGATTTCTGATGTTTCTAAAGTAATTAAAGGCTTCATGTGTTTTTGATATTGTGTATGCATTGTAGGCTATTGCTTTTTGTTCAGTTACTCTAGCACAATTATGGTCAAACCATTTAGGTGAATTATATATATATATATAATTATATATATATATATATATATATATATATATATATATATATATATATATATATATATATATATATACCGGTATATATATATATATATATACCGGTATATATATATATATATATATATGTATACCTGTATATATATATATATATATTTATTTTTTATTAATTTTTGTTTATGTGAGTGAAGGAGGCAAAAGGCAGAACTGTCTGTAGCGAGTGCCTCCCCCAGAGTTGAAAGAGTGACAGGGTCAAAACCAAGGGACGTTCGAGCCAAAATACCTGGACACATGGAGTTTGAAACAATTTAAGTAATAGGAAGAGAGAAAGACTGATTCTGGGAGAGAGTTCCAGAGCTCAGCTGTTGAATAGAACAAAGTCTGAGAGTATCGTTTCACTCTTGGGTTGGAGAGCTGCACAGAATAGGGGTGGGATTGTGTAGCAAGACGGGTACCACGTGCCCTACGTAGAGGAGGTGGTATACACTGGGAGAGCTCTGAGGAACACTGATTATTCTAGTAGAGATAGAATAGCGAGAGAGATACAACATTGCGGACGGGAGTTAATGATACGAAAGGCCTTCCTTTCTACTTTGTCTAGAAGTCCGGTGTGAGAGGATCCTCCCCACGCATGTGAACAATACTCAATACAAGGACGCACCGTGCCCCTGTACAGAGCAAGAAGCTGTGCAGGGGTAAAGGACTCCCTGAGGCAGTTGAGGACACCCAGCTTCTGGGAGGCTGCCTTAGCAAGACTGGTATTATGGTCCTTCCAAGTGAGAGCAGTAGAAAAAGAGACACCAAGAATATTGAGAGAAGATGAAGGATTGATTTTTGTATTGTTGAAGTACAGGGTGTCTCAAAATAGATGCAACCCATTAACATCATAATAATCTATTACTCAGACAAGAAACTCCAAAAAAGATTACATTTTCTAGAAGCTGATATTATAACAATTACAAAACTAAAGATTCGAGGTTTCTAGCTCAAAGGATACATTCATTAGAGCACATGTTCCAAATGACTACCGTTGCGCTGCAGACACACTTGAAGCCGACGAGCAAAGTTGTCAATCACCAAAATGGTCCGATTATGCCATGTTTTGAGATGGCCACCCAGACTGTGCATTTCACAGAGTGCAGATTCGTGCCATCAGGAAGGAAGAGTGTGTCAGGGTGATTGAAAACTTTGCTCGTCAGCTTCAGATGTGTCTGCAGCGCAATGGTAATCATTTGGAACATGTGCTCTAATGGATGTATCCTTTGAGCTAGAGATCTCAAAAGTTTAGTTTTTTTAATTGTTATAATATCAGCTTCTAGAAAATGTAATCTTTTTTGGAGTTTCTTGTATGAGTAATAAATTATTATAATGTTAATGGGTTGCATCTATTTTGAGACACCCTGTATAAGGGAAAGTCCTCTAGGAGTTCCAGACGGGTAGTAAAATGGAGAAATTAGGTTTTGAAAGCATTAAAGGCAACAAGGTTTTCTCAGCCCCAATTTGGAAATAGTAGTGTTACGACCGGCACTACGAAATAAACAAGGGCACTTAATAATGGACTAGATGATAGGCTATATCTGCAACAACGGTAGGTACGCTAATTCCAAACCCTCGAACTATTACGCCGGTGAACAAAACACTTAAACCCTCCAGAGTTAATCTACTGGATAACGGGGTATCAATTAACTGGGTTTTAGTGCACTTCTACAAAGGCTTTCCGGTGACGGCAAAGCCTACTCACAACAGGAGTACTTTACGTTAATAAAATGCTCTCAAGTAATAACAATGCTTAAATAAACTATAACAAGATTTAATAAAGGAGTATATGTTTACGTTTACTTTAGTGTGAGTCTGTACTCAACACTAAACTCTTCAATGCTCTATGAAAACACTGGAAGTCTAGTCCTACAGCAAACAGATATGGAATCTTCTGAAAACGTCTGATGCTCTAAGATGCTCGTCGAATATAGAACAGAAATAATGCAGGGGCAGGACACCAAAGCGTGTATCTTAAATACACCAATAAGTAGGATACATATATATAAAACAAGGGAGTGCAACAACTCTGTGACAGCACTAATAATAGCAACTCAAAACAGTACTTCCTTAGCCAAAGTAACAGCCATACTGGGTTGTGCACCAAGCATCAACCTAGGCTAAAATAATACGTGAATAATTCCTAAAGCATACACAGTTAAAGTTAATAAACACAATGCTGTATGACGCTTCTGCATAGTAGCCACGTGCGGGCATGCGGGCGCGTCGGCTGCCCAGCCATTTAGAAACCGGCTGGTGGCAGCCGGCCGGCCGGCTTTTCCTTAGTATATATCCTACGACAATGTAACTAATGTCTGGGATATTCTTATGTTGTTTCACAGCTTGTAGCTGCCCTTATTCTTAACCAACGCATCTTCGTATATTTTATTCTCGATAGTTGATTGTTTCATTATAATATATAAGATGTAAGTCTAGTGAGAGTGGGAGGAGACGAGCGGGAGAGAGAGACCGGCTGGGGGACGTTGCTTTGCGCGGAGAGTCTAGCTTGGGACGAGCCTGATGTTGCCACATGCATTTGATTGCAACATTAGGTTTAGTTTCGACTCACGCACAGGGTAGAGGATTTTGACCCGGCAACTGTGTTGAGAGTTGCCAAGCATGGGATGTATTTTGCATGCCTAGGGTGGGGTCCAGACAGATTCAAGACTCAGAGCTCACCTCACTGTCGTACCCTTCGGACCCCCTTGATATCTATCCCTCTCAACCCCACTTAGAAACTTTCTCTCTTACTTTGTATACCTTCCTTCCACTACTTCACCATTCTATTTAATTATCCCATCCCCTTGATAGACCTTATATCTATTATTGTATTAACGACGAGCTCTCAGATAACTAGATAGGATTTTGGGCCTTATGCAGAGATTTAATTTTTAATGAGACCTAGGAAGCTTTTTTGTTGTCTCATATTTGGTGGTTTCATGCTTGCTAGTGTGTTCTTGTGTCAGGTTAGCAGGGGCTAGACCGGAGGGGAGGCTTTTTGCGATCCTTTAAGTAAAGTCTGCTGGTGCGAGTCCCGTGGACCCGCACGACTTTACTAGGATACCCGTTGGAGTCTGGGGGGCATTTTCTTGTCTGTGTCCCTGTGTGTCTAGTGTTGTGTTGTGTGAGAGCCCTTGCCTAGTCCACTCAGCACTGCGCTAGCACGTCTTGCTTTTGTTTTAGGGTCGCCGGGAGAGAGTCAGATACTTGCGATCTGAGTCTCTCAAGAGAGCACCCTTTCAATTAGAGTAATTTGGCGCACAGACATGGGAACGTCCCTAGGCTAGAGCAGGTGGCTCAACCCGGGTATCCGAAGCCTATATCCTTCCGGCTAGACCTCTGCCGCCTGGCAGATTAACAGCTAGGGGTTTATTATTTCTGTATGCTTGTTATTGTGCCACAGTTTACCGTTTTTGTGAGCATTGTGAGTCAGGGTGTGGCTTAGAGACTCTGTCCGAGCAGGCTTGCCTGACTAAGAGTGAGAAGCACACCTGTATGTGGTTATGTTGCGAGTTGCTACCTTTATTTAATTATACCTATGCCATTATACACTGTATGGCCTATCACTAGTATTTATTCCTGCTTATGAGTTAAGAGTTCTCTAAATCCGTAACGTACTTTCTTTGCTAAGCATCAGATCCTACAGTAGCCGCATGCAGTTTAGAAACCCGCATCTTGTCTACCGGTACGATGTTTTGAGGACTGTTTGCTTTCACCTTCTTTCACGCAGGGGTGATTAGCTGTATTAATTAACGTAACGTTAAATGTACTTTCTTCTAGTTTGTTATTAAATTGTTTCTGCAATTTAATTCCGTTATCTATCTTTTCCTTGAAGCTTTAAGTCAACTTAATTGTGTGATCTTTTATATAGCCTGCTTGACTATCAGCAGTCTATAGTGCGTGCACCCTGTAACCGAGTCATAGGATACCTTGTTGTCCAGGCAGGACTCTTGACGGTTTAGGGTGGTTTGTTGCCTGGGTTTATAGATAAGGGTTGGATCTAGCATTTTCCGTTGTTGCTTGTTGCCGCATACCTAGTCCAATAGAAAGAGCCCAGTGTTTATATATCCCAGGACGTAACAGCTGTCTCTATTACTAATAAAGTCTAGCAGCGGCATAAAAGGTACCAGGAGGCTAGGCAGAGCGCAAGCATGCTCGTAGCCTACTGTCTCCCCTTGAACAGATTTCCCTTATGTTACGTTAACCCTTCTTTAGCGGCCTATGCGGTTTATTTATATGTACCGCCCAGCGGGGTGTTTTTAGCCAAAATAGGGCTGTTTACGTGATCATTTTCATGCCTAAATAAGACCCAGAACGTAAAACAAGTATCTATCCCTGAAAGGGCATAAACAGAGCTTTCGAATGACACCATAACGATCCTTTTATGATGGCTAGTTTTCTTGCAATAACCGTGCAACGCGAGTGCAAAAAGCATGTAATTAGCCACTTTCCCGATACAATTCCGTATATAGCGAGTGAGAGAGGGAGGAGGGAGCTGAGATTCGTGTCAGTAGGTTCGCCGCGGTGGTCTGGAGCAGTCATACGCTCGCTAGTCTCCTGCCACCACTTGTCTCTCTCTCTCAGCAACATTACGTGCTGAAATTGCCACTCGACCTATGTCGAGCGCCGCCACATAGTCCAGCTTTATTAAATACGACTTATGTGGTGAGCCGCTTTTTAAGGGTTAAGTGACTAGGAGGCTCTCTTGGTAAGTCCAGATCTCAAGTATCTGGTCTTACCCTGGCGCTCCACAAAGGTCAACAAAATGAGGTAGCAAGCATACAAGTAAGTGTAGGCAAAAGCCCTTCGCTTGTATACTGCTACACTCGCAAAGGAAAAATATGCACAAGGGTTACAGGCTACCTAGCTTCGTCGAAGTCGTACAGGCTCTGACTTGCCATGTACATAACTCAGACAACGACCAAAGATACCCTCCACTGTCTAGCATCAAATAGTAACAAAGAACAACTCAATAATTAGAAGCACCCAATGATAATATGACTCCATGTGACTATGACTAATAATCCCTAAAGCTAGTGCAAAACATATATGTGAGAACTGGTGCTGGTAATACGACTGGCCGACTATGGAAGTCGTATGCAGAACCAGAAGGGATAAGTAATTGAATAAAGATGAGAGGTAATGGAAAAGAAGAAGTTCAGAGAGAGAAATAGTAGTACAGGGGGTTAGATTGGGGACAGATTGCAAGGGACGTCTAGGACCAAGCACACCATGCCAAGCTCTAAGGAGACACGCGGGCAGGAGCCCATATGATGCGCCAGGCCCGCCGGCCAATCAAGAATGTGGGAACCCCCGCCCGAGCGAGGAAGGCACACGTACATACTACCACCACGCTGCATCCTTCGTTCTCTCTCTCCTTAACTTCACACTACATATCTTATACTCTATCACTGATATAAAATACTTCCAAGTGTCACAGACAAGAATAAAGACCACCACTGATCTGTCTGTGACAACATGAATACTAAGAAAGAAAGAACATCGTTCTACGATTATTATAGCCCATTTCACTGCCCTGGCGAGCGCTAGCGAGTACAAGCACATTCTGGCAAGCTGGCCTGCGTGACAGTAGTTAGATCAGCAGATAAGTGTTCTATGGCTTCATTATGTTTATATTTGAGGGATTGCTGGCTGGTACATTCTGGAAAATTAATTGAGTAGTGTAAGGTAGAGTCGCCTGCGTATGAATGGGTGGGACTGGAGGTATAGTTGAGATCATTTATGAAAATTAGAAAGAGAATGGGAGATAGGACAGAGCCCTGAGGAACATCGGAGTTGATAGGATGAGGAAGTGAGCGATGGCCGTCCACAACCGCAGCTATGGAACGCCTGGAAAGAAAGTTAGATACAAAGGCACAGATCGAGGGATAGAACCCGAAGGAGGGTACAGTTTAGATATTAAAGATTTATCCCAGACTCTATCGAAGGCCTTCAATATGTCTAGTGCAATAGAAAAGGTCTCACCGAAGTCCCGAAAGGAGGATGACCAAGAGTTAGTAAGATATAAAAGAAGATCACCTTAACCCTTAATTAGCGGCTCACCACATAAGTCGTATTTAATAAAGCTGGACTATGTGGCGGCGCTCGACATAGGTCGAGTGGCAATTTCAGCACGTAATGTTGCTGAGAGAGAGAGACAAGTGGTAGCAGGAGAGTAGCGAGCGTATTACTGCTCCAGACCACCGCGGCGAACATACTGACACGAATCCCAGCTCCCTCCTCCCTCTCTCACTCGCTATATAAGGAATTGTATCGGGAAAGTGGCTAATTACATGCTTTTTGCACTCGCGTTGCACGGTTATTGCAAGAAAACTAGCCATCATAAAAGGATCGTTATGGTGTCATTCGAAAGCTCTGTTTATGCCCTTTCAGGGATAGATACTTGTTTTACGTTCTGGGTCTTATTTAGGCATGAAAATGATCACGTAAACAGCCCTATTTTGGCTAAAAACACCCCGCTGGGCGGTACATATAAATAAACCGCATAGGCCGCTCTTAAGGTGTTAAGGAAGCCATACTGGCGATCTGAGAGTAGATAATGAGAAGAGAAATGCTTAAGAAATTTGGAAGCAAGAATAGCTTTAAAAACTTTAGAGATACAAGAGATGAGAGCAATTGGACGATAGTTGAAGGGTTGAGAGGGTTGTCTTTGGGACAGGTTGAATGAGAGCAAACTTCCAGCAAGAAGGGAAAACTTTAGAGGAGAGACAGAGATGAAAGAGTTTGCCTAGGCAGGGAGTCAGTACGGAAGCAGTTTTTTAGTACAACAGGAGGAACACCGTCCGGACAGGACGCCTTCTTAGAATTGAGCCCAGAGACGGTTGAAAGTACATCTTTAGAAGAGATTAGGATATTAGGCATAAGTAGGAGAGAGGGGTATGGAGAGGGAGGAATAGCAAAGGAATCATCAAAGATGGAGTTTCTAGCAAAAGTTTGAGCGAAGAGTTCAGCTTTGTCAGAGGAAGAAGTGATGGTTGGGCCATCAGCGTGAAAAAGGGGAGGGAAAGACGAGGAAGAAAAATTATTGGAGAGGTTTTTGGCTAGATGCCATATAGCTTGGGAAGAGCTAGAGTTGAATAGTTCAGTGCATTTGTTATTGATGAAATAGTGTTTGGCAAGTCGAAGAACAGATTTGGCTTGTTTCCAGGCAGAAACATAGGAAGAATGAGATTCTTGAGTTTTAAGGCGTCGGTACCGTTTGAATGCTTCCTCCTTGTTGCGAACAGCAGTAGAACAAGCGTGAGTAAACCAAGATTTGTTTGCATTAGACTGAGAGAATGAAAATGGAATGTATGCTTCCATGCCCGAGAGGATTACCTCGGTAATCCGTTCAGCACTCTCTGAGGGTCCCCTGCCAATGATGCAAAAGTCATTCCAAGGGAAATCAAGGAAATACTGACGAAGAGCCTCCCAGTCGGCAGCAACAAAGTGCCACAAGTGCCGACAGTTGGGAGGATCGGGAGGCCGTATCGGAGCGATAGGAGAAGTGACAGATATTAGTTTTTGGTTGGAGGAGCCCAAAGGAGAGAAAACAATTATTGTATAAGTCGAAGGGTTAGAGGTTAGAAATAAGTCGAGAATGTTGGACCAATCTCTGAAGCAATCCGGGATACGGGTGGGTTGCTGGACTAACTGCTCTAGGTCGTTTAGGATAGAACAGATGAAGGCTTTTTCACCAGGTTGGTCAGCGGAAAAAGAAGAGAGCCATTGGCGGTGGTGATAGTTGAAATCTCCTAAGATGGAGATTTCTGCGAAAGGAGAGATAGATAGAATGTGTTTCACTTTAGAAGTTAGATAGTCGAAGAATTTTCGATAGTCAGTAGAATTAGGGGAGAGATAAACAGCGTAGAAATATTGAATTTGAGAGTGACAAGAAAGCTTCAGCCAAAGAGTTGAGAATTCAGAAGAATCTAAGTTGGGAACACGATATATATATATATATATATATATATATATATATATATATATATATATATATATATATACCGGTATATAATTAATATCTCAAGTATTTTGTTCTATTCCCTCCTCCGCAATTTCCTAATGCTCATCTTCAATATTTATCAACCACTTCTTAAACTATGTTTTTGTCACCCTCTTCACTTCTACTAAATTCTGTGTTTTTCTTTCTATTACAGTATAATTTACTTCTCTGTATCTTATATGCCCAGCTGATCATCTTTTTGTTTTGGTAAAACGTAGTTTATCAAATAGCCTACTATGGGTTTCAGAGGCCGTGTTACATCGTTTTTCTGGAATAACTTATTAACAAACAGTTGGATCAGTATGATATTTTGACACAGCTTTGTTCACATCGTGCCCTAATTTTTCGTCAATATAGTGCATTACCAAAATTGTAGAAATAAGGCACTTGTCCCTGTGTCATGAGGTTAAAGTCACACATTAATGACTAAGAAACGGACAAGTCTACCGTGGCTTATTTGTGAGAACCACCAGACCATTATTGCTCCTCCATCAAACACGGTAATTATCAGCCACTACCCACCCTACTATCGCATTTAAATTAAAGTTATCTGTCAATATCAAGTATAAAGCATATACAAAAGGTATGTATTTTGTATATTTGTATTTTTATATTGACAGATAACTTGAATTTAAATGCGATAGTAGGGTTGGGTGGTGGCTGATAACTACCGTGTTTGATGGAGGAGTAATAATGGTTTGGTGGTTCTCACAGGTAAGCCACGGTAGACTTGTCCGTTTCTTTAAGCTCGGGTCACACATACACGTTCTAACGACCCGTCCGTCCCCGACCAAGAAAATAACTTCTCTGTGTGTCTGTGTATGTCCCGTGGGTGTCTCGACATAACACGTTTTCTGGCAGTTGACCCGACCCACACAGACCATTTTATGCATGCACAAAATGGACGCCGCCTAGGCACGGCGAATTAAGTGGTCGGGGCCGGACGGGACGTTAGAACGTGTATGTGTGACCCGAGCTTTAGTCATTAATGTGTGACTTTAACCTCATGACACAGGGACAAGTGCCTTATTTCTACACTTTTGGTAATGCACTATATTGACGAAAATTAGGGCACGGTGTGAACAAAGCTGTGTCAAAATATCATACTGATCCAACTGTTTGTTAATAAGTTATTCCCGAAAAACGATGTAACACGGCCTCTGAAACCCATAGTAGATTAGTCTAATGCCAACAACTCACCAAAGACAGAAGAAGAAGAGCAGGCTGATTTCGACAGTTTTAATATTTTGCATTTAAACCTCCACAAACATGTAAATTTCCAAGAATTATTACATTACATAGTACGGATCTATTTCTGCAATTAATACAATAATATTACGAATACTCATACAGTACAGTATATATAACATGAGCCGAATTTGTGCTCATGTGATCGAGAAATCTTTGATATAGAATAATTCACTAACGAATGTTTTTGCAATTATGGATTTAGTATACTAAAATACTATATACAGAAGTACAAACATAACCATATATCACTGAACAACCATGAAACATTGTTAATTAAGAAGTACACACATATTGCAGTTCATAGTTCGTGTCGGCGTTGCCGATTTCGTATGTAATCAAATGCAGAGGTTTCGTTTCTCTATATAAATGTACAAAATAATAATATTTCTTTTACTTCTATCACATATTGATATGTGAGAAGCGTTATAGAATGAGTTACTAAAGATGAATGAATGATCACACTCGCAACTACATTTGCCAACAGCTTGAATTGCTAAACAAGCAGTGATACAATTGCCTCGAGGCCGTAATCTTCAAAATGTCTTTGTTTGTACCTTTGTATTTAGTACCGCCACGGGATCCAGATGGGGTTAGGTGTAATTGGAATATGACTAATTGCCACCTCCTGACTCTATGAGTCTCTGACTATCTCTCTCTCTCTCTCTCTCTCTCTCTCTCTCTCTCTCTCATTGTTCCATCATGTACTTATTCGTCGCCATTTCTCTCTGCTACTCTACCTTCTCCTGCTTCTCACCTGTCTCCTCCTCCTGCTCTGTCTCCACCACCTCCGCCTCCTCACGTTTCTTCCTAATTCCCTTCTTTTAATCCAGATCCTCCTCCTCCTCCTCCTCCTCACATTCTATATTATTCCTTTCCTCTAAATTCTCCTCCTGCTCCTACCTGCAGCTCCCAAAACTTGCCCACCTCACTATCAGCCTCCATTACTTGCAGATTAATCAAGACAGATGCCGTATTCGTACCATATTTGCATAATGTCTCCATTTGTCACTTCCATTACCCCTCTCATATTTGTTTACACGATGTTTGCCTAGACTTGTTGTTCTTCCTTATTTACTTATTTGTACCAAGGGTGCAATAACTTGCTTATGTTTGGAATTTTGTTATTGATCCTTTTGTTCTATATGTTCTATAGAGGAGGTGGTATACACTGGGAGAGCTCTGAGGAGCACTGATTATTGTAGTAGCAATAGAATAGCGAGAGAGATACAACATTGCGGCGAAGAGAGAAAGATTGCAGAGAGTTGGTGAGTGGGTGGGAATTAATGATACGAAAGGCCTTCCTTTCTACTTTGTCTAGAAGTGCGGTGTAAGAGGATCCTTCCCACATATGTGAACAATACTCAATACAAGGACGCACTTTGCCCCTGTACAGAGCAAGAAGCTGTGCAGGGGTAAAGAACCTCTTGAGGTGGTTGAGCATACCCAGCTTCTGGGAGGCTGCCTTAGCAAGACTGGTAATATGGTCCTTCCAAGTGAGAGCAGAAGAAAAAGAGACACCAAGAATATTGAGAGAAGATAAAGGATTGATTTTTGTATTGTTGAAGAATAAGGGATAGTCCTCTCGAAGTTCCGGATGGGTAGATAGATGAAGAAATTGGGTTTTGGAAGCATTAAAGGTAACAAGGTTTTCTCTACCCTAGCTGGAAATAGTAGTTAGATCAGATGATAAGTGTTGTACGGCTTCACTACATTTGTTTTTGAGGGATTGCTGGCAGGGGCATTCTGGAAAACTAATTGAGTAGTGTAAGGTTAGAGTCGTCTGCATATGAATGGATGGGACTGGAGGTACAGTTGAGAAGATCATTTTTGAAAATTAGAAAGAGAATAGGAGATAGGACAGAGCCCTGAGAAACACCGGAGTTGATAGAATGAGGAAGTGAGCGATGGCTGTCCACATCCGCAGGTATGGAACGGCCGGAAAGGAAATTAGAGACAAAGGCACAGATGGAGTGATAGAAACCGAAGGAGGGTAGTTTAGAAATTAAAGATTTGTGCCAGAATCTATCGAAGGCCTTTGATATGTCTAGTGCAATAGAAAAGACCTCACCAAAGTCCCGAAAGGAGGATGACCAAGAGTTATTAAGATATGAAAGAAGATCACCAGTAGAGCGACCTTTAAGGAAGCCATACTGGCGATCAGAAAGCAGATTATGAGAAAATTAATGCTTAAGAAATTTGGAAGCAGGTATGGTTTAAAATACTTTAGAGATACAAGAGATGAGAGCAATTGGACGATAGTTGGAGGGTTGAGAGCGGTCACCCTTCTTTAGGACAGTTTGAATGAGAGCAAACTTCCAGCATGAAGGGAAGACGTTAGAGGAGAGACAGAAACGAAAGAGTTTGCCTAGGTAGGGAGTCAGCACGGAAGCACAGATTCTTATTACAATAGGAGGAACACCCTTCGAACCGTACGCCTTCTTACTATTAAGCACAGAGAGAGTACATCTTTAGAAGAGATTAGGATATTAGGCATAAGTAGGAGAGAGGGGGGTGGAGAGGGAGAAATAGCACCAGAATCATCCAAGGTGGAGTTTATAGTAAAAGTTTGAGCGAAGAGTTCAGCTTTGTCAGAGGAAGAAGTGATGGTTGTGCCATCATAGTGGAAAAGGGGAGGAAAAGACGAGGAAGAAAAATTATTGGAGAATTTTTTGGTTATATGCCAGAAAGCTTGGGAAGAGCTAGAGTTGGATAGTTCAGTGCATTTATTATTGACGAAAGAGTGTTTGGCAAGTCAAAGAACAGATTTGTTTTGATTCTGGGCAGAAACAGCAGTAGAACAAGCGTTAGTAAATCAAGATTTCTTTGCATTAGACTGACAGAAAGAAAATGGAATGTATGGTTCCATGCCCGAGAGGATTACCTCAGTATTGAGTTCAGCACTCTCCAAGGGTCCTCGGCCACGGAAGCAGAAGTCATTCCATGGGAAATCAAAGAAGTACTGCAGAAGAGCCTCCCAGTCGGCAGAGCCATAGTGCCACAAGCGCCGCCGGTTGGGAGGATCGGGTGGCCGAACTGGAGAGATAGGACAGGTATCAGAGATAAGTTTATGGTCGGAGGAGTCCAAAGGAGAGAAAAGATTGACAGTATAAGAAGAAGGGTTAGAAGTCAGAAATAAGTCAAGAATGTTGGGCCAATCTCCAAAGCTATCTGGGATACGGGTGGGTTGCTGGACCAGCTGCTCTAGGTAATTTAGGATAGATAAGATGAAGGCTTGTTCACCAGGTTGGTCAGTAGTAAGAGGGGAGAGCCATTGGCGGTGGTGAACGTTGAAATCTCCTAAGATGGAGATTTCTGAGAAGGGAGAGATGGATAGAATGTGTTCCACTTTAGAGTTTAGATAGTCAAAGAATTTGGGAACGTAGGTAGAGTTAGGGGAAAGATAGACAGCACAGAAATATTTAGTATGAGAATGACAGGATAATTTGAGCCATAAAGTTGAAAATTCGTGGGAGTCGAAATAGGGACACGAGAGCAAGTGAGTTTGTTGTGCACGTATGCACCACATCCGGCTTTGGCTTTGAAACTAGGATAGAGAAAGTAGGAGGATACAAAGAAGGGGCTGCTGGCAGTTGCCTCAGACACCTAGGCCCGAATTCTAGAACAAGGCTTGAGACCGACTTGAGTCTTGAGTCTGTCTCAAGTCGGACTTGAGACGAGCTTTTAAAAAACTGATATGCTAAAACGAGTCTTGAGATTATCTAAGCCCGAGCCGATGCCTCTGAGCCTAAGCCACCTCCGAGTAGGCTTGAGACAGACTTGAAAGTGGGCGTGGCATGATGGAGTTTGACAGAGATCGACTTGATGGACGAAATCGTCAATTATAAAACTTAAACCTGCTTGTAAAAGGCCGGCAAAGTGGACAGGCAGAGTCCCATAATTGTTGTAATGATGTGCAGATGAGAGAAAACGGTTTAATCAAGAAGTAGGCTACAGTACGAATACACAACTTCAAGTTTCTACAAATACAATATCTTTAGGCAAGATTGGGAAGAATATTCTCTCGTAAGTGATTAAATATATCATATATTGGTTATTGTAATCAACTTACAATTATAATTTACAACAGTAAACTGTTTGTTATAACTAGCTTAGTTACTGCAATGGTTATCCTAATACTTCCTTCAATATTACACATTATGCATTATGTATGCTTTGTAATCTTATCTTAATCAAATAAAGTATATAAGCATATAGTTATAGGTTCGGTTAATGCGACGTGCTAAATAGTACTCTTTAAATAACTTAGTAGCCTACATAATCAGTAGGCCTATACGGTGTTTGGCGTGAATTATTAGGCTATGTCGTGGAAGTACATTCCTTATACAGTAGCCTATATACATATATATATATATACAGTGTATATTAAACTAGATAAGTTTTAATATTTCTAATGACAATGTGATACGTGATATCTGAACCTTAAACCAATAAAATACCATATGAAACACATATAATCGTACATATACTGTATAGAAAACACAAGCAAGGGAAGAAATGCTGTTACTGCCTATATTGAAAATGCAATACGTAAAGCGCGCCCTGTAATTGGCTAATGCTGGGGTCACACATTCCCGTATATGCTCCCGTATGCTCCCGTACGAAGGTTTATTGGTAGTTGGCAACCGATTACGTAAAACGTAAGGGCATAGTACGCAAAACGTAAATGAAATTGTGTATAGTCGTGGGGGTTGGTACGCATGACGGGAGTAGCCACGCTGGTCGGGGAGGTGGTGGGTGCGGCCAAGGCCGCCCGGTATGTTTTGAATTTGAAATCACAGTCGGCACACGCGCTCCCGTATGTCAAAAGTCGGGAAATCTTACGTCTGACCGGGCGAGCGGCTACGTCTGACGGGAGCAGCCCGTCAGACGTAGCCGCTCGCCCGGTCAGACGTAAGCTGCTCCCGTCGATCGTAAAATATTCCCGTCAAACGGGAAAGTTTACGTTAGTCCGGGCGCATCTGGCAGCACCGCCGCACTGCGGGTTGGCGGGAAGACGCGGCAACGTTGTATGGAGGGGTATATAAGGACCAGCGGGGGACACTTCAGTCACACCTCTCACCACACCGGAGCAGCAACCAACAAGCCAACCCTACCACCCTGCCACCCTCTGCACCCTGCCCTGCCCTGCCCTGCCCTGTACCTCCAGCCACCCTCTGCACACTGCCCTGTCCTGCCCTGCCCTGTACCATGAATAAGAAAGGCGTGAAGAAGGCCAGGAAGGCTTCCCCTGCCACCTTGACGCCTGCCACCTCTCCGCCTGCCACCTCGACGTCTGCCACCTCACCGCCTGCCACCTCGACGTCTGCCACCTCACCGCCTACCACCTCGAAGTCTGCCACCTCACCGCCTGCCACCTCGACGTCTGCCACCTCACCGCCTCACCCCTCAACGCCTGCCACCTCTCCGCCTGCCACCTCACCTTTTGACCCCTCTCAGCCTGGCCCCTCCAACTCTGCCACCTCACTGCCTGCCCTCTCGACGCCTGATGAAGATGAAGTTATTATCGACCTCGGCCCCGATAGTGGAGAGTTCGACACTGTTGAAGATGTTCCTGAGGATGAGAGTGAGGAAGACGAGGAGGAAGAAGAAGAACCTGCACCTTCCAACAGCGTACAGGCCCCACCAAAGAAACGGCGCCGGAAGAAGACCAACATAATACTGACGGAGGAGACTGAGCGTATGCTGGCAGATTGGATTGAACTGGATGCGCCTTTTATTTACGACAAGGGTGACCCCAGGCACAAGAACAAGGAGCATATTGAGGCTGTATGGGCGGAGAAGGCTGCGACCATGGACCCACCTATGACCGCCTTCGACTTAAAGACGTGGTGGGGATCTCTCCGCTCCAGGTTCGGCCGGCTCAGCAAGGTGAAGAGTGGTGCTGGGGCCAAACGACTGACGGAGAGGGAAAAGTGCATCCTCAACATGTTCCACTTCATGAAGCCACGCATCGTCAAAAGAAGCCCCGGACACTTGGTATGCCTGAGGTACGTTGATATTTGTTGTTTTCAAACCCTTTCACAGTGACAGTGTCAGGTTTTGTTTTTTCGTAATTATTTTGCTTATAATGATGCTATTATTGTGTTCAATTTATCGTGTTAACTTAATTTTTTTGTTAATGAAACGCATAATAACTCAAACCAGTTTATTCATGTTATTTAAAGGTTACAAGGATGAATGGTTATGTTGAATGTTATTTTAAAGTTCATAAATAATGTACAAGTTACTAATTATACATTCATGTCCCAACAGTCTGCTGCCCAAGCTGCCGCACCGGAGCCTGCTGCTGTTCCTGTCCCTGACCCCACCCCAGCACCTGCCGCCCAAGTCTACGAAGTGGATGACCCCTCTGCCGGCAGTCAGGAGGAGGAGGACACCCCACCAGCCATCGCCCAGCCTGCGCGGAAGGTGAAGAAAGGGAAGCCTCCTGGTGCTGTCCCTTCAACTACAGCACACGGGACCCTGGAGCAAGTGCGTAGAGGAATTATTAGTTACATTGTTCATTGATGGCACCCCATTGCAATTCCATGCTATTATTAGATAAAGTTGTTACGTCCTGGGATATATAAACACTGGGCTCTTTCTATTGGACTAGGTATGCGGCAACAAGCAACAACGGAAAACGATAGATCCAACCCTTATCTATAAACCCAGGCAACAAACCACCCTAAACCATCAAGAGTCCTGCCTGGACAACGAGGTATCCTATGACTCGGTTACAGGGTGCACGCACTATAGACTGCTGATAGTCAAGCAGGCTATATAAAAGATCACACAATTAAGTTGACTTAAAGCTTCAAGGAAAAGATAGATATCGGAATTAAATTGCAGAAACAATTTAATAACAAACTAGAAGAAAGTACATTTAACGTTACGTTGATTAATACAACTAATTACCCTTGCGTGAAAGAAGGTGAAAGCAAACAGTCCTCAAAACATCGTACAGGTAGACAAGATGCGGGTTTCTAAACTGCATGCGGCTACTGTAGGATCTGATGCTTAGCAAAGAAAGTACATTACGGATTTAGAGAACTCTTAACTCATAAGCAGGAATAAATACTAGTGATAGGACATACAGTGTATAATGGCCTAGGTATAATTAAATAAAGGCAGCAACTCGCAACATAACCACATACAGGTGTGCTTCTCACTCTTAGTCAGGCAAACCTGCTCGGACAGAGTCTCTAAGCCACACCCTGACTCACAATGCTCACAAAAACGGTAAACTGTGGCACAATAACAAGCATACAGAGATAATAAA
This sequence comes from Paralithodes platypus, assembly GCA_032716605.1. Taxonomy (NCBI): domain Eukaryota; kingdom Metazoa; phylum Arthropoda; class Malacostraca; order Decapoda; family Lithodidae; genus Paralithodes; species Paralithodes platypus. Next base: position 31,586,127 of record CM064492.1, read on the forward strand.
CCCCTAGCTGTTAATCTGCCAGGTGGCAGAAGTCTAGCCGGAAGGATATAGGCTTCGGATACCCGGGTTGAGCCACCTGCTCTAGCCTAGGGACGTTCCCAGGTCTGTGCGCCAAATTACTCTAATTGAAAGGGTGCTCTTTTGAGAGACTCAGATCGCAAGTATCTGACTCTCTCCTGGCGACCCTAAAACAAAAGCAAGACGTGCTAGCGCAGTGCTGAGTGGACTAGGCAATGGCCCTCACACAACACAACGCTAGACACACAGGGACACAGACAAGAAAATGCCCCCAGACTCCCACGGGTATCCTAGTAAAGTCGTGCGGGTCCACGGGGCTCGCACCAGCAGACTTTACTTAAAGGATCGCAAAAAGCCCCCCCTCCGGTCTAGCCCCTGCTAACCTGAAACAAGAACACACTAGCAAGCATGAAACCACCAAATATGAGACAACAAAAAAGCTTCCTAGGTCTCATTAACAATTACATCCCTGCATAAGGCCCAAAATCCTATCTAGTTATCTGAGAGCTCGTCGTTAATACAATAATAGATAATTATAAGGTCTATCAAGGGGATGGGATAATTATATAGATTGGTGAAGTAGTGGAAAGAAGGTATACAAAGTAAGAGAGAACAATTCTAAGTGGGGTTGAGAGGGATAGATATCAAGGGGGTCCGAAGGGTACGACAATGAGGTGAGCACTGAGCTCTTAAGTCTTGAATCTGTCTGGACCCCCCCCCCCCCCTAGGCATGCAGAATACATCCCAGGCTTGGCAACACTCAACACAGTTGCCGGGTCAAAATCCTCTACCTCGTGCGTGAGTCGAAACTAAGCCTAACATTGCAATCAAATACATGTGGCAGCGCTTCAGGCTCGTCCCAAGCTGGTCTCTCCGCGCGAAGCAACGTCCCAAGCCGGTCTCTCTCTCCCGCTCGTCTCTCCCCGCTCTCACTAGACTTACATCTTATATATTATAATGAAACAATCAACTATCGAGAATAAAATATACTACGATGCGTTGGTTAAGAATAAGGGCAGGTTCAAGCTGTGAAACAACATAAGAATATCCCAGACATTAGTAACATTGTCGTAGGATATATACTAAGGGAAAGCCTGCCGGCCGGCTACCACCAGCCGGTTTCTAAACGGCTGGGCAGCCGACGCGCGCGCATGCCCACACGTGGTTACTATGCAGAAGCGTCACACCTCCCCTAAGATATAAGACCCTTGACTAAGTTCTTCATATCTAACAGAAAGCTTCTCATAGTACCATACACTGTTGCGACACAAGGCACTATATATAAAAAAAAAAAAAAAATGTTGCGCTCCACCGAGCAAGTTCAACTAACTCAGCGACAATAAGCGAAAACATTCAACTTAGATACTGCTACAACATCTTATACAAAATTCTACACGTTATAAAAAATAAAGGGTTTTTATTAGATTTTTGCTTTTTTAATTTGTTTTCTTTGGCTGAACTACAGTGACAGCCTATTTTCCTCCACACTCAACCCTCAATCCTGTGGCAGTGTAACCAACATCATCCACCCTTGATAGACAATCTGCAATCACGTTATCAGAACCGGCAATATGGCGTATGTCCAGATTATACTCCTGAAGCATGAGTGACCACCTGGTCAGCCTCATATTCCGGTTATGAAACTGATTCAAGAATTTCAGAGGGTGATGATCGGTATAAACCACTATGACTGGTCCGAAAGCAGGAACATATACATCGAAGTGCCTGAGTGCCAGCACTATCGCCAGGAGTTCTTTTTCAATTACAGAGTAATTCCTTTGTGCAATATTGAATTTTTTACTGTAAAAACTCACTGGATGTTCGATACCTTCATCATCTGTCTGTAACAAGACAGCCCCAGCCCCTACGCCACTGGCATCAGTCGCCAGCTGAAAAGGTCTGCTGAAGTCCGGGGCCCTGAGTATGGGGTGGGTACATAACAGGTGTTTTACCAAGGAAAACGCCTCTGCACACTCAGGAAACCACCGGAACTTCTTGTCCTTAGATAATAAGTCAGTTAAAGGTACAAGTACAGTCGAATAGCCTTTGATGAAGCGACGATAATAGCCTATCATACCTAGAAACCGCATGATTTGTTTCTTAGTCGTAGGCTGGGGAAACTGATCGATGGCGTTGATCTTTGTCTGTGGAGGGCACACCTGACCCTTCCCCACCTCGAACCCCAGGTACAAAACTGTGGCTTTAACAAAATCGCACTTACCCAGGTTTACCACCAAATCTGCTTCATTCAGTTTATTAAAAAGCTGTCCGATGTGAGCACAGTAACTGTTAAAATCATCGTCGTATATTATGACATCATCTAGGTACACCGTACAGTTGGGAATGTCGGCTACAATGTCGTTCATTAATTTCTGAAACGTTGCAGGGGCATTTTTCAGCCCGTATGGCATAACATGGCAACGATATGTGGCACCGTCCACCACAAACCCACACACCTCTCGCGCTCGCTCAGACAAGGGCACTTGCCAATAACCCTTAACAAGGTCTATCTTAGTGAGGAACTTGGCTTTTCCTATCTTATCCACACTGTCGTCCACGCGAGGGAGAGGGTAGGCATTTGTGGGGGTTAAACCATTCAACCTGCGGAAATCTATACAAAACCGCACCTTGCCATCTGGTTTGGGCTGCAGTGTGACTGGGGAAGTCCACCTTACTGCACCCTCAGAAATCAGCCCACGTTTCAGCATATAATCCAGCTCTTCCCTAAGTGTTGGTAATTTAATAGGGGGAACACGGTATGACACTGATTTAAAGGGCGGGTGGTCCCCAACATCGACATCGTGCACTGCTTGAGTAGTGAGGCCAGGATGCTCCGCGAAAACAGCTGGGTTTGAATCAAACAAGTGCTGCACAGCTACACGCTGTTGCTCAGGCAGGTGCAATATCAACTCGTGAGCCACTTGTCTAGAATTCCCCGCCCACTGATCCGCGGAAACATGACAATCCCAATTATCCTCCCCCGCAGCTTGACTGTCCCTTCCTCCTTCTCCACCACGATCGCTGCAGATCAACACCGGGACAGTGAGAGGCTCGGAGGGGCGCCTCACATACTCTTTCATCAGATTTACATGGCAAAGTTGGTTCTTTTTCTTACGATCAGGAGTAGCTACTAAATAGTCTAGATCAGAAACCTTCCTTACAACCCGATACGGACCAGATTACTTGGCAGAGAAGGGGTGTCCCACCAGAGGCAGTAGTATCAGTACCTCCTGATCTACTTCAAACTCCCTCAGCTTCACCTTCTGGTCGTATCTGTCCTTCATCTGAGCTTGTGAACTCTTAAGGTTCCGACCTGCTACCTCCAGGCTCTTTAGCATTCTCTCACAGCTTTCAACAACATACTTTAGAAGCGAGCATGGCTTTGTGACTCCCTCCCAGATCTCCTTGACTATGTGGAGGGGCCCCCTGACCCTGTGTCCAAAAACCAACTCGTTCGGGCTAAATCCCAAGCTCTCCCCAGGTACTTCTCTCGCAGCAAATAAAACGTATGGGAGACCTAGATCCCAGTCCTTCCCATTTTCCATGCAATAACACCGCAACATACTCTTGAGAGTCGAGTGCCACCTTTCCAAAACTCCCTGACTCTCGGGATGGTAGACAGATGACACCACAGACACTATCCCATGTTGCTGCATGGTCTGCTTAGACAGAGCAGAAGTAAAATTGGATCCCTGATCAGACTGGATCTCTTGAGGGTAGCCATAACGAGAGAAATAGACAAGTAGGTTTTTGACAACAGTCTTAGCCATCCCGTTGCGCATGGGGTAAGCATCTGGATACCGTGTTGCTACATCCATTACAGTTAGTAAAAAATTATTGCCGGCACTAGTGGGGGGCAATGGACCAACCATATCGATAACTACTTTGCTGAAGGGCGGCCCAATGACAGAGATGGGTTGTAACGGGGCTCTCGGGATGACCTGATTGGGTTTCCCAACAACTTGACAAGTGTGACACTGTGACACCCATGACACGACACTCGCCTTTAACCCAGGCCACCAGAAAAGCTTGCTCAGAGCTGCCTCCGTCTTACGTGCCCCCAGGTGCCCTGCCAAAGGCACATCATGAGCTAATCTCAATAAGCTCTCACGGCACACCCTCGGTACTACTAACTGGTCCACTAATCCTGACCCGCCATCCCACTTTTTCTTGGGATCCTGATGTCTCCGATACAAGATCCCCTCGGACAAGAAAAAATCACCAGGCTGCGCATCCCCATCGCTCTCCAGTTCGACAGCACCATTACCACACGCCCTGACTTCAGGATCTTCCAGCTGCAAGGAACATATATCAGCAGGTGCGAGATTATCCAGGTTCATCTTAAATAATTTATTTCCACCTCCAATGTCCCGCTGAGCCATCCTTTCCTCACGCTGCGCATAACGATGCTGCCGCAGAGTCTCTTCCTGCCCTGCACCTGCACTAGCGGTGACAGGCCCCGGGGCCTCTCCAGACTCTAACATAGGTGCCAATAATGAGTCACCAAGAAACACTGCCAGCTCAAACTCTCCAATTGACCAACACTTCCAGTTTTCTTGTGACCTTTCCTCCGCGGTTTGATAGACTGAGGTGGTGGCTGCAAGGCTCCGGATGTCTGAGAACGCGTCACAACACACGCCATGGTTTGTACGCTACACTTCTCAACCCACTCCTGTTCCTCCCTACTAACGTCGGCCGCCTTCTCGGCAACGACCAAGGGTGAAACCTTAGAAGCAGGCACCGCAAAGTCGTTGCCGAGGAGGAGGTCGACGCCCCGAACAGGCAAGTTCTCTACAATTCCTACATCCAGCTCCTTCACCACACCACCCACCTCCAGCTCCATCCGCACCAGCGGGTAGGACTTCGTAGCATTGATCCCCTGAACTACCACCACCCGAGCAGCGTTAATCGGTCTACCAGTAAAGTTCTTTAACAAGGTCTGAGAAGCCCCTGTATCACGCAATAGCTTAACTCCTCGCCTTTCGCCAGCCCACCTCACAAAACCATGCCCTCTATGACCCCCAAAGACGTCGCGGACAGGGTTCGAGCCTTCCGGACTCTTGAACACAGGCTGTGTCCCACCCTCTGACGAACTACCCTTGGCAAACTCAGAAGATATAGGCGACACCCCTATGCTGCGGGTCAATGAGACAACCTTGTTTGGTGGCTTGTTCGGACAAGCATTTGCAAAGTGACCCTCCTTGTGACATGCGAAGCACTCTTTACTCTTTGGTTTCCCTTGGGAGTGGGAGGTACCATTAGACTTCTTATACGGGAAGGTATTTGGTTTATGTTCAGTTTTATTGTCAGTGCTAGATGGTTTTGTGTATTTATGTGTATCAAAATTCTTGGGAGGGGGAGGGGTACGATCCTTTGCACCCGACTCACTCCTAGCTGCTGCTCCGCACCCTCGAATTAATGACAGTCGGAGGTCAGCCATTTCTGCTGCCTCCTGGAGAGTTCTAGGATTTTTTTCCTTTATATTTAATGTTAAGTCGCCACCTGTGCACTTAAAGAACTGCTCCAAGAGATCCAGCTCACTCAACTCCTCAAAAGTAGCTGCCCTCTCAGAACGCAGCCAATGTCGTAGTGCATCAGACAAGTCCCGGGCATGTTCTAGGAAGGTACTATCCTTGCCCTTAGTAACACCCCGAAACTTCAAGCGGTAAGTTTCTGGTTGTAACTCATAGGCCCGTAGCACAGCCTTCTTTAGCTCATCATAAACTACACAGGACTCTAAAGGTAGTGCATCATACGCTTTTAGCCCCTTTCCTAGGAGTCTTGATGAAACCTTTGCTGCCCACTTTTCCTGAGGCCACTGGTGTTCCTGACACTTCTTCTCAAATCGCATAAAAAACTCAGCCACACATAATTCATCGAACACAGGAACTAGTTTAAGCAGGTGCGACAATGATTGCTCCCGATGTCTGTTACCTCCCCCAATATTTCGCCCTGTTACCTCCACTCGAGATCTCTCCAGCTCCCTGTCAGCCCGATACCTAGTAGACTCTGCCTGCAGTTCAGCCTCTCGTATAGCTGTTCTCTCTGCAGCCTCAGCCTGCACACTAGCCTGTCTCTCGGCAGTCTCAACCTGAGCTCTAGCAACCTCAGCCTGCACATTAACCTGTCTTTTGGCGGCCTCAACCTTGGCCATCTCAAGCCGAAACAACAAATCTGGAGTCAACCCTTGAGGAGGGGAAGGTGCATTTAATGGAGAGGATCCCTGTGATTGAATTCCACGCTGCCATTGATCATCAACTTGGGGGTATGTACTAAATTCAGGCTGGGGACCGGGGCCCCCAGTCGCCTCTCCACCCAGGTCTCTCCCTTCTAAACCCAATATCAAAGTCCTCAGCTGATCTTTCCTCATGCCCCTTAAACCCTGGTGACCCTGAAGACCTGCCACACACTTTAAGCCATACTTATTCAGCTTCAACACCCTGGCAGCGGTAAGGGGCACCTCTAAAAATCTTCTAGCACCCTCCTCGCTATCGACTAGCCACTCCACAGGTCTTTCTCCCTCCGAGCCCGTATCGTGACCTGACCCATCACTGTGTTCTGATGTATTAGACATGTTTGTGTACTGCAGTAATTATCACGGTTATAGAATGTGCCTTATCTCCTATGCAAGTATGTATATACTAATGTTATTTAAAGTCTTTAATGTGTTATATTGGTTGCTCCAAAAAAAAAACTCTATGTACACTGTATTCCTCTAATCATACGGAATCTCAAAACAAATGACCACTATATTCCTCTGTTCAGTAAATCCTATGTACGGTCGCCATTTGTTATGTCCTGGGATATATAAACACTGGGCGCTTTCTATTGGACTAGGTATGCGGCAACAAGCAACAACGGAAAACGCTATATCCAACCCTTATCTATAAACCCAGGCAACAAACCACCCTAAACCGTCAAGAGTCCTGCCTGGACAACGAGGTATCCTATGACTCGGTTACAGGGTGCACGCACTATAGACTGCTGATAGTCAAGCAGGCTATATAAAAGATCACACAATTAAGTTGACTTAAAGCTTCAAGGAAAAGATAGATAACGGAATTAAATTGCAGAAACAATTTAATAACAAACTAGAAGAAAGTACATTTAACGTTACGTTAATTAATACAACTAATCACCCCTGCGTGAAAGAAGGTAAAAGCAAACAGTCCTCAAAACATCGTACCGGTAGACAAGATGCGGGTTTCTAAACTGCATGCGGCTACTGTAGGATCTGATGCTTAGCAAAGAAAGTACATTACGGATTTAGAGAACTCTTAACTCATAAGCAGGAATAAATACTAGTGATAGGACATACAGTGTATAATGGCCTAGGTATAATTAAATAAAGGCAGCAACTCACAACATAACCACATACAGGTGTGCTTCTCACTCTTAGTCAGGCAAGCCTGCTCGGACAGAGTCTCTAAGCCACACCCTGACTCACAATGCTCACAAAAACGGTAAACTGTGGCACAATAACAAGCATACAGAGATAATAAACCCCTAGCTGTTAATCTGCCAGGTGGCAGAGGTCTAGCTGGAAGGATATAGGCTTCGGATACCCGGGCTGAGCCACCTGCTCTAGCCTAGGGACGTTCCCAGGTCTGTGCGCCAAATTACTCTAATTGAAAGGGTGCTCTTTTGAGAGACTCAGATCGCAAGTATCTGACTCTCTCTCCTGGCGACCCTAAAACAAAAGCAAGACGTGCTAGCGCAGTGCTGAGTGGACTAGGCAATGGCCCTCACACAACACAATGCTAGACACACAGGGACACAGACAAGAAAATGCCCCCAGACTCCCACGGGTATCCTAGTAAAGTCGTGCGGGTCCACGGGACTCGCACCAGCAGACTTTACTTAAAGGATCGCAAAAAGCCCCCCCCTCCGGTCTAGCCCCTGCTAACCTGACACAAGAACACACTAGCAAGCATGAAACCACCAAATATGAGACAACAAAAAAGCTTCCTAGGTCTCATTAACAATTACATCCCTGCATAAGGCCCAAAATCCTATCTAGTTATCTGAGAGCTCGTCGTTAATACAATAATAGATATAAGGTCTATCAAGGGGATGGGATAATTAAATAGATTGGTGAAGTAGTGGAAAGAAGGTATACAAAGTAAGAGAGAACGTTTCTAAGCGGGGTTGAGAAGGATAGATATCAAGGGGGTCCGAAGGGTACAACAATGAGGTGAGCTCTAAGTCTTGAATCTGTCTGCAGAATACATCCCAGGCTTGGCAACACTCAACACAGTTGCCGGGTCAAAATCCTCTACCCCGTGCGTGTGTCGAAACTAAGCCTAACGTTGAATCATATACATGTGGCAGCGCTTCAGGCTCGTCCCAAGCTGGTCTCTCCGCGCGAAGCAACGTCCCAAGCCGGTCTCTCTCTCCCGCTCGTCTCTCCCCGCTCTCACTATACTTACATCTTTTATATTATAATGAAACAATCAACTATCGAGAATAAAATATACTAAGATGCGTTGGTTAAGAATAAGGGCAGCTTCAAGCTGTGAAACAACATAAGAATATCCCAGACATTAGTTACATTGTCGTAGGATATATACTAAGGGGAAGCCTGCCGGCCGGCTACCACCAGCCGGTTTCTAAACTGCTGGGCAGCCGACGCGCGCGCATACCCGCACGTGGTTACTATGCAGAAGCGTCACAAAGTGTTTCTGTTTCCAAAGTTATTAGAATAACAGTCATTGCTGGTGCCGCCACGTGTAGCGACTCCCCCTCGCCAATTCGTCCCGCCTACTGCCTCCACACCCAGCCACACGTTGTTCGACCTGGGGCAGTTTGGCACCACCTTCATTGATCTGATATCGGCCCAACAATCACCTGCATCTTTCAATCCAGGTACGCCCGGGTCGGCCATAGATCCCGTTAATCAAACCCTGGAGATCCCCAAGAAGTACACCCTCTCTATATGTAAATAAATTTTAATTTGTATTTTGAAAAAATATATGTATTTGTGTAATGACGTGTGTGTTTCTATTTCCAATATTTTATCATATTATTGATTATTAAGATGACAAATAAAATCTATAATGAAAGTAATGAGTAAGCATAAAAAAGAAATAATTAATTTAAACGCAATAATGATAATATGGTTAATAATAATTATGAAAATCCTTGACTGACAACTTAAATTAAATACAACTGTAAAACATAAAGTTCAAAACAAAGGAAACATGGAAAAAATACAAAAATTTAATGAAATATAAAAGTCAAAGATGGAAAATTAAATAAGCATGGTACAATTTAAGTAATTAAAGGAAATATAAAAATATAAAATAAAAAAAATATGGAAGAACCTAAAACATTAAAGAAAATCCAAATTAAAAGATAAAAGTACAATACAAAACAAACTGGCAAAGACTCGATAACTTAAATGTAAGATGAAACTATAATAAAAAGCAAAATAATAAGTAAACAGGGGAAAATCTTACAATTTTCAATGAAGTATTAAAGTAAATGTAACTCACCTAAATCCTGTCATCCTGCCAAGCCACAGATCCTTGAGGGGAAGAGAAGTAGGTCTTGAGGTAGTTGCGTTGTGCCTTGGCAAGCATGGTTGCAGTGTTGCGGGACACAGGTGGGATGTTGTTTCCTACAGGTGGGTCATTCCTCCAGGCGGCAGGTATGAGTTGGTGGGTGTGTGGGTCCTCTTGATCTACCTCTGATTGGGGTGGGCTTCGTCCTCGTAGGATGTTGTGCAGAATGCATGAGGTCAACACAACAACCTCTACACGTTCAGGTTTCAGAGATATTGCAGTGTGGAAAACCCGGAAGTGGTTGGCAAGAATGCCAAAGGCGTTCTCTACCGTCCGGCGGGCCCTGCTGATTTTGTAGTTGTATATTCGTTCCGGTTTCGTGAGGGATCGTAGGGGGTAGGGCTTCATCATGTAGGCGCGCAGAGGGAATGCATCATCACCTACTAAGAAGTAGTCCGTGGGTGGTCCAGTGGGATCGGTAGAGATGACCTCAGCGGGTGCCAGATTTGCGTTCTGTCTCTCAAGCAACTTAGACAGACTGGTGTGTGCAAAGCCACCACCATCAGACTCTGACCCTATGGCACCAACGTCGACGTAAATGAACTTGTAGTTGGAGTCAACAATTGCCATCAGGACAATGGAAAAAAACTTCTTGTAGTTGAAGTAATATGTGCCACCAAAGTTTGGGTTTTGGATCCGTATGTGTTTGCCATCAATGGCACCTACACAATGCGGCAGATTCCATCGTTCCTCATAGCCGCTGGCAACCTCCTTCCATTCAGCAGGCGATTGTGGCGTCTTGATCTCCTGATCTCCGTAGACAGAAATGATGGCCTGGCAGGTGTCTGGAACAATTTGGCTGATGGTGTTGTGGGCAACACGAAAGTTGTATTGCAGGCTCTTATTGGAATCACCCGTAGCGAGGAAACGTAGGGTGATGGCCACCCGCAGACCAGGAGGAATGGGTCTACGCCAGAACGTAGGTTTCCTCTGAATGAGTGGGGTGACACGTTCCACTATCTCATCAAATAGTTGTTTGTCTACCCGGGTGAAGTTTTTGTACAGTTGTGGACATTCTGTGGCCAACTCTTGCATCAGCTTCTCATAATGGCCATGTTCAGGCCTTCGTTGTAGATATGGCCACACCCACACTGTCCTCTTGCTCCTTTCCTTCTTCTTCTCTTGTTCATCTTGATGGATGTAGTTTGCTATTGCAAGCAGTTCTAACATTTCTATGTAGGAAATGATCCATTTCATGAGCCGAGTGTTATGCCTGTTCTCCGGTTTGATTAGGGAGTTCACCATCTTGAACTCCTCCAGGATGTATTCCGCGATGTTGTTCATGGTGCCGAGTCAGGAGTGGGAATGGGAAAGTTGTGGCCACCCTGCCCTTTTGTAGTTCCCAGATTCCAACCCAGACCTACGTGGTTGACAAAGACTGTCTTTGTCTGTGTTTGGACAGACGGGGTGTGCCTACGATTGTCCGGAAACGGTCCACGTAAGTCCTAAAAACTCCCAAGACGTACGGCCTCAGCTACGCAGGTCTTGTGGGGGCGTGGCCATGGGCGTGGCCTGTGTTCCCGCAAATTGGGCAGCCCAGGCGGACTAACGGGGACATGCTTACGCAAGTCGCAAGCACGTACGTAGTTCCATACAACTACATTACGTCTGACGTAACACTGGCCCCGTCACGGTACGTCTGTCGGGAAGTGCAATAGTCGTGGTCTATACGGGCGTACACGGCCGGACTACGCCCGTCAGAACACAAAATTGGCGATTACGCCTGACGGGAGCTGTCGGGAGCGATATACGGGAATGTGTGACCCCAGCATAAACCGCTTGAGACGAGTCCAGTCAGTCTTCCCTCTTGCTTGCTTCTCATTTTTATCATATGTATATCTCGCTTGTGTTTACTTCATGATATAAACGTTATTATTGTGTTTCCTGTAATATTTAATAGCTCCTTAGATTCGGATAGCTCCGTAATTTATTAAGTTAGAAGCATTGCTAAAAATGCCTCTAAAAAACTGGGACTCCTGTACAGAGTTCGAGAATTCTTCACTGGCGAGCAGTTGGCCGTAATATATAAAAGTCATGTGCGTTCTCAGATGGATTACTGTTCACCTCTGTCGGGCGGAAGTGGAGTGGTTGCATTGAGGCAGTTGGACAAAATTCAAAATAAATATATTAGATTAATCAATAACCCTGCAATCACACAGGACCTTCCTACATTATCCATACGAAGAAACGTTGCATCCCTTGCATTATTCTACAGATATTTTCACAGCAATTGTTCCGAGGAACTTGCTTCAATTGTGCCGCCTCTCCACATCTTTCCCCGTAGAACTAGGGCAGCTGAGAGCGCCCATGAATTTACACTTTCTCCTCCACAATGCAGAACTTCTGCTTATCAAAATTAATTTATCCCCAGAACTACTACTCTTTGGAATTCACTTCCCTCGAATTGCTTTCCACAAACTTACAATCTACAAATGTTTAAATCCAGTTGTTACAAACATTTTATGAATGGAGGATGCCTTTAGGCACAAGGACCTTTTTGTTTTATCTGTGTTTTTCCTTCCTCCGTTCATTGTCTCTTAAAAAAAAAAAAAAAAAAAAAAAAAAAAAGTAATCATTAAAATTACCTAAACATTTCTAGTTTAATGAATAAATAAGGAATACAGATAATAAATAAATTATGATGGTACTGATAAGATAGCCAATCAGGAGCATGCTGCTGCTTCCACTGACTTTCACTTTTACCAACAGACTTGGATTTATGTCGCTTGTTTTAGGTAATAGCGAGCAATATACTGTAGTCACACTTACCTTGGTTTGTATAATTATATGCTCAGCTTTATCAAAGGGATTGTGATGTATTAATAGCATGACGGGAAGTTAAAACGGCCGAATTAAGACCAATTAATTTCGAAGTGATAACGAAAGAGTGTAGGATACGTGAGCTAGTGCCATTAAAATCTGTGCTACGTGCAACTCTGTTCCTACACTACGGTACCCTTGTATTAGGTGTCGTAGGGATCGTCGGTAGTGGTGACAAAAGTCACCCATATGGCAAAAATTCGGGCATGTGTAACCACCCCTTAAATTACTCTGTAATCATTCGGACTTGAGCTCGACTTCAAAAGAAAGTTTCGACTTGAGCCCGACTTACTGGAGTCGCATCTTAAGCCACGACTTTGAATATGGCAAAGTCATGCTTGGTGAGTCTGACTTGAGTAAGTCCAACATCCAGACTTGAGTCGGTCTTAAGACCGATTTTCAAGTCGGTGTCAAGCCTCGTTCTAGAATTCGGGCCCTAGTGTTATTGTATTTGTTGCTTTGTGATATTTGTAAAAAATGTATTCACATTTGTTTACTGATTGGTAACTATCACAGGTTAGGGGAGATAAGTTGACTCTAACCCTTTCTTCTCTAGCTGCCGAAAGATGTCTTGGAATACAGACGAAAGCTTGCAGCTCCGTGTTTCATTTTCCTAGCGAGTACAATATATATATATATATATATATATATATATATATATATATATTTGTGTGTGTGTGTGTGTAATTGTGCTAAGTGCATTTATATTAACTAAAATGTTTGGAAAGTTTGTGAACCTAGCCGATGTATATACTGAGAAGCTGAAGGTCAAAATTAAGCTCCATTCGACCGTGTTTTCCAGTTCTACACATGCGTATTAGGGACCATGTCTTCACAACGCAGGACGCCATATAGCCAGAACACCATATACCAGACTGCTATATTCTACAAAGATGCCAAATTAAGTAAATGAGGGGCGAACAATGCAAACGCATCAGCCTAAATCATAAAATAAGGATTAGTTGATTTATTTTTTTATTTCGTCCCTTGACTTAGATAAAAATCATCTGCAGCCTGAAACTGAATGACTTAACGCACTGGTGAAGGTGGTAGCAGACTCAAGGATGCTTTAATGTCAACAAATAGCGCTATAAATAGAAAGGAGAGAGAGAGTGAGTGTGCAACGTGGTGGTCGTAGGCGTTAATGATAGCCACGGAAATCTAGATAGGGAAACATCCAATGACCAGAAATTGAGGAAGATTTTGGAGAATATAGACATCCAACGTTAGGACTCCCTCATTCGTAGACTTGAGAGTGAAGTTGACACAGAACAGGATACCAGGCGGCCCCCGTGTCTCATCACCGTGTCGTTAAGGGGGTTCACCGGCTTTTTGCTTGATCTTTCTCTCCTGTTCTCTCTTTCCCTGGCTTGTATCCATTCGGCCCCATTCAGCCAACTGTGTTAAGACGTTTATCCCCATCCAGGTGTTGATTTCTTCCTGGCGAGCGATAGCGAGCCAGCATTGTATGGAGAAATCCGGCTTCGCCGGAGATTTTTGTTTTTATCGAAAAATGTACAAATTTAGCTTGCTGTCAAAACAAATATATATTTATATATGCTGGTTCCCTACCGCTCGCCAGGAAAATATTGACACCTGGATGGGGGTAAACGTCTTAAAACAGTAGGCCGAATGGATAAAAGCCATAGAGAGATGGAGAAAAAGAGAAAAAAAAACGATGTGTGCTCCCTTAAAAGAGGCTCGGGACAATGTGTTGAAGACCAAGAGACTCAGGACAGCAAATGCAATGTGTGAACAGATATGTCCAGACATAATAATAATAATAATAATAATAATAATAAACGGTTTATTAAAGAATGGCAGCCTCATGAGCTGAAAATACACATTTTACAATTTAGTGGATGAACATGAGATGTACCGATATGAGGATGGTAAGCTTAGTTTACAAACAAAATAAATAAATACAATAATGATGCATTGCAGAATACAAATTATCATAAAATAACCATGAGAGTAAGTGATATACAGTACATATACACATTTATTTACTTACTCATATACAGAACATACGTATATACACGTACGTGCGCACATACATATACATACATATATAGGAACATAAGAACATGCAGTAAGTGTGCACATGTCCGTATACACAAACGCTCACGTATGCACACAAACATACATACATACAGAAACTGTTTTGGTAAGGTCAGGTAAAGAGGGTGCAGGTACTACAATGGGAGGTTAATCCTCGGTAGTGTGTGTGTGTGTGTGTGTGTGTTTGTGTGTGTGTGTGTGTGTGTGTGTGTGTGTGTGTGACAGAAGGCGAAATATGGAAGAGCTGGGCGTTCTATTGTTAAGGGTGGAAATACATGGATGAAGATACGCGAACACTTAATAATAGATAATGCTTATGCATAGATTTATAATCAGAAGTTGCGCTAGTGAGCAATATGTTCTCGCTCATATGTACATATATTTACATACATATGTGCATATGACCATATAAATATAAATACACGTACAGTACATATATATATTATATACCTTATATTCTCAACCGGGCTCGAACCATTGACAGCACGTACACACAGACATACATATACATAAATATATGCACATTACATGCATATATGCTCTTCTCTTATCCTACCTGATACTCTCAGCCGGGCTCGAACCACAAACAGTATACACTATACACATATATATATACATAAATAACGCATACATACATACACATATACGCACACATACATACACATATACTGCACATACATAGATACATATATACACATATACATATGTCCAACCGAGTGTTCATAAGGAATGGAAGCAAGTTAGAGATACAGAAAAAGAAGAAGAGAATTATGTGTCCTAATAACAATAAAAATATTAAAAATAATAATAATAAAAATAATAACAATAATAATAATAACAATAAAATAATCAAAATATTTATAATAATAATAATAATAATAATAATAATAATAATTATAATATTTGGTTTATATCGAGCCGGCAGCCAATGAGGCTTAAAATACACCGACTTAGCCTAGATCTTAACCTAAAGGATCAACAAACTGATCCTGGCTGCTAAGGAAGGCGCCATTCATACGCCAAGGCGTATGTATGAAGGCGCCACGTTGGAGTAGGACGTGGACAGGAGAGTGTGTGGGTCCCCTGAGACTGGTCCGTCCAGATCTAGCCTTCACGGCCAAGGAAAGTTTATGAGATAAATTTATCCTGCCAGCGCGTGGGATCGAACCCCCGACACCAGAACCAGCGCTCGCCGTACAATGACTTAGTGCGTACGGCTACCGGGTGAGTGTGTGTTTGTGTGTGTTTGTGTGTGTGACAGTAATAAACTTGACGGAAAATTCATCAGAACACATTCTTTATCACAGTGTTGTAAGAATATGACATTAGTGGCTATATATAATATGTCCTATGACGTTGATTGTGTGCTCTGTGTATGAAATAGTGTGTAATGTGTCAGAGGAGATGGTTATGCAAGAGGGTAATTTATCTACGGAGGTCTGGGTGGTGTTTTGAGGGATGGGTGGTATGTCATAGAAGAGGAGATGCTAGAGTGTGAATACTTTAAGGGGAGGTTTCTAGTTTGTTTCCTACTCCTCCAGCAATCTTAAAATGTCACCCCCTTGACCCCCTTTCAAGATAAATTTGTACATTTTTGGTTAGAAAAATGTCCCGGCCGAAGGCCGGTTACTCTTAAATTACAGGCTCGCTATCGCTCGCCAGGATAAAATCGACACCTGAATTGCACAAAAGGTCTTAAAATTGACAGAATGGCGCGGAAATTCTTAAAATCACCAAACTAATGGGGCAAACGTCTTAAAATCTCAAAAGCAATGGGGCTAACCATGAGGGAGAAGGGGGTAAAGAAAAAAACTCCTTAAGTGGAAATCTCCCCTTAAGAGGAAGTGGGCGTTTGTAATGGGGTGGGAGGTATGCGGAGGTGTGGGTGATTTGTGTAGGGTGGTGGTGGAGGGGGGGGGGGGGTGAAAGAGTTAAGTCCGAAAGAGTAGTCGTGTGTGAAAGAATGGTAGTGTGATGAGAACAGTACCGGGTAATTAACAAAACCGTAATCATATATAAATAAATAAATAAATAAATAGAATAATGGTAATGTATAACAAATGGTAGTGCAAGAAAGAATGGTAGTGTATGATGTAATAGTAGTTTAATATGGAATAGCAGTATATGAAGGACTGGTAGTCTATGAGGGAAAAATAGTGTATAATAGAATGGTAGTGTATGATGGAATGGTAATATCTGATGGAATGGTAGTATATAATGGAATGGTAGTGTATGATGGAATGGTAGTGTATGAGGGAATGGTAGTGTATGATGGAATAGTAGTGTATGATGGAATGGTAGTATATGATGGAATGGTAGTATATGATGGAATGGTAGTATATGATGGAATGGTAGTGTATGATGGAATGGTAGTATATGATGGAATGGTAGTATATGATGGAATGGTAATATCTGATGGAATGGTAGTATATAATGGAATGGTAGTGTATGATGGAATGGTAGTGTATGAGGGAATGGTAGTGTATGATGGAATAGTAGTGTATGATGGAATGGTAGTATATGATGGAATGGTAGTATATGATGGAATGGTAGTATATGATGGAATGGTAGTGTATGATGGAATGGTAGTATATGATGGAATGGTATTATATGATGGAATGGTAATATCTGATGGAATGGTAGTATATGATGGAATGGTAGTGTATGAGGGAATGGTAGTGTATGATGGAATGATAGTGTATGATGTAATGGTAGTATATGATGGAATGGTAGTGTATGAGGGAATGGTAGTATATGATGGAATGGTGGTGTATGAGGGAATGGTGGTATATGATGGAATGGTAGTATATGATGGAATGGTAGTATATGATGGAATGGTAGTATATGATGGAATGGTAGTGTATGATGGAATGGTAGTGTATGATGGAATGGTAGTGTATGAGGGAATGGTAGTGTATGATGGAATGGTAGTGAATGATGGAATGGTAGTGTATGATGGAATGGTAGTGTATGAAGGAATGGTAGTGTATGAGGGAATGGCAGTGTATGATGGAATGATAGTGTATGAGGGAATGGTAGTGTATGAGGGAATGGTAGTGTATGATGGAATGGTAGTGTATGAGGGAATGGTAGTGTATGAGGGAATGGTAGTGTATGATGGAATGGTAGTGTATGAGGGAATGGTAGTGTATGATGGAATGGTAGTGTATGAGGGAATGGTAGTGTATGAGGGAATGGTAGTGTATGAGGGAATGGTAGTGTATGAGGGAATGGTAGTGTATGATGGAATGGTAGTATATGAGGGAATGGTAGTGTATGAGGGAATGGTATATAGTGTATGATGGAATGGTATTGTATGAGGGAATGGTAGTGTATGAGGGAATGGTAGTGTATGATGGAATGGTAGTATATGAGGGAATGGTAGTGTATGAGGGAATGGTAGTGTATGAGGGAATGGTAGTGTATGAGGGAATGGTAGTGTATGAGGGAATGGTAGTGTATAATGGAATGGTAGTGTATGAGGGAATGGTAGTATATGAGGGAATGGTAGTGTATGATGGAATGGTAGTATATGAGGGAATGGAAGTGTATGAGGGAATGGTAGTGTATGATGGAATGGAAGTGTATGAGAGAATGGTAGTGTATGAGGGAATGGTAGTGTATGATGGTAGTATATGAGGGAATGGTAGTGTATGAGGGAATGGTATATAGTGTATATGAGGGAATGGTAGTGTATGAGGGAATGGTATATAGTGTATGGTGGAATGGTAGTATATGAGGGAATGGTAGTGTATGAGGGAATGGTAGTGTATGATGGAATGGTAGTATATTAGGGAATGGTAGTGTATGAGTGAATGGTAGTGTATGAGGGAATGGTAGTGTATGAGGGAATGGTAGTGTTTGAGGGAATTGTAGCGTATGAGAAAATGGTAATGTATCAGGAAATGATAGTGTATAATGGAATGGTAGTGTATGAGAGAATGGTAGTGTATGATGGAATGGTAGTATATGATGGAATCATAGTGTATGAGGGAATTGTTGTGTATGAGAGAATGGTAGTGTATGAAGGAATGGTAGTGTATCAGTAAATTATAGTGTATAATGGAATGGTAGTGTATAAGGGAATGGTAGTGTATGAGGGAATGGTAGTGTATGAGGGAATGGTAGTGTATGAGGGAATTGTAGCGTATGAGAAAATGGTAGTGTATCAGGAAATTATAGTGTATAATGAAATGGTAGTGTATGAGAGAATGGTAGTGTATGATGGAGTGGTAGTATATGATGGAATCATAGTGTATGAGGGAATTGTAGTGTATGAGAGAATGGTAGTGTATCAGGAAATAGTAGTGTATAATGGAATGGTAGTGTATGAGAGAATGGTAGTGATCAGGAAATGATAGTGCATAATGGAATGGTAGTGTATGAGAGAATGGTAGTGTATCAGGAAATGATAGTGTATAATGGAATGGTAGTGTATGAGAGAATGGTAGTGATCAGGAAATGATAGTGCATAATGGAATGGTAGTGTATGAGAGAATGGTAGTGATCAGGAAATGATAGTGCATAATGGAATGGTAGTGTGTGAGAGAATGGTAGTGTATCAGGAAATGATAGTGCATAATGGAATGGTAGTGTATCAGGAAATGATAGTGTATAATGGAATGGTAGTGTATGAGAGAATGGCAGTGTATCAGGAAATGATAGTGTATAATGGAATGGCAGTGTATCAGGAAATGATAGTGTATAATGGAATGGTAGTGTATCAGGAAATGATAGTGTGTAATGGAATGGTAGTGTATAATGGAATAGTAGTGTATGAGAAAATGGTAGTGTATCAGGAAATGATTGTATATAATGGAATGGTAGTGTATCAGGAAATGATAGTGTATAATGGAATGGTAGTGTATAATGGAATGGTAGTGTATGAGAGAATGGTAGTGATCAGGAAATGATAGTATATAATGGAATGGTAGTGTATCAAGAAATGATAGTGTATAATGGAATGGTAGTGTATGAGAGAATGGTAGTGATCAGGAAATGACAGTGTATAATGGAATGGTAGTGTATGAGAGAATGGTAGTGTATCAGGAAATGATAGTGTATAATGGAATGGTATTGTATGAGAGAATGGCAGTGTATCAGGAAATGATAGTGTATAATGGAATGGTAGTGTATGAGAGAATGGTAGTGTATCAGGAAATGATAGTGTATAATGGAATGGTAGTGTATGAGAGAATGGCAGTGTATCAGGAAATGATAGTGTATAATGGAATGGCAGTGTATCAGGAAATGATAGTGTATAATGGAATGGTAGTGTATCAGGAAATGATAGTGTGTAATGGAATGGTAGTGTATAATGGAATAGTAGTGTATGAGAAAATGGTAGTGTATCAGGAAATGATTGTATATAATGGAATGGTAGTGTATCAGGAAATGATAGTGTATAATGGAATGGTAGTGTATAATGGAATGGTAGTGTATGAGAGAATGGTAGTGATCAGGAAATGATAGTATATAATGGAATGGTAGTGTATCAAGAAATGATAGTGTATAATGGAATGGTAGTGTATGAGAGAATGGTAGTGATCAGGAAATGACAGTGTATAATGGAATGGTAGTGTATGAGAGAATGGTAGTGTATCAGGAAATGATAGTGTATAATGGAATGGTATTGTATGAGAGAATGGCAGTGTATCAGGAAATGATAGTGTATAATGGAATGGTAGTGTATGAGAGAATGGTAATGTATCAGGAAATGATAGTGTATAATGGAATGGTAGTGTATGAGAGAATGGTAGTGTATCAGGAAATGATAGTGTATAATGGAATGGTAGTGTATCAGGAAATGATAGTGTATAATGGAATGGTAGTGTATCAAGAAATGATAGTGTATAATGGAATGGTAGTGTATGAGAGAATGGTAGTGAATCAGGAAATGATAGTGTATAATGGAATGGTAGTGTATCAAGAAATGATAGTGTATAATGGAATGGTAGTGTATGAGAGAATGGTAGTGTATCAGGAAATGATAGTGTATAATGGAATGGTAGTGTATCAAGAAATGATAGTGTATAATGGAATGGTAGTGTATGAGAGAATGGTAGTGTATCAGGAAATGATAGTGTATAATGGAATGGTAGTGTATCAGGAAATGATAGTGTATAATGGAATGGTAGTGTATGAGAGAATGGTAGTGTATCAGGAAATGATAGTGTATAATGGAATGGTAGTGTATGAGAGAATGGTAGTGTATCAGGAAATGATAGTGTATAATGGAATGGTATTGTATGAGAGAATGGTAGTGTATCAGGAAATGGTAGTGTATAATGGAATGGTAGTGTATGAGAGAATGGTAGTGTATCAGGAAATGATAGTGTATAATGGAATGGTAGTGTATGAGAGAATGGTAGTGTATCAGGAAATGATAGTGTATAATGGAATGGTAGTGTATCAGGAAATGATAGTGTATAATGGAATGGTAGTGTATCAAGAAATGATAGTGTATAATGGAATGGTTGTGTATGAGAGAATGGTAGTGTATCAGGAAATGATAGTGTATAATGGAATGGTAGTGTATCAGGAAATGATAGTGTATAATGGAATGGTAGTGTATGAGAGAATGGTAGTGTATCAGGAAATGATAGTGTATAATGGAATGGTAGTGTATGAGAGAATGGTAGTGTATCAGGAAATGATAGTGTATAATGGAATGGTAGTGTATCAGGAAATGATAGTGTATAATGGAATGGTAGTGTATCAGGAAATGATAGTGTATAATGGGATGGTAGTGTATGAGAGAATGGTAGTGTATCAGGAAATGATAGTGTATAATGGAATGGTAGTGTATGAGAGAATGGTAGTGTATCAGGAAATGATAGTGCATAATGGAATGGTAGTGTATGAGAGAATGGTAGTGTATCAGGAAATGATAGTGTATAATGGAATGGTAGTGTATAAGAGAATGGTAGTGTATGATGGAGTGGTAGTGTATGAGAGAATGGTAGTGTATCAGGAAATGATAGTGCATAATGGAATGGTAGTGTATGAGAGAATGGTAGTGTATCAGGAAATGATAGTGTATAATGGAATGGTAGTGTATGAGAGAATGGTAGTGTATCAGGAAATGATAGTGTATAATGGAATGGTAGTGTATAAGAAAATGGTAGTGTATGATGGAGTGGTAGTGTATGAGAGAATGGTAGTGTATCAGGAAATGATAGTGCATAATGGAATGGTAGTGTATGAGAGAATGGTAGTGTATCAGGAAATGATAGTGCATAATGGAATGGTAGTACTGTCTATAAGGTGCTGGTGGTGGATGATGGATTTGCAATGCACGGGGAATGGTAGTAAATGAGAGAATGGTTGTTTATGAGGAAATGGTATATGATATCATCATAATTTTTTCTATGGAGTCTGTTGTACATATTTATTGATATGTCATCATATCACGGTTACAACAGCTAATTATTACCATAGTGATCGAGGAAGGAGATACAAAGGATAACTCGTGTTATCCTAGGTATCTGCTATGGATTCAGAATCAACAATGACAATATCAGCCACCCTCTCCCCTGCTTCATGCATGCCACTTTACCATGCATCACGTCATCACAGGACTCCAGTCAAAGTGCTAAGAATACTCATCAGAATCTCCAACTTAGTCAGGATAGCCATATCTGTTCTAGCAATACTTTTAGGAACCCTGACAAGAACACTAGGCAAGTAGAGCCCTCAGAAGCAGAGCGTCTCACCAGTACTATCCGGTCTGGGATCAGGCGAATTCTGACAGTCTTATGTGTCTGTAACGCCTCTTTTGTATTACTAAGCAGAGCGCTACATGTCTCACCAGTCCCTCTGCATTGCTAACCGAAACCTCTGCCACAGGTTTAATAGACTGAATACAACCCATTGTGTGACAAATCAGAAACTTTTCAAATTGAAGCTCAGACAGTGGCGATCTCATCAACTTCGACACGGACGATTCATTAAGTCCTACAGCTTCAACACCAACGTTACATCACAGGCCAGTGAGATTCCCGAGGCCACTATTGACACCGAAGACATTATCACCCTTCAAATCGCCACCTCCTATGCCTGAACGATTCATCAGGTTGATGGGCAAGTTATTCCTGGACCTGTGGTGGGACGTGCCTCCAAACACTGACATACTTATTCTCTATAATATATGATTAATTTATAATACATGAACCCGAACCAGTGTAATTGCTGAAGCCTACAACGAACCTATTGTAATTTATATGAATAAAGGACATTAAGGGTGAAGTTGAGAAGAGGAGACCGCAATTTAAATGCGACTATACCATGAGGCAAAGTGTCAGAGAACTAAACAAGTGTCAGGAAATCTTCTTAGATGGCATTGGTTTTCAAGGAACAGAGAGCAATTTCCCTTTCATTTCATGCGTAAATAATCAAAGAGTAAAGGGTTCCCAGCACAAGTACACCTACGCGGAAGCTAGTACTTTATGGTAAGTTGGTGTGTATGTGTGTGCGTTTGTGTATGCGTATGTGCATCTATGTTTATGTATGAGTGTGTGTGCGTGTGTATATTGAAATTGGTTGATGGATTGATTTAGCCAAAAATTTAATTACATACATATACAGCATATACTCTACTTAAACTATGATTATCCTGGGTGAGCATTTTGAGAGAATGAAAACTCTCCTGAAAAGGCCCCTAATCAAGTTATAATTATTTTCAAGCAACACAGACGGACAAGTGTGTTCAATGCCTCTAAGACCCAATTGCTCCCTCTATCTACCCGTCGCAATCTTCCGCAAGACTTTCAATTACTCTTCAACAATACACATATCAACCCTTAATCTTCTCTCAATATTGTTGGTGTATCTTTTTCAACCGACCTTTTTGGAAAGATCATATTACCATTTTAATCGTCCCGGTACAATTATGGAACCTCTCCGAATGACAAATATCTAATGATAATGTACGACAGGTTGGGAGAGAGGTAACCTGACCAGGATTCGAACCCACACACCCCAGGTATATTTGGGAGAGTCGGGCACCGCAACCACTCATGGCCGAGTGGTAACAATGCCCAACTCTCCCAAATATACCTGGAGTGAGTGGGTCCGAATCCTGGTCAGGTTACCTCTCTCCCAATCATATTACCACTCTTGCTAAAACAGCTTTCCAAAAGTTAGGTGTGCTCAACCGGGTCTGTGGGTTTTTCACCCCAACACAACTTCATGCTCTGTATAGGGGCACAGTGCCCCCATATATCGAGTAGTGTTCACATGTGTGGTGAGGTTCCACCCATACCGCACTTCTTGAAAGAGTAGAGTCAAAAGCATTTCGCCACATCAACTCACTTCCTCTTACTAGTTCCCTACAATCTCTTTGTACATGTCTCAATGTTGCATCTCTTTGACTCTTCTATCGCTATTACAACAATAGGTGTTCTTCAGAGCTCTCTCAGTGCATACCCACTCCCATGCGGCTGTACCACTCCTATTCTGTCCAGCTCTCCAACCCAAGAATTAACAAAGTTCTCAGGCTTTCTTCTAATCAACAAGTTAACTCTATTACTCACTCACTCAATCAATCTTATGAATTAAACTGCTTTACACTTCCAGTGTCCACGCATGTTGACCCCAACGTCCCTTGAATTTGGCTCTGTCACTCTTT
Organism: Paralithodes platypus; assembly: GCA_032716605.1. Lineage (NCBI taxonomy): Eukaryota > Metazoa > Arthropoda > Malacostraca > Decapoda > Lithodidae > Paralithodes > Paralithodes platypus. The sequence continues at coordinate 31,610,217 of CM064492.1, forward strand.
TGGCTTTAGGGGAGACACTCGTTACAGGAAACCTGCTTTTTTCTCCTTCATACACATAGCATAAAATACATTTGCTTAGAATATTAAACTGTCTGTGCTGAACATTGTTTGGTAAGTTTAAAGAAAAACATTTATTATACAATAGTATGCTATAATGCAATATACATATACTGTATACATAAACATACAGTATATATATAGCCTACACACAAACACATGAGCACATAATAATGAACTAATGAATAAATAGGACGAGAGAACTAGGCGCCTTCACAGCTGCGGATTGAGTGTTTGATTCAAGTGATAAGAGGTTGAAATGATGCACACACATTTATTGAGTTAATTCAAAAGGTTATTATTATTTACTTAACGCACCATCCAAGATCAACAAACAGAAACACCAAGTAGTTTACAGGACATTGACTGGTCCTGGAAAGATGTTTAGCTTGTCTGCAATGGCCCATATTTTACCATCAATAAAACAAATCGAATAATAAAAAAAAATGCGGACAAACGGGTTTTATGAAGGCACCATTGAATTCAGTCAGTGCAGTAAGTTAATTGGATGAGACTAAAAGGAGTGATGCGGGTGGGTGGAGCAGAAGTATATGAGGATACATGTAATAAAAGAAGCAAATCAGATGAGAGTGAAGATGGCGGATAAAGTGAAGCTCCCGGGGTCAACATGGGTAGCGGATGAACATGAAGATAATTAGGGTGGAGGGTCGGCTGTGTGAGGTGACGCCCACCCACCCACCACCCGCTCACCTACCCACCTCAGAGATCCCACCAACCACTCACCTTTTCAACACAATATACCACTATTTCAGCCACCTTCAAGCCACATTTCACCCAATACCCGAGCCTTCCACTATGTAAACTCCACCCAACACGTTTCCTCTCACTATTCCAAGACTCTTCCGCCTATTATTCACCATTTGAACATGGCACAAAGCTATAATCCACTATCCTTTCACCTATTCATTCATTTTGCCATTTTGTTCACCATAATCTCAAATCAACGACCATCTACCCACACTTCCACCTACACCCTCAATGTCTCAGCAACTACTTACCCTTTCAACTGTCCACTTTTCCACCTACCAACCTGGTACTAACCCTTTTAACACAGCACAACACTTTACTACCCACCATCCTTCCACCTGCCCAGCCAGTATCCCACCAACCACCCATCCATTCAGCCCACCGACTAACACTCTTCCACCACCTGACCTCCACCCAGCCACCCTTCTAATCACCTTCTCCTCCACCTCTGCACCTATTCCTTCTATTCCCCCTCCGATTACCACCAACCTCTGTTCCACCTCTCCACCACCCAACTGCTCCTCCACCAACCCTTTCTGACCTATACCCACGCAGCTGCCATCCGAGCACCAGTACTGCTCACACCTCTCCTTCACCGCTTCAACAATACATCCATAATTTCTCTATCGCCAGCCTAATTTTCCATCTATATATCACCTTTCCACCACACTCTTCTCCACCTTTCCTTCACCACCATTCCACCCACCTGTTGCTCCAATCCAGTCACTCTTCTAGTAAAATCTATCTTTCCTCCACCTTGCATGCATCTCTTCTCCAACCTCTCCTCCTCCCTGAGTACCACCCACCTCACCTCCATCCACCTGTTCCTCCACCTCACCATCCATCACACGCATATCACCCTCCCATCCACTTCTCCTACACCCCCTTCCACCCACCTGCTCCTCTACCAACCCAATGTGACCTCCACCCAACCACAATACGAGCACCAGTACTGATCACACAGTCACCTCCCATCCTTCCTGAACTCTCCACCAAACTCTCCTCCACTTATCCTCCCCATTTTCGCCCACCAACCTCCCCCCCCCCCCCCCCCCCCCCCCCCCCCACCCCCCCCCCCCCCCCCCCCCCCCCCCACCCCCTCCCACCGACCCCCCCCCCCCCCCCCCCCCCGCTCCTCCACTAATTCAGTCGGGTCTCTACTCAATCGCCCTCCGAGTATCACCCCAATGTCCTCCACCTCAGGACCAATTCTCTTTCTAATTTACATCAACGACATAGATGACGGTCTCACCTGTACTATCTCAAAATTTGCTGACGATACAAAAATTGCAAACAGCGTACTCTCAAAACAACAAGTTGACGATATGCAACACAATCTAGATAACTTGTCATGTTGGGCCCAAATTTGGCAAATGAGTTTCAATGAGGATAAATGTAAAGTACTACATATCGGATACCAAAATGAGAAAGCAAACTATTCGATGAATGGCACTCAGCTTAAGGGGAGGTATTTAGTTTCTTCCCTAGAACTCCATCAAGCTTAAAATTACACCCCTAGACCCCCTTTCAAGATAAATTTGTACATTTTTCGGTAGAAAAATTTCCCGGCCGAAAGCCGGTTCCTCTCAAATTACAGGCTTGCTATCGCTCGCCCGGAAAAAATCGACACCTAAATGGCACGAAAGTTCTTAAAATTGACAGAAATGAGGCGAAAGTTCTTAAAATCGCCAAACTAAAGGGGGCGAGGGTCTTAAAATCTAAAAAGCAATGGGGCTAAACATAAGAGTTAAAGGGATCCAGAAAAAAATCCCTCAAGTGGAAATCTCCCCTTAAGAATGTAAACAGAGAAACCGATCTGGGAGTAACGATATCGAGTAACCTAAAACCGGGACAACAATGTTCAGAAGTTGTTAAGAAGGCAAACAAAATAATTGGCTTTATAGGCAGGTCATTTGAGCATAAATCCAAAGACGTTATCCTAACCCTTTACAATTCCTTAGCCCGCCCTCTTCTGGAGTACTGCGTTCAATCCTGGTGCCCTTATTACCAAAAAGATATAGACAAGCTAGAACGAGTTCAACGTAGAGTTACCAAAATTATACCTAGCCTAAAGAACAAACCATACGAGGAGCGTCTTAGAGAATTAAATGTATTTCCTTTAACCCAGCGCAGATTAAGAGTCATCTTAATTCAAGTGTTCAAAATCATCAAAGGCATCGACAATATGAACTGTAGTAAATACTTCACTATCGATCAATCTAATTACACGCGGGGAAACGGTTGCAAAATTATTGGTAAATCTTTTAACTCACACGAATCTAAGAATTTCTTCTTCAATCGAGTTGTCAACTTGTGGAATGAGCTTCCCCGAGACGTTATAGACTGCAGCACCGTTGATTCATTTAAACTTCGCCTAGACAAATATCTTGCATCAAACCCGCGACTGACTGCATTTTTAAATGCATAACTAAATTTTTTCCCCCCTCAGTTACTAACCCATCTGTCCTCTACTAACTTCCTAATCCTGCCACGGACATTAGTTCCAGGGCAGTAGTTCCCTTTCCAATGTTCCCTTACCCACTCTAAACCACTGTTTGGACACTTGATCCTCAGTGTTTTGGAGGACAACCAGCCTAGAAGGGTCACTAGACCTGTTGTTGCTAGATTTCCTTTGTACTCCCCACCCACCCGTCCAAACCTCCACTAACCCAGCCACCTTCTTGAGTATCACCCAAGGTCTATATACAACCCAACTCTCCTCGACCAATCCATCCTGACCGTGATCCAGCGACCCTCTAATTACCACTAATATCACTTCCACCTCTCTTCCACTCACCGAGTACCACGTACCTTTCCTCAACTCTATTCACAACCTATCCGCCAACCACTATTTCCGGCATTTGTATCAACTTCTTCTCCACCTCTACTCAACCGACTCCTCCATTTATATTTTAACCTCTCCTCCACTATTCCAACCTGACCTCTATTCCACTCTCCGAGCTGTACCCATTTGTAATCCATCTCTCTTCCACCCTCCGAGTACATCCACCCCTTCTCCACTGTCTCCTTCAACCTTTCCACCACCAACCCATCCTTGCCTCCACCTTTTCTCCAACCTGCTTCTCCACCCCCCAGGCTGACCTCCACCCACCCACCCACCCTAAGTACCAGTAATACTCACACGCCCACCTCCCTCCTCTCACTTTCATTGCCTTCTATATTCACTCTGCGAGAATTTCAAATGGCCCACTGCTATTTCTAATTATGTTATTTCAACTATTTTATTATAGCAATGACAAGCAAAATATACAGACTAAACTTAGCCATTTTTGTTTTTTAAATTATGTGTTTTGCGATTTGCATTGCTCTAATCATCATCATCAGCCTGGATTAGTACACTGCAGGACAAAGGTATCTCCCAAACATTATCACTTTAACTGTCCAAATGTTAGCCTTTTCCATTCCACACCAGCAAACTTTCGGATCTCATTCCTCCCTTTGGTTCTCTGTCTATCCTTTCCTCTAGCTCCATCTCTAGGTTCTCATTTTTTTACTCAGCAGTCCATCTGTCATCACCTCTTCTAAATATAATACCTGCCCAGGACAATTTCCTCTATATTATAGTAATGAGAATATATTTTACTTTTCATTGTTCTACTAAGAGGCGCTCCTCTAGTCTCTCCAAGTTATGCTAGCATTATCTTCTTTGGGCGCTCCTAATTTTACGTTCTAGACACTTTGTAATACTCCAAGTTTCTGATCAAAAAAATATTGCAGGAAGGACACATTTGTTGTATAATTATTTATTTCATGAAAGGGGTAGCTTGCTTTTCATATCTTTCAACTTCTTCCCTCGCCTTATCTTCTATTTTTATTTGGTATGATTACACAAGATGATTAAATATAACATTGGTTATCTTTCAATTCATTTTCAGTCCTACTTTAAGGCTTTCTCTGTTAAAATCTCCCATCATCCGTTTTAACTTTCCCATTAGTCGCTGAAAATAACTATGTCATCAGCAAAGCTAAGGTTATTAAGGTATTCTCTATTAATATTTATGTCCTTATTGTCCCACTCAAGATTCCTAAATATGTCTTCAAAGCACGTGGTGAACAGTTTTGGTGAAATTGCGTCGCCGTGTCTTACCCCCGTCATAATTGCGTCGCCGTGTCTTACCCCCGTCATAATTGTTGTTATCTCATTTTCCTTGTGGAGCTTTATTGTTGCTGTCCCATCGCTATATATGTCTTCTAAGACCTGCACCTAAGCCTCTTCTACTCCTGATTTTTTAATCGCTTTCATTATAGCAGCAATTTCAACTGAGCCAAATACCTTTTCGTAATCAATAAATGCCGTATACGCGTCTGTTTTACTGGGTTAACAACTTGCATATGGTGTGTTTTTGAGTACCCACTTCGGAAACCTCCTTGTTCTCATGGCTGATTTGAATATAGTGCTCTCTCTCTCTCTCTCTCTCTCACACACACACACACACACACAACACACACACACACTGCCCGCAGCCAGGGTGGGTCTACAATCAGTGAGTCTCCACCCCACCAGGCGCCGCACACCCGTCTCTAGGTGGGTGATGTGGTGGACATAATGTAGAGGGTGTGTTAGTGGGCGTATTATTGGACGCTGGATGTAGTGGATGATATGGTGAGTGTAGCAAGTGTAATAGATGGTGTATTCAGTGATTATCATAGCGTGTTAGATAATTGGTGAAATAATAGGCTTAAGAGTAGTGGCGATGGGTATTAGTGCTAGTGGTGATAAGTGTAATGGTTGTGGCAAGGGGTATAGTGATAGTGATGATGGATGTAGTGGTTCTGGAGATGGATGTAATGGCTGTGACCATAAATGTAGTGGCTGCGATGGTAAATAAATTTTGCATGGTGATTAGTGTAGTTGATTTGGTAAAATGTAATAAAGAGCATTGGGTGTGGTGACTGAAATTAACCCTACAGCAAACGCGCCGCCGAGCGTATGCCTCCAATTTAACAATCTATGCAAATACCAATTACACCTCCCTAAATTCTTGTTATCGACTTCTAAATCTCATCTCAGCAAATTAAATTAGTCTTGGCAGTTGGCATCATGTGTCTGTCTGTTGATTTTCGTAAATGACAGCCACTGAAGTTCATATGTTTTCATGGTATTGATTGTTCTGGAGTATCGAGGACTACCTACCTTACTTCGGCATCCTTATACCTGTTTACTTTGCCCAACTAGATAATTGAGATGGCCGAAATGTTTCGCCAAAGTGTACAAGTGGACAACAACTTGCTTTATATGCGGTTTAGTACATTTCATACTGTATAATTATACCTCACTGTTGTCACCCTGCTTCAACCTCCTAGAGAGTGTCTACCTATATACTGTTTTTTCCTAGCTCAATCCCACCTTCGAGTATTTCTCATTACTGTTTTGCCTCACTCCACCCCCTTAGATTATTCATACCTCGGCACAGTCCTACCCCGCCTCGCCTCACCACCCTATAGAACCTGTCTGCCTCGTTACGCATACTGACTCACCCCGCCCTTTTGCTACAGGAGATAAGCACAAACAAGTCACAGAAAAAATAATATATATATATAAATATATAATATATATATATATATGTATATATATATATATATATATACCGTATATATATATATATATATATATATATATATATATATATATATATATCTATATATATATATATATATTATATATATATATATTATATTATATATCAATATATAATATATATATATATATATATATATATATAATATATTATATATATATATATATATATATATATATATATATATATATAGTAGAACATGTATTTTGTCTACGGTCTAAAACCATAACGCCAACAAATATACATACTGCACTAATCATCTTGCAAGTTGCTTAGTTCCCTTGCAAAATAACGTCAATTATACAATGTCTAATACTGGTTAACAATACGAATACAACATCACACTGTTGGGGCGGCATAACGGTATAGGGTTATAACTGTGTGTGATCCAGCTAAGTTTGATCATTACCTCCCACCCAGCCAACTAATTTGGGGTTAAACCTAATTAAGTTAAAATGTGGTAAAACTGAAAATGTTTTTACCCTTGTGTATCAGAGTTAAAATTGAGAGGACATGGATATTTACGCCGTGACAAAGTAGCTAGTGCATGGCTCCAGCTTTTACTGTATTCCTTTACCGTATAACATAACTCTTTTCAAAATTAATCTGTTAAAGGTAAATTTATCTAGTAGCATCATTGCATGGTTGGTGGTTTTGTGGTAAAAATATTACAAATTGCAAACAACACAGATTTAATTAAATTAATACGGTATATAAATTATACACAGTATAATTCGATTAAACAAACTCAGTCGAAACCACTTAGCTATATATTTGTTCTCTAGTCATGCACTGAATCGCATGTGACTTTTGTACAAGTGTGTGGGGAGGGTGCATGGGAGGTGATATTGATGAAACAGTGGCAGACCAACTGAACAATTTGCTATGGCCATCATAGTCGAGCCAGATTAATACAAGCGAAATAAGTAGAAATAAACAGCAATATTTAAGACATTGGGAAATGCCTAGTTGCTTTCATATATCAACACTTTATCTATCTATCTATTGCCAGATGCCTTACTCCCATACACAAAACGTCCCCAAGCGGACCTGCACCTCGTGAACTGGACACCTGTGCCAGTGTATTCAAGGAATGACAGGATTGATCACTCAACTTAGGGTCTGTCCGACTCCAAGTCACTCTATGTATTTTTGTTAACTCTATTTATTCAACTGTGGTGGGTGGCTAGTCCATCCACCAACATGCTTCACCCTTAAGGGGCCTTCCCACATCAAGGACTTTTTGGTACCGACTCTCTAGGAGTGTCAAGTCTGTGCTACTCCGTGAGACATGGCACCGAGTGCTTCAGAGTGGGAAAAATAATCCGAGTAAAACAGGGTAGGACAGACTAACACTCTGTCCTAGTCTGTGTCTTAACAGACTTTGTCAGGAGTGTGACAGAGTGCAGTCGGTTATACATGCCAAGTACATTGGAGTCATTACCGAGTAAAACGGGGTAGAAAAGACTAGGACAGACTAACACCCTGTTCTAGTCTGAGTTTGTCAGGAGTGTGACAGAGTGCAGTCGGTTGTACATCGGAGTCATTACCGAATAAAACGTGTAGAACAGACTAGGACAGACTAACACTCTGTCCTAATCTGTGTCTTAAGAGACTTTGTCAGGGGTGTGACAGACTGCAGTCGGTTATACATGCCTAGTACATCAGAGTCATTACCAAGTAAAACGGGGTAGAACAGAGTAAAACGGGGTAGGACAGAGTAACTCTTTGTCCTAGTCTGTGTCTTAACAAAGTTTGTTAGGAGTGTGACAGAGTGCAGTCGGTTATAAATGCCGAGTACACCAGAGTCATTACAGAGTAGCAAGGGGTAGAACAGAGTAGGACATACTAGGACAGAGTAACTCTCTGTCCTAGTTTTTAACAGAGTTTGTCAGGAGCCTAACAGAGTGCAGTCGGCATGGCCAGGTAACATATACTGTATATAGGGGCATGTATGAGCAAGACCTGTCATATACAGTATATATATATATATATATATATATATATATATATATATATATATATATATATATATATATATATATATAACCTGTATATATATATACTGTGCATTACCACAAAGCCCACCGAAATGCCAAAAAAATACCCTCATTGTTCCCTGATTAAATAACACTGTATGAATATTCCCATATTCAAAATATGTTACAGGGGGACAATGCCTAGTGAGTTCACTGCTCAATAGGTGGCATTCTGAGAGTGAGGGTCTGAGTCTGGAGGGAGAGATGGTGAAGCACTTGAACGAAGCATCCAGCCGCTTCAGAGATGGAGCTGCTTCGAGCCATGATGGATGCTTCACATGTCTCACTCCCCAGACTGGAACAAGACCTCACGGGCTTCACCGTGTTGAGCGGTGGAATGTACAGGCTCTCAGCCTATGCCCGAGAGGGAGTAGTTGGAATATAGAAAAAAAAAAAAAAAAAAAAAAAAAAAACGCGCTATGGTAGGCCTAATGTTTAAGTGAGAGGAAAGAATATTCATGGGACTTAGATGAACTTATAGCTAACCTAGACTAAAGTTAATGAGTGAGTTTGTTAGTGAGTTGGGTCTATAATTAGGGTTGGGTGTGAGAGGGATCTGCCTTGTGTGAGCCAATCGGCTTTCTGCAGGCTCCCATTTTCCTATGTTCTTATGTAAGCCTACCTGGCTTAGCCTAGGCCTTTCAAGATCCGATTACCTATTTTTTTTTTTTTTTTTTTTTTTCTGGCTAGCCTATTGTGAGACGATGTTATTTAGATCAAGAAGCGGCCTGCGGGAGTTTTGGCGGGAATATTTTGGGCAGGAAAGGCATGACAGCATTATGGAGGAGATGGGTTGTGTTTAAGCCTGCAGAGAGGCGACACAAGGCAGATCTAGAGAAGACGAGATCTAGAGCAGATCTAGACGAGGCTGACAAGGCCTTGTGTCGCCTCTCTGCAGGCTTACGGGTTTTTTTTATGTTAATAAAGAAATGGTGACCAGCAGGTTATTGAGTATATTTATAGGAAGTAAAGCATAATAACTGCGAGATACCCTGTTCAAATGTTATTAGGCTATATGCGTGTATTACCCTATACAATATTGAATCTGTGTAGCCTACTAATGTGTATACCATTGATACTATTGAATTACGTAGTCTAGTACATGGGTATGGATAATGATTTATTTTGACATTTTAGCAGAGTGATACAGATTGTAGTCTGTTTTAGTCTGTTCTAGTCTGTGACACTCCAATATGTTCCGTTGCACTCCGACACAACCAACCGAGTGTAACAGACTTGTTAAGATTCACTAAAAACTCGTTAAAACTCGGACAGAGTTATTAGGGGTCGGTAGGAGTTGAAACTGACTCGATTCGACTTTTCACAGTCGGTACCCAAATTTCAAACAAGTTTGAAAATGTTCGCGCTGCCCAGGGGTGCAACCGACTCATTGGTGGTGCTAAAGACTCATTAGGGGTAAGACAGACTATCTCCAGGAGTCCATGGATAGTCCATATAGAATCACTACTCGGTTATAGTCGGTTCCACACTCTTTGATATGGGAAGGCCCCTTTAGGTGAGCAGTAAGGATTTCCATAATGATTACTTCTCTAGATACCCGCCGACTAGGCTGACGAGTCCCAACCATCCAGATTGTTATAAGGTTGTCTCCCCTAGGTCGGTTGCCACCAAGGCTGACGAGTCCCATCTACCCAACACTCATTTTCTTAAAAATTTTCACTTTGATATAAACTAAATCCATTCCACATTGTTTAACCCCTCCTGTACCGGCGACGTTTTTTAAATTGTATTCTACCAATATTTAGACGATTATGTGCAGTCTAAGAAGGATCTGTGGTAGTAAAAAAGAGTAATCAAGATAATTCGAAGCCTGTTAATTGCTGGAGGCCCTTTTTAAGCTGAGTAAAATCGTCTAATATTAGCCAGTATAATATAAGAGACGTCGCAGGTACAGAAGGGGTTAAGAATACGGCCCATCTATCTTTTATCAATCCGAAATTACGTTTTCGCAACCAATCTCGACTATCCAGAGAGTTGATAGACGTTCCTCATTGCTTCCTATGATTCTATTCATTTCAGTATGACATTTAATAATAGAAAATATATATTCGTATGAATGGAATCAATATGAAAGTCGCGTGTGGAATGTCTATCAACTCTCTGGATTCTAGATATTAGTTGCAATAACGTAATTTCAGATTAATAAAAGGTATAGTCTTATCTTCAACTAAAGACCTCAACCTACGACCCTAAAACCTCTCAACCTCGCATTTCTTCCACCCCACCTAACTCGGTCTTCTTCCCTGCCAATCTGATCCGATCTAAGTCAACCCCTTTGCACTACCTGGCCCAGCCTTAACCTTTCTCAATTGTGTTGTCTGTCCGTCTCTGCGCTAAGTTGCCGCAACCAGTCTTCTTGGCCGATTCCTGTCCAACCGATCCCTGGTATTAGACTCACTTGTCTCGCTCCGCTTGGCACCGCTTCGCCTCGCTTCAATACTCCTGTCCTGGCCATGCTTTGTCCTGTCCTGCAGAGCCTTATAGTGTCCTGTCCTGCAGAGCCTTATAGTGTCCTGTCCTGCAGAGCCTTATAGTGTCCTGTCCTGCAGAGCCTTATAGTGTCCTGTCCTGCAGAGCCTTATAGTGTCCTGTATTAATATTATGTTCTATGTTTAGGTGGCCTAGGCTAGGCTGCGTTATACCACGACGCTAAACGTCCTCTTTGCCCTTTGGATTCTATGGTGGGTTATTTTAATTATCGCGCCCCGTGATTCCTTGGTTCTATATATCTTTGTCCCCCTTTTATCTGTTTGTATTGCCCTATCTATTCTAATAATTATTGGTTTGTATTTTCTTTGATATCTTACCCTTTAGAATATTTCCTTGTACTGGCCTGTGTAAGTCTTGTCCTTCCTTGTACTTCCATGTCCAAACCTGCATTTTTTCTGACGTTTCGTTTTCTTCATTGTCCCGTTCCCACTTTCATTTGTTTTTCCTACCATAACCTACCCTGCCTTATGCTATCCTGCACTAGGAAGCAGGTGAAAACAGCCACACTCCTAAATGGCCACAACCATGACCATCACACTTCAAACCGTCCTAGGGATTAGATTGGCTTGAGTATAGATAGATTAGGTGAGTATTTACAATGTTAGGTTTGGTTAAGGGACCCCACCTCGTTTTTTGCTCTATTTCTCCCTCTTTCTCTAGCTTTTATTCATTCGGCCCCATTTAGCCTACTGTTTTAAGACGTTTATCCACATCCAGGTGTCGATTTTTTCCTGGCGAGTGGTAGCGAGCCAACATATTTGTTTTAAATGTATTTGACAGCAGGCTAAATTTGTACATTTTTCGATAGAAAAATTTATCCAGCAAAGCCGGATTTCTATATATAATCCCGCCCTACCTTGTCTTGGCTTACCCCACCCTGCCAGGCTTCGTCCTGCATAGAGATTCAATTTTAAGGGGGGTCACCTGTCTTTTGTTTACCATTCTCTCATTTTCTCTCTTTCTCTGGCTTGTATCCACTCGGCCCCATTCAGCCAACTGTTTTAAGACATTTATCCCCATCCAGGTGTCAATTTCTTCCTGGCGAGCGATATTTAGCCAGCATTGTATGGAGAAATCCGGCTTTGCCGGAGATTTTTTTTTATCGAAAAATGTACAAATTTAGCTTGCTGTCAAAACAAAAATATAAATATGCTGGCTTGCTACCACTTGCCAGGAAAATATTGACACTTGGATGGGGGTAAACGTCTTAAAACAGTAGGTTGAATGGGGCCGAATGGATACAAGCCAAAGAGAGAGGGAGAGAAAGAGAAAAATAAGCGAGGTGGGCTCCCTTGACAGATATCGGCCAACCTCCGCCATATTGATGCTACTGGTGACATTGCTATAATAAACATTTGGGAATGCTCGTGCAGGATATACAGGTTTGATCTTTGCATATACATTCTACATGATCAAACAATTATAAAAGCCTGTTGTTTGATAATTGAGACACTAAATGGCATCCTAAGAACGATATGGTCACAATGGCATCCTAAGAACAATATGGTCACAATGGCATCCTAAGAACAATATGGTCACAATGGCATCCTAAGAACAATATGGTCACAATGGCATCCTAAGAACAATATGGTCACAATGGCATCCTAAGAACAATATGGTCACAATGGCATCCTAAGAACAATATGGTCACAATGGCATCCTAAGAACAATATGGTCACAATGGCATCCTAAGAAAAATATGGTCACAATGGCATCCTAAGAACAATATGGTCACAATGGCATCCTAAGAACAATATGGTCACAATGGCATCCTAAGAACAATATGGTCACAATGGGGAGATTATAGGCACCAATCGAGCAGGGCAGTACCCACGGGAGGCCACATACGCTTATGATAAGGAGTTGCTGGAACTCCTGTTTCATTTGTCTGGCTTCCCCCACTGTTTCTATTTGTGCCTCACCTACACAGAGAGTAATTTAGCTCACTCGCACAAACATCTCCTCCTCCTATTAATTTCACTACACTTAACAAACACACTACATATATTTCCAACACACCTAAATTACATGTAACGTACCGTAATTGTGGCTCTCTCATTCTTTCAACCTTGATGGGGACACTTGTTACAGGCAGCTTTGCCTTTTGTCTCATTCATGTACATAGAGAGAGAAAAATCACACTATAAAAACAAAAAACACACAGACAAAAATCAAACGGGATTTGTAGTCCTGCCCAAGCTCACTTGGCTCAGGCCTGCCCCTTTGCTGCCCCACCCTGCCCAGTTTGGTCTTGCTCTGCCACCAAATCCCGCCCTGATCTGCCTAGGGTCGTCACCCGCATGTGAGAACCCTGTGAACAGTACTTGCATGGTGGAGCTCGTACCTTACCCATGCAGTATACAAGGACACCATTTCCAGTAGCCTACAGCTTGGTCAGTATTACACGATTGTAGAAGGTCTTCCTCAAATCTGTGGGAGTCAAATGCTGAATTATGGTAGATTGTACCCCGTATATTTCTAAAGGTCCTTCCTTAAGTTAAATTCTGTTATCTAATCTTAGTCTAAATAAAAATAAGGCGTCACAAAAAGGGCTAAAATTATACTTTGTTCAGCATTGAAGTATATATAGAGAGAGTTCGGTGAGTATGCTGTATATACTGTATCCATACACACAAAAAGCAATAATAATAAACCGATGAATGTTGAGGAAACAATGTCCACAATTACATGTATTAAGATACCTAGGTGAGATTCACAGTTTCTTACAAGAACCCAATATGTGTATATCAAATGTTCAGGTATCACTTTGCTACAATGGCTCATCATTCCTCGTTCCTTTCGCCTTGACCATAAGCTTATTTATAAATATACTTTAGTTACCTTAAAACAAATAATAATTACGATATCACACTAGCCATGTTCTTATGTTATCAATGGGAACCAATAGATTAACATTGATTATCAATAGATTTAGTTCATAAGCTGTTCCATACGTTTTGTTCTAATGTCAGCAATTCTTATCTCGATCATGGGTTATTTGACATCGAAGACACGTCAGTAGGGTTCTAGGTGGCATAATAATATGAACGATTTAGTATTGCTCTGAGGCACCGAGTACACAGTAGATAACCTGACAACTCAACCAGTAGACCAGTTCAACCGGTAGCTCTCAAGCAGTACCAACTCAGCCAATATTGTTAGATTAGGAAAAGCTCTGAAAATACTATAATTTGGCACAGGTTTACTTGGCCCTGGTTGAATTAACACAGGTTTAGTACGTTCCACATATTGGCCCACTGGCTGAGTTGTCCGGAAACCGGCGCTGTGTGTCACTAGAGAGTGTCAGTATCAACATGTTGGTGTATCTGAGATGAATCAGGTGTTGGGTGTCTGTGTGACTGACATGCAACACTCACCTTAGCTGACAATGTTGTGAGAGGTGAGGGAGGTAGGGTGGCGCTCACTATTAAAGTTGACAAAAACAAGAACGTTTTCCAGCGCTGTCTCCTGCACCTTATGTAAGCAACTGTAATCTGGACACTTTTTTTCCCCCCAACTATTATACTCTAACTTCAGTTAATTCCTTTCCATTTCATATTACAGAAAACAAAATCTAATAATTCATATATCAAAACAATGGCAAGACATAATTATTGGTTTTGTGAAATCCATTTGACTATTGTATACTTACCATTAACAAAACAAGTAAATACTATCTATAACTACATGCAACTCACACGGTTCATTAATGTCAGTATGGGGGAAGCATGCCGTCAATAGGTCACGCTTTCTTTCGGTGTGTGTTTTTATTAGTATGATAATGGTATATAGTTGTTCTTGCTACCCAAAGTCTATAGTATATTAAATATCTTGAGCTACTAATAAGTGAACTCATCACAAGAGGGGGCATGACAAATGTCAATACACACAGTACCATACTTCCAACAAAATATATTAAAGTTGTGCGTTCGCTCATACAATATATATATATATATATATATATATATATAAAGGAAGAGTAGGGATAGAGCTGCGCCAAACGCCATGTTTATTAACGAATTTTCGGCATCAACAAGGTGGCATCATCAGGTTATACAAACTGATCCTAAAAAATATACAAAATAAGCACTATACTATAGGAAAGAAAATGGATCTAATTTAATACCTTCTATCACTTAATAAACTAAAAAATACCTAGTGAAATAGCTCCCCAAATACATACAAAACAACATTAACCATAACCCACTGGTACAGCACCTCAAAAACGTAAGCAAATCGAAAGAGATCCACACCCCATGATAGCTAGAGGACAACTAAACTAACCCAACTCAACCAAACACAACCAAACACAACCGCTCATACAACCAATCCCCAAGCTTCGGACACTAATTGCAGATAATCATATCAAAGAAAACATTATGAATTGTGCGAAACATTAAGTTCAGGATTGATCTTTTTTATTAGTATTTTTTCCTCAATAAGTGCTTCATAGTGGCTCCGAAATTTCCTATGGTAAACTCATTCGTGAATATAATTCTAAAATTAACAGCTGGGAAACTGGTATTCAACAATTTTGATATGTATTTTCTGTACTGATAACTTACTTTACTGTAAAAGGGCATTTTAATGTATTATATCAATTTAGGTACATTGGATTTAGTCTAGAGAGTGAGACATGTGAAGGACTTTGAGCTGCAACCAGCATCCATCATTCGCAGGATGCACGGGGTCCGGTCACCCACCCACAGCTTGAAGCAGCCCCATCTCTGGAGCTGCTTCAGCTCTCTGCTTCACTGTCTCATCCCCTAGACCCGGACCCTCATTCTCAGAACGCCACCTATTGAGCAATTAACTCACTAGGCATTACCCCCCCTGTAGCATATTTTGAATATGGGAATATTCATACAGTGCTATTTAATCAGGGAAGTGCTATTTAATCAGGGAATAATGAGGATATTTTTTGGCGTTTCGATGGGCTTTGTGGTAATGCACTGATACTAGGTACAGCACAAATTCCATCTCCATAATATCTTCCCATTGATACATCAGGATTCGAACCCGGGACCATTGGATTACCAGTCGAGTGGCATGACCACTGTACCACACCTCCCCATTGCTCCAAGCGGGAGGTATTTCATTGTTATACATTATACTAGACCATTCAGCATCGGTAGCATCCTTTTTATTATATTCTGGCACCTATTAGACGATTTTATCCATCTTAGAAAGGATGTCTACCAATGTAAATGCTACGGATTAACTCAATTAATCCTTTTATAGCTACTATATTGTATATCCTTCCGAAGCTTCATATAATCGTCTAAATGTAGCTGAAATCAAACAAGAAAGACGTCACAGGTACTGACAGAGTTAATGCTCCTACCAAACTACCTATTCCCCTACACATTTATCTAACAATACGCCTTCCAACCATCATACGTATTGATCAACATATACTACACTTCTCATCCTCATCACAACATTCCTGTTAACCCATAATACCTAATTTTCATCATATTCTCGTTACCATTGGACGATTTTAATTCGTTTGTAATCTACCTATCCGAATCAAATGGGTAAATACGATCTCAATAAACCTTCTTCGTAACATAGGTCCTTCTTAAACTGCATCAAGTCATTTAAATATAGCCAAAATCAAAAGGTATAAAGGCGTCATGGTGCTGAATGGGTTAATAGTTGTCTTCCAACTCCCTCGAGCTGACCATTGGACTATTATTACTATTTGCTTGCAAGTAAATACCTGGTGCAATTTATAGGGGGCTTATCGGAAAACTCATCCAAACAAGAATATCAAGCGGTTTGTTTTGCTTGCCTTATATGCACTAAAGTTTACATTACAGCCGGTATGTTTGTCTCGCCTGACCAAACACTATCTCTATGAAACCCGAGGAACGATAAATACACGGAGATAAGGGTGATGAAGATGAAAGGTAGAGATAAGGGAAGATGGGAGGATAGGCCTTCATCACAATCAGTGCTACAATAGCTGTCATTACAATCACCGTTTGCCTTAAGGGGGTCACCGTTTTTTTTTTATCTGTCTCTCCTCTTGTCTCTTTCCCTGGCCTGTATCCATTAGGCCCCATTCAGCCAACTGGTTTAAGACGTCGATTTCTTCCTGGCGAGCGATAGCGAGCCAGTATTGTATGGAGAAATCCGGCTTCGCTGGAGACATATTTCTATCGAAATTTAGCTTCCTGTCAACACAAAAATATATACAGTATATACTGGCTCGCTACCGCTCGCCAGGAAAATATTGACACCTGGATGGGGGTAAACGTCTTAAAAAAGTAGGCTGAATGGGGCCGAATGGATACAAGCCAAAGAGAGAGGGAGAGAAAGAGAATACAAAAACGGTGACCCCTCTTAACTCAATCGCCAGTACTAGAGCCTTGCCCTCTCGAGGTTCCAAGCCCTATCGGTTGCACCAATATTTATACATTTGTCTACAGTTCGCTTACGAGGAGATTATTGTTTCTGAACCCCTTCACCCTAATGTTTAACCGCATCAGTTAGGATATTTTAAGACGTTACCTCCATTAGTTTGGCGATATTAAGATCTTTTGTGCCATTTAGGTGTCGATTGTTTTTTCCTGACGAGCGATAGCGAGCCTGTAATTTAGGAGAAATCGGCCTTAGTCCGGGACATTCTTCTCTGAACAATGTGTACTTCTCTGAACAATGTACACATTTATCTCGATGGGGGGTCTTGGGGGTATTTTTAAAGCTTGATGGAGGTCTTGGGAAGAAACTATAGAAAATAATAAATAAAATAATAAATGAACACATACATACAAATCTCCCCGTAAACATGTACAATTGCCTGCACAAATAACAGGTACACTTCAATTGCCTGCACAAATAACAGGTACACTTCAATTGCCTGCACAAATAACAGGTACACTTCAATTGCCTGCACAAATAACAGGTACACTTCAATTTATTCAACTTGAGACAATGAATAATGAGTGAGATAAACCACTGACTCGGGTCTCAAAGTTATGTTTGAAAATACTGCATTAACATGTACCATCGTTTACTGCAGGTGATTGTACAGTGTTATATAAATTATTTTTTTGTGTATATTGGAATTAAGACATTTGTCTCCCTAATTGATTTTCAAATACTATTACCATCAACTAATGAATAATACTATTACCATCAACTTATGAATAATACTATTACCATCAACTAATGAATAATACTATTACCATCAACTTATGAATAATACTATTACCATCAACTTATGAATACTACTATTACCATCAACTAATGAATAATACTATTACCATCAACTTATGAATAATACTATTACCATCAACTAATGAATAATACTATCACCATCAACTAATGAATAATACTATTACCATCAACTAATGAATAATACTATTACCATCAACTTATGAATAATACTATTACCATCAACTAATGAATAATACTATTACCATCAACTTATGAATAATACTATTACCATCAACTTATGAATAATACTATTACCATCAACTAATGAATAATACTATTACCATCAACTTATGAATAATACTATTACCATCAACTAATGAATAATACTATCACCATCAACTAATGAATAATACTATTACCATCAACTAATGAATAATACTATTACCATCAACTTATGAATAATACTATTACCATCAACTAATGAATAATACTATTACCATCAACTAATGAATAATACTATTACCATCAACTAATGAATAATACTATTACCATCAACTAATGAATAATACTATTACCATCAACTTATGAATAATACTATTACCATCAACTTATGAATAATACTATTACCATCAACTTATGAATAATACTATTACCATCAACTTATGAATAATACTATTACCATCAACTTATGAATAATACTATTACCATCAACTTATGAATAATACTATTACCATCAACTTATGAATAATACTATTACCATCAACTAATGAATAATACTATTACCATCAACTAATGAATAATACTATTACCATCAACTTATGAATAATACTATTACCATCAACTTATGAATAATACTATTACCATCAACTTATGAATAATACTATTACCATCAACTAATGAATAATACTATTACCATCAACTTATGAATAATACTATTACCATCAACTTATGAATAATACTATTACCATCAACTTATGAATAATACTATTACCATCAACTTATGAATAATGCTATTACCATCAACTTATGAATAATACTATTACCATCAACTTATGAATAATACTATTACCATCAACTTATGAATAATACTATTACCATCAGCTTATGAATAATTTCACGTTAACAAAATCCCACACGGCAAATTAATGACATTACAAAACATTACAGGAGACAATGCTACATAATACACCAACAGTTGGTTTGTCAAAACTATAATAATTATGAAAGGATCCTTGAACAATCATGATTGCATCTAGATAACGTGTATTGTAAACATTGCAGTCTATTTTAAATCTGATTTACCTAACGGATTGTACAAGCTTTGTTTAATTTAAGAAAGTAATATTGTAGTGCGAGGAAATAATGTTATATATATCTGGATGGCTTGTAGACAAAAAATACATAAATTAATAAATAATAAAACAAAGGTTAATCTTCACAAGAAATCCAATAGCCAAACAAATTATGTATATTCCTTTGAACGCCATTTTGGTGCTGTAACTCGCAAACAACGCAGAAATAACTTCATCTTTAAACATGTCGAAAGACCAAATTAAATATGCTATGTCAGGATTGAGGCATATGTATTACTGTATGTGTATGCTAATAGTAGAGTGTACAGCGATAGTAATAACCCAGTAGCCCCAATACCGATCTCTGTTATTATGATTTCTATAAATGTTGCCCACAGCCACCATCAATGTCAGCGCCAGATGCAACAGTAGATGGAAGGGCACCCAGAGAGGAAGCCTACTGTGCCATTGTAAGGGGGTACTGGTTAGTTTTGGGTCTATTTGTTTTATTTATTTATTATATAGTAACTTCTCTAAACATCCATGACACTTTTAAAAACACCTCCTAGACCCTCCCCCCCCCCCCCCCCACCCCCCCCCCCCCCACCCCCCCCCCCCCCACCCCCCCCCCCCCACCCCCCCCCCCCCCCCCCCCCCCACCCCCCCCCCCCCCCCCCCCCCCCCCCCCCCCCCCCCCCCCCCCCCCCACACCCCCTAGAATTACAGGCTCGTTATCGCTCGTCTGGAAAATATCGACACTTAAATTACACGAAAAGTCTTTATATTGACAAAGAAATGGGGCGAAATGCTCTTAACATAGCCAAACTAATGGAACGAACGTCTTAATATCTCTAAACTAATGGGACTAGAAATCAGGGAGAAGAAGCGACTACCCCCTCCCCCTCCCCTTACAAAGTCAGTATAATAGACCTTGTAGGGTCAAATAGATACACAGAAATAACAGACGCAATTTTGCAATATTGTTCTCGAATAGTTTTAACTCAATCCATTTTTAAGTCGAACCCAGCCAAAATATATTAACGTCTCTTCCTTTGAAGGTTGTCTTAGATAAGTATTTTCATTATAAAGAATCATCACCTTCTCCTTTATACCAAGCAACAACTGTCAATCATCACCTTCTCCTTTATACCAAGCAACAACTGTCAATCATCACCTTCTCCTTTATACCAAGCAACAACTGTCAATCATCACCTTCTCCTTTATACCAAGCAACAACTGTCAATCATCACCTTCTCCTTTATACCAAGCAACAACTGTCAATCATCACCTTCTCCTTTATACCAAGCAACAACTGTCAATCATCACCTTCTCCTTTATACCAAGCAACAACTGTCAATCATCACCTTCTCCTTTATACCAAGCAACAACTGTCAATCTTCAGACTGAGCCAACCGAGTATACCTGTTTCAACCGGGCCAAGCAAGCAAACCATAACACACACACATACACACACACACACACACACACCAGTTTCGGCCTCAAGCAAGCAATCCAGAATGTAAATATACACAGACACACACACAAATACAGGCACTCACACACATACACACACGCACGCACACAATTAAATCCTCACACTCATTATTTTTCATAACCCCCACAGACTCACTCTCCCACAGACCTCATTCTCACTCTCTCTCTCTCTCTCTCTCACACACACACACACACACACACACACACACACACACACACACACACACACACACACACACATTTCTCATAGCCCCTGCAGCCAACAAGGTCCGAAGTATCATAACCATCGGCGACGTATCGGACCATCGGAACTCCAGCACGGGATTTATGCATCGACTTCCCCGCTGGCAGTTCGTCTGGGCAGTTGGCAAGTAATGCCAGCCGGAGTGACGGCAGGGGCCGAACACACGATATTTGGGTGGAGTTGTTTGCCTGATTTCGAACGAGGGTGTTTTGCGGCAATTATTTGAGATGTTCTCGTCTGGCATCTTGAAAATTTAGTAATATAGTAATATAGCTCTCTATCACAATCTATCTTTGTTCTAGTTTCCGATGCTAATGCAAATGAATCCAAAAATGTTGCTAGCAATTTTTTTTAGCCTAAGATATCCATCTTAAGCTAAATTAAATGGTTAGATATTTGACTGACTATAATACAAATCACGCTGTCTCACTGAAGTGGCTAAAATTAAGTATAATATAAGAAGAGTATGTCAATGAACCTGGGATTCTTGTGTATGGCTCTGGCTAGTTGCACTACCGAATCAATTGTTCTAAATTGATATTGAATTCATATCTGCCAATCAAGAATACAACACTTTTTAGTGTAGACGAAGATACATTTTAAGTTTTACATAATGCTACAACAATATCGCTACATTAGGTGAAACTCTACTATCCATCTGTATTCCTACTGACTATTAATTAATTAAAATAGATCAAAATAAAAGTAAATAATAGGACCAATAACTATATTGTGACCTAAACATGCTATCAACTCCTTCCATACCGGCAACGTCTTTTATATTGTGACCTAAACATGCTATCAACTCCTTCCATACCGGCAACGTCTTTTATATTGTGACCTAAACATGCTATCAACTCCTTCCATACCGGCAACGTCTTTTATATTGTGACCTAAACATGCTATCAACTCCTTCCATACCGGCAACGTCTTTTATATTGTGACCTAAACATGCTATCAACTCCTTCCATACCGGCAACGTCTTTTATATTGTGACCTAAACATGCTATCAACTCCTTCCATACCGGCAACGTCTTTTATATTGTGACCTAAACATGCTATCAACTCCTTCCATACCGGCAACGTCTTTTAAATTGTCTTCTAGTTATATTGTGACGAGTTTGAGCAGTTTTAGAATGATCTGTGGTAGTGAAAAGGCTTAGGCTTAAGTGTGATAGTTCGAAGCCTGTCAATTGTTGGATACGCTTTTTAAGCTTAATGAAGTCGTCTAATTGTAGCCATCAAAAAGTTAACAAGACAGCACCGGTACTGAACGAGTTAAAGGGAAGAAGAGTTATTTATAACAGCTATAGTAGGTAGATAGTGATAAGAGGATACTAGCAAGGAATCTAATTAACCCCTTCTTTACCGGGGACTTCTTTTAAATTTTATTCTGGCTACAATTAGACGATATTTGTCAGCTTAAAAGGAGCCCCCAGCAATTAACAGGCTTCGAACTATCTCACATAACTTTTTTTACTACCACAGATCCTTCTTAAACTGCACAAAATCGTCTAAATATAGCTAGAATAAAATTCAAAAGACGTCGGCGGTACAGAAGGGGTTAATGAAGTTGAGTATGAACACCAAGCTGAGGCTTACACGATTTAAGTCTAGACCTTTAGGATGTAAGCAAGGATGGAGTAGTGTGTAAGTGGGAGTTGAGGTGTAAGCAAGCAGGGCTGAAGGAGTAAGCAAGCAAATATCTAGAAGAACAAGATAGTAGGATTGTAAAGTAAGGTTGGAAAGAGTTGAAGAGTTAGCAGCATCGGTGAAGGATTTTAATCAGATCCAAGTGCATGAGTATATAAACAGAAGTGTAAATTACTTAAACGTACGATTGAACACGAAATATTGACGAGTGTGGAAGAGTTTACAGGAATAGCAAATTATTTAAATATATTCTGATGAAGGAGTATACAAACACAGTGTAAACTAGCATATACACAGAAGTCGGGTAATAAATAGGTTTGGAAATACTAAAACAGTAAGCAGAAATAATAAAGGACTGTAATCACATCTGGGAGATAAATGTAAGCAAACAGAAGTATAAAATAACATATACATAGAGGTGAAATATATGTTTAGGAAGAGTGAAATAATTAGGTAGAATCTGTAGGATATTCTTACAGTTCTGATGAAAGAGTATGCACATAGAAGCAAAGAAAAACATACAGACAGGAACTGAGAAGTAAGACTGGACAGACTGAAAGAGTAAAAGCCATGAATCGTCTAGGAGCATAGCCAAATGTGGGGGAGTAAATAATGAAAGGTGGAGTAAGACAAAGGTGGAGTGGTGCTGGTGGTGGAACAAGGAGCAACAGTGAGGAAGCCCCCCCCCCCCCACCTAATTCTTTTTTGTGTTGACATCTACCACTGGGACCTTGGGAAGAGAGAGACAGATGGAGAGATAAATAGATAGAGAGAGAAAGAGAGAGAGAGAGAGAGAGAGATGAGGGGGCGGGGAGTAGTTACAAGGATCGTAATTATCAAAGACACCACGCAATCCAATCCGGAGAGATGCTGTAGGTGACAAAATGTGCAGTGCAGTGCAGTAATGGCAAACTATAGAAGATACTCTCTATAGTGGTATCTTTTTAAACTAATGTACTAAGGACGTGTATACAACTACCACGGGAGTTTCAATACAGATATATCAAACATTCTATAACGTTTCCGTGTATACTAGTGATAAATATCTTAGTCATAACTCCAAGCCATGAGAGAGAGAGAGAGAGAGAGAGAGAGAGAGAGAGAGAGAGAGAGAGAGAGAGAGAGAGAGAGAGAGAGAGAGAGAGAGAGAGAGAGAGAGAGAGAGAGAGAGAGAGATAATTGAGAGGAAGTATGTGAAACCACGAAGGAAATATATAAACAATCGAGGTCAGTAGGAGGAAGTATAAGTTGGTAATGAGTCGGTAAATAGAAACAGGTATGAGTGGGCTGGGCAGACAAACACGTGCACAGGCAGAAAAGAAGAAATGTCGTCAGGAAGGCAAGCGGAGGAGGGGGTTACGAGAGGGTTGGGGAGTGAGAGGAGGGGAGGCAGGCAGAGGAGGGGGTTAGGAGAGGGGTAAGGAGTGTGTGGAAGGGAGGCAGGGATATGAGGGAGGTTGGGATAGGGGGAGGCAAGCACAGGGTGGGGTTGGGGAGTGGAAGAAGGGGAGGGAAGCACAGAAGGGGGCAACAGGGGTGGGAGAGGAGGGCAAGCAGTCAGGGAGGGTGCTTGAGGACTAGTTTTTGTGGTGGCATGCTGTTGTGGTAATGGTGGTGGTTGTGGTGGTGGTGGTGGCAGTGGTGGTAATGTTAGTTGATAGGGGAGAACTGGTAGTGGTGGTATTGGTGCCTCATAGGAGATAAGTGGTGCTTAATGATTGTGGTAGTGGTGGTGGTATTAGGTGTAATGTTAGTTGATGGGGGAAACTTTGTGGTGGTAGTAATGGTATTTGATAGAGGTGAATTGAGGGATTATAGTACTGATGATTGGGGTAGCAATGGTTAAAAGGGGGTATGTGGTGATGGCAATAATGGTGATTAGTAGATATATAAGCTGAAATGGGGCATGGTTATAATATCAATAGTGATGATAATACTAACACTTACTGGTTAGTAGAGGATGCTCATAACAATAGTCATGTTGGTGATAGTCGAGGTTTGGCTAGTTGCTAGGGATGGTTGTTAGTATAGTAGTAGAAGTGGTGTTCTGGTTGATTGGGGGGCGTAAATAATGGTTGATATGAGTAATGGTAGTTGTAATAGTTGATAATTATGCATGTTGTTGGTGTTTTGAGGGATGATGACAGGTAGGTGACGTGCTTTATATGTGACGGTTGTTAAGATAGTCATAGTGTTCAACGGGAGATATATTATTAGTTGCCATAATTAATAATAATAGTAGAAAGACTAAAGAGCGTTTTTAGTAAGACCTCACTTAGATCATTGTATCTAAATATTATTAGACGATACAAGGGAGCAGTTGCTTATTATTGAGATAAATTTCACTTTGTAATGAGTTGTATTTCTCGTTACAGAATATCATAATTTTAATTTTTGCTCGTTTTATGTATTATGTAGTTCTCTCACTCAAACCCTATTAATTAACTGGTACCATCTATGATATTTGTGAAATACTGTTATCCTTTTTGTTGTGATCTTTTATAGCTATCTATGCTGACACAAATAAACATAAGCGAAATAATTAATCACATCTCATTATCTCCAGTTAGTGTGTCATTGTTCCAGTTACTTGCTGTGTATAGCAATGTTCTCTAATGTATTGCCCTGTGTCGCTTGTTTAGTATCTACAGTCCCATTCTATCCCGGAATTGGTTATCTTTATTCACTCAGGCACTCCGTAATTGCCTCTCTCATATCTTCCAGAGCCAGCCAGACTAGCTCTTACGGTCTTGCCTTTTATCTTTCAGAATTAATAATATTGTCAATAAATGTCTCGCGCTCTCCATATATGACTTGTTTTCTCACCGTCTCAACTCTTAGATTACCACATATGCATTTTCCTCGTCTAAATCCTTCACTTTCTCGGATTAGATATTAAAATAACTTTATCATATGCATTTTCATGATTACACTTTTTGATGAACACTCAATTCCTCGATTTATTTTACGGACCACTGCAAGTACTTACCTACTGGCTTATTGAGGCTCGACCTATGTCTACCTGCAGAAGACATACAAAGAACATTTTCACGAGTCGACTATTTCAACAATTTTTGTGTGTACTTAATTGTGTGTGTGTGTGTGTGTGTTGCTTATAAAGTATCCTCTCTCACAGTTTCTAAACTTACCATTACTCCTACAATGGCAAAGGTTTTTCCGCATCATCACCTCTTGTATGCTAATCTGGGTTCTTTCCCACGGTACTTCAACGTCTATCTTGGATTATAAATATCTTAATAAGCCTTAATTATGCATGATATAATTTATTTTCCGTGCCTGTACTTCCCACGTACTAATAATTTCCCGTACCTGTACTTCCCACGTACTAATTATTTCCCGTGCCTGTACTTCCCACGTACTAATTATTTCCCGTGCCTGTACTTCCCACGTACTAATTATTTCCCGTGCCTGTACTTCCCACGTACTAATTATTTCCCGTGCCTGTACTTCCCACGTACTAATTATTTCCCGTGCCTGTACTTCCCACGTACTAATTATTTCCCTTGGTCTTGTTCTCGGTTTTATATGAAGAGGTAATACTGGAACGGAATATCAAAATCAGGATTAAGCCAATAATGATAGTACCTATGAACGAGTGATCTTACAATTGTTCTATTTATCTTTGAAAAGCATTCTTAAGCTAAATAAAAATGTGTTGAAGGTAATTATATAATCTGTAAGTAGTCATTTAATGTAACTGGGTTTATTACTCATATATTTAATGTAACTGGGTTTATTACTCATATATTTAATGTAACTGGGTTTATTACTCATATATTTAATGTAACTGGGTTTATTACTCATATATTTAATGTAACTGGGTTTATTACTCATATATTTAATGTAACTGGGTTTATTACTCATATATTAATGTAACTGGGTTTATTACTCATATATTTAATGTAACTGGGTTTATTACTCATATATTTAATGTAACTGGGTTTATTACTCATATATTTAATGTAACTGGGTTTATTACTCATATATTTAATGTAACTGGGTTTATTACTCATATATTTAATGTAACTGGGTTTATTACTCATACTGTATATTCGCCTCAAAACTTCCCTACTATATTTTACATTTTCGACCTCTCTTTCCCTCAATCTCCCTGGAATCACCCTCATCTGAGCTACAGGCTACCCCATTCATCATCCATTGTTGCGGTGTTCACCAATTGGCCGGGCATGTAATTCCTGACTATCAAGGTCATCACTGTATATATTCTAGTTGCCCAATATTCAGCCTACACACCACTGCCCACTTTAGGTTCATGTTATCGAGGCAAACATATACAGTGTTTAAGGGGGGGTCACCTGATTGTTTAAGGGGGGGTCACCTGATTGTTTAAGGGGGGGTCACCTGATTGTATGGAGAAATCCGGCTTCGCTGTCAAAACAAAAATATATATATGCTGGCTCACTACCGCTCGCCAGGAATATATTGACACCTGCATGGGGGTAAACGTCTTAAAACAGTAGGCTGAATGGCGCCAAATGGATACAAGCCAATGAGAGAGGGAGACAAAGAGAAACAAAGCGAGGTGGGTTTCCTCTAAGGCTATAGTGACTGAGTATAGTATATTCACTACAATTAGGCCAGAAAACCCCTAACCTTTGTAACGCAAAAAATGGCTGGGAACAATGGGGCTGTCAATTTCCACACCTATTCCCTGTATGATTTTTGCAAAGTGGCAGAAATATTAGCTTGATTATTAGAGTTCAATTTGAGTTATAGAATGTTAGTTTTCAAGAATGGTTTTACTAATTATAATATTCAGGCATTACACACTTGTAATGTTACTAAATATCGATGCTATATTTATCAGCTATATCCACCAAACGTAAATCCCGACTATCAATGTACTTGTTTCAGTAACGCTGTGACCATACCTCACCACACACGTTACTAGACGCTATCAATGTATCTAATTCAATGTTGTGGTGGTTCGCGGTCACAATTGTTTCTACACGTCCTGATGTCACTATATCGACAAAATGCTCACCATATGAATACTAGGCCATAGAATCACCTTCCGTGACAGTATGCTTATCATTTTAATTGTAACTAAATACTAAATCACTCATTAATAGCGTTACAAACATAGTGTTTCATTAACTAGACATTTCAACCAAAATCTGTTTCATCATATATATATGTCACTGTATTAGTTTTGCCGACAACGACAAAAAAAAAAGAAATAATAATAATAATAAAATTATGAATATATATTCAAAATAATTTATGTTTGACTATACATATTTCCTCAAATTGGTACTACACACAATCAAACACATCATCACACACTATCAAGTTAACCGTCTTGGTGGTGTAATGGTTAAGGTGTCTAAAGATATGTGTGTGATAACCCAGATACGAATCCCGGTGGATCACATAATTATATGCTTTCATTAATGTAATTGGAGGTGTTTGGTGTTGTGGTGAAATAAATAAAATATAGATCACTATACAGTATGCCCCCACACTTCACCACACACTATCAAGGTCACTACATTTCCCAAACACATCATCATACACTATCAAGGTCACTATATGCCCCACACACTATTAAGGACACTATATACCCCCACACATCACCACACACAATCAAGGTCACTATATACCCCCACATATCACCACACACTATCAAAGGTCACTATATACCCCCACAAATCACCACACACTATCAAGGTCACTATATACCCCCACAAATCACCACACACTATCAAGGTCACTATATACCCCCACATATCACCACACACTATCAAGGTCACTATATACTCCCACACATCACCACACACTATCAAGGTCACTATATACCCCCACAAATCACCACACACTATCAAGGTCACTATATACCTCCACACATCACCACATACTATCAAGGTCACTATATACCCCCACATATCACCACACACTAACAAGGTCAATATATACCCCCACACATCACCACACACATTCAAGGTCACTATTTACCCCCACACATCACCACACACTATCAAGGTCACTATATACCCCCACACATCACCACACACTATCAAGGTCACTATATACTCCCACACATCACCACACACTATCAAGGTCACTATATACTCGCACACATCACCACACACTATCAAAGTCACTATATACCCCCACACATCACCACACACTATCAAGGTCACTATATACTCCCACACATCACCACACACTATCAAGGTCAATATATACTCCCACACATCACTACACACTATCAAGGTCACTATATACCCCCAACACATCACCACACACTATCAAGGTCACTATATACTCCCACACATCACCACACACTACCAAGGTCACTATATACCCCACACATCACCACACACTATCAAGGTCACTACATTTCCCAAACACATCACCACACACAATGAAGGTCACTATATACCCCCACACATCACCACACGCTATCAAGGTCACTACATTTCCCAAACACATCACCACACACTATCAAGGTCACTATATACCCCCACACTTCACCACACACTATCAAGGTCACTACATTTCCGAAACACATCACCACACACTATCAAGGTCACTATATACCCCCACACATCACCACATACTCTCAAGGTCACTACATTTCCCAAACACATCACCACACACTATCAAGGTCACTATATACCCCCACACATCACCACACACTATCAAGGTCACTACATTTCCCAAACACATCACCACACACTATCAAGGTCACTATATACCCCACACATCACCACACACTATCAAGGTCACTATATACTCCCACACATCACCACACTACCAAGGTCACTATATACCCCCACACATCACCACACACTATCAAAGGTCACTATATACTCCCACACATCACCACACACTATCAAGGTCACTATATACCCCCACACATCACCACACGCTATCAAGGTCACTACATTTCCCAAACACATCACCACACACTATCAAGGTCACTATATACCCCCACACTTCACCACACACTATCAAGGTCACTACATTTCCGAAACACATCACCACACACTATCAAGGTCACTATATACCCCCACACATCACCACATACTCTCAAGGTCACTACATTTCCCAAACACATCACCACACACTATCAAGGTCACTATATACCCCCACACATCACCACACACTATCAAGGTCACTACATTTCCCAACCACATCACCACACACTATCAAGGTCACTATATACCCCACACATCACCACACACTATCAAGGTCACTATATACTCCCACACATCACCACACTACCAAGGTCACTATATACCCCCACACATCACCACACACTATCAAGGTCACTATATACTCCCACACATCACCACACACTATCAAGGTCACTATATACTTCCACATATCACCACACACTATCAAGGTCACTATATACCCCCACACATCACCACACACTATCAAGGTCACTATATACCCCAACACATCACCACACAATATCAAGGTCACTACATTTCCCAAACACATCACCACACACTATCAAGGTCACTATATACCCCCACACATCACCACACACTATCAAGGTCACTATATACCCCCACACATCACCACACACTATCAAGGTCACTATATACCACCACACATCACCACACACTATCAAGGTCACTATATACCCCCACACATCACCACACACTATCAAGGTCACTATATACCCAACACATCACCACACACTACCAAGGTCACTATATACCCCCACACATCGCCACACACTATCAAGGTCACTATATACCTCACACATCACCACACACTATCAATGTCACTACATTTCCCAAACACATCACCACACACTATCTAGGTTACTATATGCCCCACACATCACCACACACTATCAAGGTCACTATATACTCCCACACATCACCACACACTATCAATATACCCAACACATCACCACACACTATCAAGGTCACTATATACCCAACACATCACCACACACTATCAAGGTCACTATATACCCCCACACACAATCAAGGTCACTATATACCCCCACACGTCACCAAATACTATCAATATCACTATATACCTCACACATCGCCACACACTATCAAGGTCACGATATACCCCCAACACATCACCACACACTATCAAGGTCACTATACACCCAACACATCGATCACCACACACTATCAAGGTCACTATATACCCCCACACATCACCACACTACCAAGGTCACTATATACTCCCACTTGTCACCACACACTATCAATGGCACGATATACCCACACACATCACCAAACACTATCAATATCACTATATACCTCACACATCACCACACACTATCAAGGTCACTATATGCCCCCACACATCACCCCACACTATCAAGGTCACTTTACACGCAACACATCACCACACACTATCAAGGTCACTATATACTCCCACACATCACCACACACTATCAAGGTCACTATATACTTCCACATATCACCACACACTATCAAGGTCACTATATACCCCCACACATCACCACACACTATCAAGGTCACTATATACCCCCACACATCACCACACAATATCAAGGTCACTACATTTCCCAAGCACATCACCACACACTATCAAGGTCACTATATACCCCCACACATCACCACACACTATCAAGGTCACTATACACCCCCACACATCACCACACACTATCAAGGTCACTATATACCCCCACACATCACCACACACTATCAAGGTCACTATATACCCCCACACATCACCACACACTATCAAGGACACTATATACCCAACACATCACCACACACTACCAAGCTCACTATATACCCCCACACATCACCACACACTATCAAAGGTCACTATATACCTCACACATCACCACACACTATCAATGTCACTACATTTCCCAAACACATCACCACACACTATCAAGGTTACTATATGCCCCACACATCACCACACACTATCAAGGTCACTATATACTCCCACACATCACCACACACTATCAATATACCCAACACATCACCACACACTATCAAGGTCACTATATACCCAACACATCACCACACACTATCAAGGTCACTATATACCCCCACACACAATCAAAGTCACTATATACCCCCACACGTCACCAAATACTATCAATATCACTATATACCTCACACATCGCCACACACTATCAAGGTCACGATATACCCACACACATCACCACACACTATCAAGGTCACTATACACCCAACACATCGATCACCACACACTATCAAGGTCACTATATACCCCCACACATCACCACACTACCAAGGTCACTATATACTCCCACTTATCACCACACACTATCAATGGCACGATATACCCACACACATCACCAAACACTATCAATATCACTATATACCTCACACATCACCACACACTATCAAGGTCACTATATGCCCCCACACATCACCCCACACTATCAAGGTCACTTTACACGCAACACATCACCACACACTATTAAGGTAACTATATATACTCCCACACATCACCACACACTATCAAGGTCACAATATACTCCCACACATCACCACACACTATCAAGGTCACTATATGCCCCACACATCACCACACACTATCAAGGTCACTATATTTCCCAAAAACATCACCACACACTATCAAGGTCACTATATACCCCCACACATCACCACGCACTATCAAGGTCACTATACCCCACACATCACCACCACTATCAAGGTCACTATACCCCACACACCACCACACACTATCAAGGTCACTATACCCCACACCATCACCACACTATCAAGGTCACATATACCCCACACATCACCACACACTATCAAGGACACTATATATCCTAAACACATCACCACACACTATCAAGGTCACTATATACCCCCACACATCACCACACACTATCAAGGACACTATATATCCTAAACACATCACCACACACTATCATCACTACATTTCCCAACACATCACCAACACTATCAAGGTTACTATTGCCCCCCCACATCACCACACATCAAGGTCACTATATACCCCACATCACCACACACTATCAATATACCCAACACATCACCACACACTATCAAGGTCACTATATACCCAACACATCACCACACACTATCAAGGTCACTATATACCCCCACACACTATCAAAGTCACTATATACCCCCACACGTCACCAAATACTATCAATATCACTATATACCTCACACATCGCCACACACTATCAAGGTCACGATATACCCACACACATCACCACACACTATCAAGGTCACTATACACCCAACACATCGATCACCACACACTATCAAGGTCACTATATACCCCCACACATCACCACACTACCAAGGTCACTATATACTCCCACTTATCACCACACACTATCAATGGCACGATATACCCACACACATCACCAAACACTATCAATATCACTATACCTCACACAATCACCACACACTATCAAGGTCACTATATGCCCCCACACATCACCCCACACTATCAAGGTCACTTTACACGCAACACATCACCACACACTATTAAGGTAACTATATATACTCCCACACATCACCACACACTATCAAGGTCACAATATACTCCCACACATCACCACACACTATCAAGGTCACTATATGCCCCACACATCACCACACACTATCAAGGTCACTATATTTCCCAAAAACATCACCACACACTATCAAGGTCACTATATACCCCCACACATCACCACGCACTATCAAGGTCACTATATACTCCCACACATCACCACACACTATCAAGGTCACTATATGCCCCCACACATCACCACACACTATCAAGGTCACTATATACCCCCACATATCACCACACACTATCAAGGCCACTATATACCCCCACACATCACCACACACTATCAAGGTCACTATATATCCTAAACACATCACCACACACTATCAAGGTCACTATATACCCCCACACTATCAAGGTCACTATATACCCCCACACATCACCACACACTATCAAGGTCACTATGTATCCCAAACACATCACCACACACTATCAAAATTACTACATGGCCTCACACACTTCTTAGATCACTATATTTTCACCAGAAGGTCACCATGTTCTTCACACATCACCACACACTAGCAACACTAATATATTTCCACCACACTTCAGCACACGATATAAAGCTCACTATATATCCCCACAAGGTCACTATAAACCACCCACACAGTACCACGCACTATAAGAGTCAATATATTCCCATTCAAGGGTACTATAAATCCCCTACATGTCATGGTATCATACCTATTAAGGTTACTATATTTTGCCCAGGCATCACCTTAATAAATGAAGGTCACTCTATATCCCACTCAAGGTCACTATAAATCCCCCATACACTATATTGAATATGCCCCACACATCACCACACAATAACAAGATCACTATAAACCCTCCACACAACATCTTACACTATAAACGTCACTATAGTTCCCCCATTAAGTCACTATATATCACACACACATGAACATACGTTATCAGCCCACACAAAGTCACATATCACATCACCTTACACTATAGAGGTCACTATATATCCCTTACAAAGTCATTATAAATATACACATCATAATTATCACTCACCATCAAGGTCAATATATAACCCCAACTCGCTATAATGTTCGCTACATTTCCACTACACACTATCAACGTCATTATATTCCTTCACACACACATGAGCACACACTATGAAGGTCACTATATCAGTACCCACAAAGTCACAATACCGGTAAGTCCCTCGTACAGTTGGCCAAATAAGTTGTGTCGTCGCTGTGAATACGTTTTGCTCGCTGTGTGCTGTATTAATGTCTGTCAGATGTTGAATAGGGTGTGTAAAGATTGGAACATGTTTGTATATCTCACTTGAAAAGATTAATTAATGCTTATATGATACCAATTATTGATCAAAATATACTTGGTGCCGCGACATTACTTATTTGACCAACTGTACCTCACACACCATTAACGTCACTATTTTTCCTCCACACAGACCTCTCTCACTCCTCACTTCTACTTTCGGTGCAGGTTTACCTTTTGTCTCCTTCATGAACATAAAAAAAAAACAAAAAAAAACCCATAAACCCACATATCATAGTATACAATCAAGGTCACTATATTCCACCACACACACATGAGCGCAATCAAGGTCACTATATTCCACCACACACACATGAGCGCAATCAAGGTCACTATATTCCACCACACACACATGAGCGCAATCAAGGTCACTATATTCCACCACACACACATGAGCGCAATCAAGGTCACTATATTCCACCACACACACATGAGCGCAATCAAGGTCACTATATTCCACCACACACACATGAGCGCAATCAAGGTCACTATATTCCACCACACACACATGAGCGCAATCAAGGTCACTATATTCCACCACACACACATGAGCGCAATCTTTGAAAGTCAATATGTTACCCCTACTATCTATCATTCTTACTACATTACTCCTAAACACTATGAAGGTCACTATACCCCCCCCCCCCACCAATATACACACAAACACACGAGTACACGCTAAGAAGGTCTCCCTATCAGCCCTACATGATATCAAGATCACTATGTTTCCTCCACACACACTCACGTGACCAAACACTGCCAAGGTCACTATAAACCTAAACAGACACATATATCTATTCCCCCCCCCCCCCCCTCCCAA
Organism: Paralithodes platypus; assembly: GCA_032716605.1. Classification (NCBI taxonomy): domain Eukaryota; kingdom Metazoa; phylum Arthropoda; class Malacostraca; order Decapoda; family Lithodidae; genus Paralithodes; species Paralithodes platypus. Next base: position 31,645,715 of record CM064492.1, read on the forward strand.
CACACACAGCACACACTATGATGGTCACTATATCTCTCCCCCCACCCACACACACACAGCACACACTATCAAGGTCACACCCCCCCACACACAGCACACACTATGAAGGTCACTATATCTAGCCCCCCCCCCCCCCACACACACACACAGCACACACTATGAAGGTCACTATATCTCCCCCCCCCCCCACACACACAGCATACACTATGAAGGTCACTATATCTCTCCCCCACCCACACACACACAGCACACACTATGATGGTCACTGTATCCCCCCCCCCACACACACACACTATGAAGGTCACTATATCTAGCCCCCTCCCCCCCCCCACACAGCACCACTATGAAGGTCACTATATCCCCCCCCCCCCCCCCCCACAGCACACATTATGAAGGTCACTGTACTTTAACATATAATATGTCTGCTGTATACCTGTACAGTACTGTAATTAATCTTGAGTCTACGTTGTTAGTGAAAGGGTAGTCTCCGTTTTCTCTGGTGGCGCGGACTCCCTCTTCTAATTCGGACATTTTTCCTCTCCTAAGTCGGACACTAATGCCCCTTTCCCACATTTGCGATTTCATACGATTTTCGTCGCCGAGGACGTAGTCTTGTCAATTCGCAAGGAATGTGTGCGACGTCTACGATTTTGACCGTTACAAACCGTTGACAAGTTTACACTCGGCGACGATGTCGCCGATATATAAGACTTAATCGGCGACATTATGCAATAACATCGGCAAATTGAGCGATGGTTCGCCGATGACCTCGGCGAGAACTGTCACATTTGAATAAAATATTGCGGAATAATGCGAAAGATGAACGAATCCTCGGCATATGTTCTGCGTCGTCTTCGGCGAATTAAGCGTTGGTTCGGGGAATACCTCGGCGAGATTATCCGAAAACTTTTTGCATATATTTCATGGCAAAAACATAAGAACATAAGAAAACGGGAGTCTGCAGAAAGCCGATCGGCCCACACAAGGCAGATCCCTGTCACACCCAACCCCAATTACAAGGCCTAATTATAGACCCAACTCACTAATGCCTTGAGGACTGACCTCACCAAAACGGTCAGAGATCGACACAAGATTACGGGGTCTGCAGAGTGCCGATTGGCCCACATCAAGCAGATCCCCCCTCATACCCAACCCAACTCGTCGAAAATGTAAAAATTTATCTTAAAATTGCCAAACTAATGGGCCGAACGTCATAAAATATGAAAACTAATGGGGTTAACCATGAGGAAGAAAGGGGACCAGAAAAACGACCCATCTCCCTTTAATTCGGAGATTGGCAATGTCCGGCTTCGCCGGAGACATTTTTCTATCAAATAATATACAAATTTAGCTTGCTCTCAAAACAAAAAATATATATGTTGGTTCGCTACCGCTCACCAGGAAAATATTGAAACCTGGATGGGGGTAAACGTCTTAAAACAGTAGGCTGAACGGGACCGAACGGATACAAGGCAAAGAGAGAGGGAGAGCAATAGAAAACAAAAACGAGGAAAGAGGGAGAGAAAGAGAAAACAAAAAACAGCGAGGTGGGCTCAATGTTTGCGTTACGGCTTAAAAATTGAGCCCACCTCGCCTTTTTTAGTTTTCTCTTTCTCTCCCTCTCTCCTCGTGTTTTGTTTGTTTTCTATTTCTCTCCCTCTCTCTTTGCCTTGTATCCGTTCGGCCCCGTTCAGCCTACTATCTTAAGACGTTTACCCCCATCCAGGTTTCAATATTTTCCTGGTGAGCGGTAGCGAGCCAACATATATATATTTTTGTTTTGAGAACAAGCTAAATTTGTACATTTTTCGATAGACAAATTTCTCCGGCAAAGCCGGATTTCTCCATTTAATACTGGTTCGCTATCGCTTGCCAGGAAGATATCGATACTTGGATGGGGATGAACGTCTTAAAACAGTAGGCTGAACGGGGCTGAACGGATACAAGGCAAAGAGAGAGGGAGAGAAATAGAGAAAAAAAAACGAGGAGAGAGGGAGAGAAAGATAAAACAAAAAACAGCGAGGTGGGCTCAATGTTTGCGTTACGGCTTAACAATTGAGCCCACCTCGCCTTTTTTAGTTTTCTCTTTCTCTCCCTCTCCTCGTTTTTTGTTTGTTTTCTATTTCTCTCCCTTTCTCTTTGCCTTGTATCCGTTCGGCCCCGTTCAGCCTACTGTTTTAAGACTTTACCCCCAATCAGGTTTCAATATTTTCCTGGTGAGCGGTAGCGAGCCAACATATATATATTTTTGTTTTGAGAGCAAGCTAAATTTGTAAATTTTTCGATAGAAAAATTTCTCCGGCGAAGCCGGATTTCTCCATATAATGCTGGTTCGCTATCGCTTGCCAGGAAGATATCGATACTTGGATGGGGATAAACGTCTTAAACCAGTTGGCTGAATGGGGCTGAATGGATACAAACCAGAGAAAGAGAGAAAAGGAGAGAAAGAGAAAAAAAAACAGGTGAACCCCCCACGAGAGGTGCATAGAAAAAAGGGTTGACAGGTTCACTATAGGCCTAATCATTTTGTTTTACCTACTTCGCCGAAGGTGCTCTTTGGCCTCGGCAGGTGTGTCTTGAACATTCCGCGACGTCGTCGCAAGGCCCTTCGCATGCCTCGTGTGGACCATACCCCTGGCGGGTATACTCTCGGCGAGTACTTGTGCGCACGTCGACGACTAATCAACGAGGAAATCGCCGATGCCTCTTGTGCATCGTCGATGTTCTCAGACCATCTGAGAGCATCGGCGAGCCGCCATGCAGCATTGCAAATTTTTTTTTTTGTGATAAACCCTCCGCGATGCCTCGCCGATGTCGTCGATGATCCCCGAGGGCCTCTCAGATCTTTCTGTGATGTTCGACGGTGCTTGCGAAGGCTACGAACCCTCGTGAATCCTCGTCCAAAATTTTGAACAAACCGAACATTTGCGATGACCCGCGAGGGCCCATGCGAGGCCTTGCGAGTCATACGATTATTATGCGAGGGTATACGATTGTTGTCTGACATGTCACGAATGTGCCAATTTATGGGTGTCGGCGATGAAAATCATATGAAATCGCAAATGTGGGAAAGTCGGACTTCGGACATCTCGGAAAATCGGGCTTCTCGGAAGTGGTCTCCCCCCAATTAGTCCGAGTTAGCGAGGGTTTACTGTATATATATATATATATATATATATATATATATAGATATATATATATAGATATAGATATATATATATATATATATATCTATATATATATATATATATATATATATATATATATATATATAGGTAATATATATATATATTTATGATCTCCCCCCCCCCCCTTCCCACACACCACACACCACTACGAAGGTCACTATATCCCCCCCCCCCCCACGACACACAGCACACACTATGAAGTTCACTATATCTCTCTCCCCCCTCCCACACACACAGGAGACGCTATAAAGGTCACTATATCTCCCCCACACACACTACACACACTATGAAGTTCACTATATCTACCTCCCCCCCCTCCCACACACACAGCACACTATCTCCCCCCCCCCCCCCCCACCCCCCCCCCACCCCCCCCCCCCCCACCCCCCCCCCCCCCCCCCCCCCCCCCCACACCCCCCCCCACAACACAGCACACACTATGAAAGTCACTATATCTCCCCCCATCCCCACACACAGCACACACTATGAAGTTCAGTATATCTCCCCCCCACCTGCACACACACAGCACACACACACTATAAAGGTCACTATATCTCCCCCCCCCCTACCCACACACACAGCACACACTATGAAGGTCACTATATCTCCCCCTCCCACACACAGCACACAGCACACACTATGAAGTTCAGTATATCTCCCCCTCCCACACACACAGCACACACTATAAAGGTCACTATATCTCCCCCTCCCACACACAGCACACAGCACACACTATGAAGTTCAGTATATCTCCCCTCCCCCCCACACACACACAGCACACACTATGAAGGTCACTATATCTCTCCCCCCCTACACACACAGCACACACTATGAAGGTCACTATATCTCCCCATACACACAGCACATGCTATGAAGGTCACTATATCTCCCCCCCCCCCACACACAGCACACACTATGAAGGTCACTATATCTCCCCCCACCCACACAGACAGCACACAGCACACACTATGAAGTACAGTATATCTCCCCCCTCCCCCCCACACACACAGCACACACTATGAAGTTCAGTATATCTCCCCCTCCCACACACACAGCACACACTATAAAGGTCACTATATCTCCCCCTCCCACACACACAGCACACACTATGAAGGTCATTATATCCCCCCCCCCCCCCCCCCCCCCCCCCCCCCCCCCCCCACACACATAGCACAAACTATGAAAGTCACTATATTCCCCCCCCACACACACACACCACACACTATAAAGGTCACTATATCTCCCCCCCCCCTCCCCCACACACAACACACACTATGAAGGTCACTATATCTCCCCCCACCCCCACAACACACAACACCACAGCACACACTATGAATGTCACTATATCCCCCCTCCACCACACACACAACACACACTATGAAGGTAATTATATCCCCCCCCCCCCCCCCCCCCCCCCCCACACACACGCGTTTGTAAATGAATAACTTTATTTTATCCCCCCCTCAGTTACTAACCCATATGTCCCCTACTAACTTCCTAATCCTGCCACGGACATTAGTTCCAGGGCAGTAATTCCCTTTCCAATATTCCCTTACCCACTCTAAACCACTGTTTGGACACTTGATCCTCAGAAGGGTCACTAGATCTGTTATTGCTTGATTTCCTTTGTACTCCTTTGTACTCCTTTGTACTCCTTTATACACACAGCACACACTATGAAGGTCACTATATCTTCCCCCCCCTCTCTACACACACAACACACACTATGAAGGTCACTATATCTACCAACACACAGCACACACTGTGAAGGTCACTATATCTCCCCCCCCCCCCCACACACACAGCATACACTATGAAGGTCACTATATCTCCCCATACAAACAGCACACACTATGAAGGTCACTATATCTCCCCCCCCCCCCCACACACACACACAGCACACACTATGAAGGTCACTATATCTACCCCCCCCCCCCCACACACACACAGCATACACTATGAAGGCCACTATATCTCTCCCCCACACACAGCACACACTATGAATTCTATCATATATATCCCCCCACACACCACACAGCACACACTATGAATTCTATGAAGGTCACTATATCTCCCCCCCACACACAGCACACACTATGAAGTCTATGAAGGTCACTATATCTCCCCCCCACACACACAGCACACATTATGAAGTCTATGAAGGTCACTATATCTCCCCCCCACACACCCACACACAAAGTCTATGAAGGTCACTATATCTCCCCCACAAACAGCACACACTATGAAGTATGAAGGGACACTATATCTCCCCCCCACACACAGCACACTATGAAGTCTATGAAGGTCACTATATCTCTCCCCCACACACAGCACACACTATGAAGTCTATGAAGGTCACTATATCTCCCTCCCACACACAGCACACACTATGAAGTCTATGAAGGGCACTATATCTCCCCCCCACACACAGCACACACTATGAAGTCTATGAAGGTCACTATATCTCCCCCCCACACACAGCACACAAACTATGAAGTCTATGAAGGTCACTATCTCCCCACCACACACAGCACACACTATGAAGTCTATGAAGGTCACTATATCTCCCCACCACACAGCACACACTATGAAGTCTATGAAGGTCACTATATCTCCCCCCCACACACACAGCACACACTATGAAGTCTATGAAGGTCACTATATCTCCCCCCCACACACAGCACACACTATGAAGTCTATGAAGGTCACTGTAGCTCCCCCCCACACAGCACACACTATGAAGTCTATGAAGGTCACTATATCTCCCCACCACACACAGCACACACTATGAAGTCTATGAAGGTCACTATATCTCCCCCCTACACACAGCACACACTATGAAGTCTATGAAGGTCACTGTAGCTCCCCCCCACACACAGCACACACTATGAAGTCTATGAAGGTCACTGTACTCCCCCCACACACAGCACACACTATGAAGTCTATGAAGGTCACTGTAGCTCCCCCCCACACACACCACACACTATGAAGTCTATGAAGGTCACTGTAGCTCCCCCCCACACACAGCACACACTATGAAGTCTATGAAGGTCACTGTAGCTCCCCCCCACACACACAGCAGACACTTGGCAGCCGGTCTCACCTTAAACGTGTAACCAGTCCTTAAGCGGCTTAGGCTATTCCAATGATTCCAACCTGATACATATATTGTTTTGCTGGGGCGTTTGGAGATTTAAACACAAGCTGATCTGACGTTTTGAGGTTTATGGGGTATTTGTGTTTTGTTTGTCGTGTGTGTGTGTGTGTGTGTGTGTGTGTGTGTGTGTGTGTGTGTGTGTGTGTGTGTGTGTGCGTGCGTGCGTGCGTGCGTGCGTGCGTGTGAGTGTGTGTGTGTTTTTGTGTTTTGTCTAATTGTTTCATAGAACGTTCAACCAAATTTGATGTATTACCTTTAGAACGCCATCTTGCTAAACACAAATCCTGCATCCCCTGATTACTGCCCCGACCCCTCCCCTCCTCAAACTAGAATGAACACCAGTAGACCTCCCTCCAAGCGGAATTTGTACGTGTGTCTGTAGGAAATGTTCCAGCTTCTCCTAAATTACAGGTTCGTTATTGCTTGCCAGGAACATATCGACACCTGGATGGGGTGAAACGTCTCATAATCACCAATCTATGGGATCTAAATGTCTTAAAGTGACGACACTAACGGTGAGAAACAGGTTAGGTATCCAAACTGACCCCCTGGAACTTGTCACCTGTCTTTAATTAAGGGAGCCCACCTCGCTTGTTTTATCTTTCTCTCCCTCTCTCTTTGGCTTGTATCCATTCGGCCCCATTCAGCCTACTGTTTTAAGACGTTTACCCCCATCCAGGAGGCATGCAATATTTTCCTGGCGAGGGGTTGCGAGCCAGCATATATATAATTTTGTGTTGACAGCAAACTAAATTTGTACATTTTTCGATAAAACAATTTCTCCGGCGAAGCCGGATTTCTCCATACAATACTGGCTCGCTATCGCTCGCCAGGAAAAAATCGACACCTGGATGGGGATAAATGTCTTAAAACAGTTGGCTGAATGGGGCCGAATAGGTACAAGCCAGGGATAGAGAGAAAAGGAGAGGGAAAAAAAAATGTGACCCCCGTATGGGACTCGCAGGCTATTCCAATGATTCCAGTATATTCTTTCCACGCCTCAGGAATGTTACTTTAGTGTGGCCTTTATATGTGTACAGTACAGTCGCGGTTATTAATACTGGTACATACATATATTTTCCAAATTGTGTCGGGTTTAATTGAAACTTATAATTAATTATTTTCATGCTATTTGTATATCAGAGGATCCTTTAAATGTGTCGAGGTATTAAAATGTATCAGAATTAATGAACATGACTGTGCAATGTGCATGAATTTAAATTACGTAATTTACAGAGATAAATTAACCATACAGAAATTTACATTCTTTCTGTTTATGAGAATTAACTAGAGTTATGTATTTATATTTATATAGATACACTGACCCCAGAAATCTTGCGATCCCAGCAAGGTGATCAGGGATAGTAAAACAATTTGAAATGGAAGATAATTAAAATAAACTAAGAGAGAACATTATTTTGTATTTAGAGAAAAATTATCAAAGAAGCCATATATTTAATCTCACAATAATTAACTCTCTCTCTCTCTCTCCCTCTCTCTCTTTCTCTCCCTCTCGGAAAAAAAACTCGAATCTAATGAATAAATAAAAAACAGCCAACTTGAGTTTAGGACCCATGCCTAACTAACCTTTTCGAATTTTATAATAAATTATTTACCCTTAATGACTCAACTCAGGCGATTGAGATAGTCTAAAAGGCGTTCGACAAGGTACCTCACAATAAATTATTAGATAAATTAGAAATGCTCGGGATAAAAGGTAATATATATCAGTAGATTATAAACTGGCTTACAAACAGAAAGCAAAGAGTTGTTATTTTAGGGCATAAAATCCAATTGGGTGCCTGTTACCAGCAGTGTGCCTCAAGGATCGGTCCTCGGTCCGGTTTTATTTATAATATATATATATCTATATATGTATAGTATGATATATATATATATATATATATATATATATATATATATATATATATATATATATATATATATATATATATATTATATATATATATATATATATTCTATATATATATATATATATATACTGTATAATTATATACTGTATATATATGATATTGATGTAGGTGCTCGTTTATGGCCTTGGCCTTGCTCGGGACTTTGGGGCTGTTCGGCCAGACAACCTGGGGAACAGTAACAACAACTTTATCTCAAAATTTGCGGACAATACAAAAATAGGAATATAGTCTTAAGTGAGGAAGACAGAAATAGCCTACAGTCCGACTTAAGTAAAATAGTGGAATGGTAAAAAAAAACAAAAAAAAACAAAAAAAATGGCAAATGCCCTTCAATTTGACAAATATAAAATGTTTCACGTTGGTACAAAAAAAAAAGTTCTCAAATGAACGGCCAACCAATAATAACACACTCTAAAGTTAAAGATCTCGGGGTGGTAATATCTGAAAACATAAAATAGTCAGCGCAATGTGTGGCTGCGGCAAATACAGCTAACAAAGCCTTGGGATTAATCAAAATAAATGTTACCTTTAAAAACGAGAACATTATTTTGTCATTATTCAAAAACAATGTTAGACCCCATCTTGAATATGGCGTTCAGTTCTGGTCCCCGGATCACAAGGCAAATATTGAAAAACTCGAATCCGCGCAGCGTTGAACAACCAAGCTAATCCCCTCTCTGAGAAACAAGCCATATTTTGAAAGGATACAAACATTCAATGTGTTCTCTGTAAACAAAAGAAAGTTACGAGGCCAACTTAACGAGTGTTTTAAGATACTTACTGGATTTGACAGAGTAGATATCAGTGCACTGTTCACGCTTAATAACAATGCTGCAACTCCAGGTAATGGAATTAAATTAAATACAAAGAAGCCATGCTTACACAACATTTATTCACATACAGAGTGGTTAAAGAGCGGAACAGTTTACCAAGGTAGGCGGTCGATAGTAATTCAATTAATAAGTTTATAAAGAAACTGGACCATCATCTGATGAAGGTTGTACTAATATGAATGAATCAGTAGGTAAGTGTAAATTCCTTTTCTGACTAATTTCTTTCTATGCTCCATAAAAACTTTCCTTGTTGGCATTTTCTAACACACAAGGTTACACTTCATCCTATTTTCCGGTACGGCTTTTTAACCGGAGGGAACGGAGGGTGGGGAGAGAGCCTTCTACTTTAATGTCCTATTCTTCTGTTATAGCTGTCCCTGTCTAGTAGTATTAAGACCGGACCACCTAGTAGGGACCGCAAGGTCTATGTGGTTTCAGTAGCTGTGTAACTCTGTGTAACACACACACACACACACTCTCTCTCTCTCTCACTTATAATTCAAGATAATTGTACATTAATCACGGAGCCACAATGCAATTCCTTACCGGAGAGAACCAACACAGGAGAAGAAAAAAGAATAGCTTACTCGTGACGCAGAAGGGGAGATTATCCTTCAACCTGTAATTCCAGTAAATGATGAGGAAGAAGAAAGATAATTGATGAGCCTCACAGAATCAACCGTTTCTTGTCTTGCGTCGGAGTATAGCCATTATCATCCAGCTACTCCGGGAAAGGTTATGTGGTTAAGTAAGAATAGGATAAAGGGAAAATCATTGTTTAGGCTAAATAAGGAAATACTTAAGCACATTATTTATCTTAGAAATTATAACATATATATACTTCGATTTAACTAACGTTTTCTTACTTATTAGCATTATTGTATTGTCACCTACTGTAGCTACGTTGCAAACGTTGATCAATTAAAGTTTGTGTTTGATGTTGCTGAGTATTATCTTGAACTGAAGTGTCCCATAAACCTTTCTGAGGATGATGTAGCAACAACTTTGACCATCAAATTAGGTGAGACAATCGATTTCACTTCAAAGACTGTGACCACAACCAAGCGTTATCCATTTGTTTTCTGTTTGTGATTTTGTATAGTATTTTCTTATATTTTGTCTTTTGTTCTTGATGTGATGATTATAATTATTTGATGCTGATGTAATAAATGGGATATTGTAATGAATGTTTCCAAACATTTGTTGAGCATACGGATGGTATAATTTCATGTAGCCTTACCATCTAAGCACAAGAGGTTAATTCCATAATAGTACCAAGGCGACCAAAAATCATATCACTTAGCCGAGTTGGCGAGATGGGTTGGGGGGGGGGGATGTGTAAAATAGTCATGGTTGAAGTCTAAAAAACTCGCTACGTGTATGAAGCCATAGTCCTCCACGAGACTATAACCTGGTTCTTCAAATAAGAACTAAGGTTGCTTCTCTTATATTCGCTGATGGCCGAGTGGTTATGGTGCCCAACTCTCCCAAATATACATGGGGTGAGTGGGTTCGAATCATGGTCAGGATACCTCTCTCCCAACCACAATTTGGTTAACTTTTTGGTCAATAGATTTCCTTAATCTACACAATCTTTAGCGTTTCTGTTTCTAATCTGTTTGTATAATAACAAGCTCCAGGTGCATCTGTCTGCATATCCAATTCCTAATTATGCTACTCCTGATTTGTCTAAACAATGTTTTACCAATGTTTTACAGAAATGCACAACTTTGACTGTAGTGCTATTTTATGCATTACTATCATAAAATCCATCCTCACAATTTTAATCCAGACTATTTTTACAATTACTGCCCTTTTTCGCATTATTTTGTTTCATCCCTGTTCCCCGTCTTCTTACTTTCATATATAATACTCTCATTAGCTGTTCATGTATTCTTTCATCAGCATTTTTTTTGTTTTATATTTCTTGCAAATTAAACAAAAGTTAACTTTATGCTTATCAACTCTGCGAAGCAGAGTGGTATCGCACACACAGATCCCGCCCGTATACTGTGCACCACAATTCAGCTTGTCCGTCATCGTCGTCGTCCGTCGTCGTCGTCGTCCGTCGTCCGTCGTCCGTCCGGTAACTCCTCCTAGACCGTTCGATGGATTTTCACCAAATTTCACAGGTATATTCATTTGGTCAATGCGAAGGTCAGTCAAAAATAAAAAAATAATTTAACTTAAAGGTTAAGGTCAAAGGTCAAGGTTAAAAATAAGGTCAATATTTCATGTGTCTTAGTTTTTACTCAAATTTCTTCATTTTCACTATACAAGTTACTGATAACCTCGATATCTTATTGACCAAATTTTAGATACATATTCTGAAGGGTAAGGTCTAAGGTCAAGGTCAAAGGTCAAAATATTTGTTTTACTGGTATTTCTTATATTAACTGTTTGATTCTCACTAAACTTACCATGTATATTCGGAATACTTAGGACAAGGTCATACAAGAAACTATACAATTCCATATGAAAGGTCAAGTTCACAGGTCAAGGTCAAATAAAAGGTCAATATGCTAATTTCATTACTTTTCATGCAAACTTCACAAAATTTGGTGATATAGTTGCACTTTAAATGGAAAGGAAAATAATACATTTTGAGACACATATCATGAATGTCAAGGTCAAAGGTCAAGGTCAACTATTCTATAAATATATATGAAACTAACCGATGGGTTTTAATGAAATTAGTCATGCTTATTTTTATTTTCCTGGGCAATGTCAATGACATTTTTTTTTAACTTTTACATAAAGGTAAAGGTCACAGGTCATGGTGAAAGGTCAACTTATACTATGTATTTTTAGTTTTTATTCAAATGTCTTCATTTTCACTTTACAAGTTACTAGCAACATTGATATCGTATTGCACAAATGTTAGATACATATTATAAAGGGTAAGGTCAAAAATCAAGGTCAAAGGTCAAAATAGTATTTTTACTAGTATTTCTTATAGTAACTGTTAGATTCTCACTAGGCTTACCATGTATATTCGGAATACCTAAACCAAGGTCACACAATAAACTATTATATTACATATGAAAGGTCAAGGTCACAGGTCAAGGTCAAATAAAAGGTCAGTATGCTATTTTCTTTACTTTTCATGCAAACTTCACAACATTTGGTGAGATAGCTGCACTTTAAGTGAAAAGGAAAATAATAAATGTTGAGACATATAAAAGTCAAGATAAAGGTCATAGGTCAAGGTCAACTATTCTATTAATATATATGAAACTAACTGATGTGTTTTAATGAAATTAGGCATGCTTATTTGATTTTCATGGGCAATGTCAATGCAAACAAATATGTACTCTTACATATAGGTCACAGGTCAAGGTCAAAGGTCAACTTTTATTATTTATTAAACAAAATTACTCACATTTTAGAAAACTGGCTGTGTTATGGCTTATTACTTAAATATAGCCTAATATATACCAAATGTCACATAAATATTGTAATAGTTAAGGTCAGAGGGCAAGGTCAAAATGAGAGTATTTGTAATTTTCCCTAAACTGCTCCTTAACTGTTTAATGTATTGTCATAACATTATACAGGCAAATTCAGTTGGTCAATGTGACGATTATCCAAATATATGTATTTTACTTTTATCAAAGGTCAGAGGTCAAGGTCACAGTATATGATCACTATTTGTAATCAATAAGTTTGTATACAAATTATGCTACACCATATTCATAATGTTAGTTAATATGAACAATGCTGTTAAGCTAACTAAATCCTTGATAAGAAATTCTAAGGTCGAAGGTCAAAGGTCAAGGTTAAAGGTCGATATATGATTTTTACTAGTATTTCTTATTTAATGTAAGATTCTCATTAGGCATATCATGCATATTCGGAATGCCTAGAGCAAGGTCATACAAGAATAAACATAATTCCATTTGATAGGTCAAGTTCACAGGTCAACGTCATATATAAGGTCATTATGCTAATTTCTTTACTATTCATGTAAACTTAACAAAATTTCTTGAGACAGTTGTGCATTAAGGGAAAATTAAAATGTTAAATTTTCAGACGTCATGAAGGTCAAGATGAAGGTCAAAGGTCAACGTCAACTATTCCTTTAATACCTCTGAAACTAATTGATGATCTTTAATGAAATTTGACACACTTATTTGTTTTTCTATGGTTACATCAAAGCAAACAAAAATATAATCCTACATGAAGGTCAACGTCACAAGCCAAGGTCATAAGTTAACCTTCATCATAAAAAACTCAATTTTCGATAAGCTGACGACTGTTAGTTGCATTTTACTTACATAACATATATTTCAATCATATACAGTATATATACAGTATATATATATATATTATAATACTTAAGGTTAAAGGTTAAGGTCAATGAACAAAAGAAGAGTGTTGATAATTGTCTTTAAACCCTTTGTGTACCGGTGACGTCTTTGTTATTGTATTCTAGCTATAATTAGACGATTTTGTGAAGCTTATAAAGGATCTGTGGTAGTAAAAAGGGTTAAGATAGTTGAAAGCCTGCGAATTTTATGGAGGCCCTTCATAAACTTAATAAAATTGTCTTAGTATCAAGTATGAAATGAAACCGTCAGAACTTTACTGAACGGGTTACGTATCGTCACCAAATTGTGCTGGCAAATTTGGTTGGTCAATGCAAAGATTGTCCAAATTTTGTGTTTTTCTTATTCAAAGGTCAAGGTGAATGGTAAAGGTCACCGATTATGGTCACTATTGCTTTATATATATTTTATATAAATGTTATATATTGTGATATATATATATATACAGTATATATATATATATATATATATATATATATATATATATATATATATATACAGTATATACAGTATATATATATATATATATATATATATATACAGTATATACTGTCTATACTGTATATAAACCTATTTTACCTAAGATATTCAATACTACTTGCAGAGTTATAGGCCGCAGAGTTGCGTATGCATTTTTTTTTTTTTTTTTTGTATTTTGGTAATGCGAAAACTGCACACCTACTTTATTATTTATATAATCCTGGCAATTTCTTGGGGGTCGTGGCAAAGGTTAAGGGAGGCCTTTGTCCAGCAGTAGACTCCAAATGGCTGCTGCTCCTGCTGCTGCTGGTGATATATATATATATATATATATATATATATATATATATATATTGTTACGTATCTTCATCCTCAAGTGGTTAACTTGATGAATCTAGATAGCACAGAGATATATATTAAGGTATCAGTCAGCTGAAGGCAAAACAAAAGTAAAATCTAATAAAATTATTTCCTGTTGTTGCTTCCTTTCCTTTTGGATCTTAGGATTTAGTATCCTTTATTGACTGATACTCTTTAATTATGAAAAATACTGAAACTAATTAAAGTCATGTAGTATTTATAAAGAATTATTATTTAACCAAAGCTTAGTAGGCTATGGTTATGAACCGAAGAAGTTATATCTAAAGAAGGACTATTAATTCTATAAAAAGTCTTGAAAGATAAACATTAAAGTAAGAATATTTCTGTCTCTTACCCTTTTTGAAATGAATAGCTAGTTTTCTTAATGTCCTTTTATTTATATTTAATGTAATTATTCTTGGTTCTTGTCTTACGTTAACAGTATTATATTATTATTATCATCAGGATTAAAATCAAAGTCACATAAAAAGTTAGATATATATTTAATAATTAGTTAAATGTATTTCTTAACCACGTAACATTGAGGTTTGATTAGGAGTAAATTAAGTTACAGGATCGCTTCATAGATTCGATTCAGGTCTCACTCAAATAATATGAAAAGCAAAAATAATATTTTGAAGCTAAAAGAATTTTCTTCAGCTTAGGAAATCACTAGAAGTAATATTAACACAGCCATGTTAGTCTAAGGCGATATTACTAATATGAGACAATAGCATCACCGTACTAAGCACCGTTAAGCAATGTAAGCTTAATTAAAAGAAAATGAAAGAACCCGTAAGTATTAATATAAAACAATAGTATTACTTTCATCATAACCCAATTACTTAAAGAGTTGCTTTAGTCCACAAGTTAGTCAACTAAAATAGTTAAGTACATAATAGTAGCGTTAACGTTAATTCCCAATCAAATAGTTAAGTACATAAATAGTAGCGTTAACGTTAATTCGCAATCAAATAGTTAAGCACATAATAGTAGCGTTAATGTTAATTCCCAATCAAATAGTTAAGCACATAATAGTAGCGTTAACGTTAATTCTCAATCACATATCTCACTAACCAACATAACGTAAGTGTTTACACCGAACACACTTAACACACACTTATATAATCTGACTGACAGCCACAATCCCATTATAATACTTCACCCCGTCTTCCTCCAGCTGCAAGTTCACCTTCCCCAACTCCAAATGAGACTGATTTGAATGCCCACTACTCGGGTCTTATATACTAAACAATGATGGTGTAGGAACGAATCAGGAGGCGAGTGATGGTGCGCGCCCCTATCATAGCTCCTCGAGTTGCATAGCCGGTGCGTGGACCAATGGAGTCTCCTGGCGTCGATCATACGTCATAGCGTCGGGTCATCGAAGTAGTTTGCAGGGTCCCCTATGACGCACGCAGGTGTGAAGGCTTGTTTGCTGGAATGCGGGCGAGCTGGTTTCCCACTCGCTGGTTCGCTCGCTAGTCTGCTTCGCCGCTTGGGTAGTTTGACTCCTTCAACTCTAATTCTAACTCTTAAATTAACATACAGGGCTCCGTATGTCAGAATATATATATATATATATATATATTGCTACGATGATCCAACATCGTAAGTTTAATCTAGTTATTTAATGTTCATAAATTACTATGTTGCATTGGTCATATATTCACATGGTGAAATTATGTAACCCATTTATTATTATTGGGCTGTTCCGGTATATTGATACAGTACGTATATTGTATTATGCGTTGTAAAAACATTTTGTACTTAGTTGTTTAATCCTATGTGGTCCTACTTGTGATAGTTGCATTATTTAAGTAAGGATTACATTGCATAAAAATAAGGGAAACCATCTGTTGGTGTCGGTAGGTACCGGCTGTAATTTAATCAGTCCGATTCCAACTATTATGGGAGTAACCACTATCTCTCGCTTTTCTCTAATTGGCATTTGTTTATTTACTTCTTTACTTATTCATTGACATTATTCTTTATTTATTCATTGGCATATTAACGTAACATTAGACGGATTCTAAGGGCTGTGTGTGATTTGTCTGTCCCTCATATTGTGACTGCATTTTTGCTATGTTTTTCCATATAATATGCGTCTTCTCTTCTGTGTTTAACTCGAGCCGCACCCTTGGCCTGGTTAAGGTTGCCACTATACTTCGGTATTGGTGGAGGGGTAAGAGAATTATTCCTCGCTGGCATAATAACTAGAATTAGCACTATTTAGGATTTTATTGTATTCTTGCAGTGGCGTGTGTTAATTTCCAGCCGATCATTATTTATTTTATGTGCATAATTGTTATAGCTAGGGGTCTAGTCTATTGGGAATGCCTGGTTCGAAGTAGAGGGTGGAGGACTTCAATAGTCTTCATTTACAGGGAGAATTACTTCTGCCCAGGCCAACTGATAGACTGGACAAAATAGACTTCGGCGTTTTATTTTTGTGTGACAGTGCGCTGCAGGTAGGCCGTGTTGTCTACCTGGGTATTATTTCTCCGCTTAGCACGAGCACTGGCACAATTATAAAAACCCGTTGAATTGAAGTCGGCTTAGGACGCCTCAACGATTGTTAGGATAATCTTAGGTACGTGGTGGTTGATAGGTGTTTGTTTGATCCATGATTAATTTGTTTATGCTTGATACTTGCTTCATTATTTTGGCATTCATTGTTGTCATGTATTTACCGTAATTTTATTAACGTAAATTACATCAGAGCTTTCTCTTCTTTGTGCAGCTTAGAAAGGATCCTCCTCAGTATTGACAGTCGGTACTGAGTTTTGAGTATAGTTGTGGCTCAAGATATCTTTTCATCACAACTAGGGGTTCCAGTTTTTGCATTGTTTGTGTAACGGAACCAGTTGGGGGATAGTCTGTACCTTTGGTCCCCAGAGAGCCTGGAAGTTGCGAATAAGCTCTGTTCTGTTGCAATAGGCTGTGTTACGAGTTGAGACTATGGAGGTGCTGAGTATTTAATTGTCTGTGTTAGTCCAAGGACTAGAAGCCTCTACTGTCAGTCATAACAATATATACATATATATATATATATATATAGCTGACACGGCTAATATTCGAACCATATAGGCAGGAGGTCCAGTCACCTAGACCACCACGAGAGTTAAAAGAAGGAATTTTATACTTCTATCTATATTCCTTCCCAACTCGACTCTGATGGGGGGACAGACTGTCTTTTAATCGAAATCCGGCTGCCCTAAGCATGATAAAGTTGTTTATTGGATGACAAATATAGCTGACAGGGCTAAGATTCGAACCATATAGGCAGGAGGTGCAGTCACCTACATAATATATATATATATGTTGGTAAAGCCAGGTAATAAATGTTCTTTAATACATACGAGGTTGAAAGAAATGGCAATTTCTGCGTTGGAAATTGTATTATTCAAAGTTTCCAGGTCTCTGATGAGTTTTCGCTGGGTGGCATGAAGGAGATGAGCAAAATTCATGGTGGTACAGGGTTACATTAAAGTACATGAAGATACAGGATATACGACGCGTTTCACCTGGACAACCAGCATTATCAAGTAAGGAAGGAATGATATAAAAGGTAAACAGGAAGGGTATATATAGAGGGTGGAGGATCAGAGGAGGCGGAAAACAGGGGGCAAAAGTCTGCGATTGGTGGAAGGCTAAACTAGGAGAGAGAAAGGGGGTAACCGCTTCACGCATGCGCACTGGATGCGGGATGGTGGTCGATAGGTGGGGTCGAAGCTGATTGGCTGCGTGTCGAGGGGCGTGGCCTAAGTTGTGTGGCGCCTGCAGAAGACGAAGCTGAAGGAGGTAGCGCGGGGGGCTGCGTCAAGGGCACCGGGGGGCGAGGAGGGGTGTTAGGTCCTGTAGGGTAGTGCCTTTTGGCAGAAGGAAGGATCTGAAGGTCCAGAGTTTGGTTGTTGATGTTGGGATGTAAGGCTTGGATATATAAAGCTTCGAGTATAGGTAATCTCCTTGGGTCACTTTCTTTATCGAGTATGGTGGTGTGTTTCTCTAACTCGTTGCGTGTGAGGCGAGGGTGGTTAGGGGTGAGATAGTGGTCTTTGATGGCTCCAGCCTGAAGGTGAAGAGTTAACCGACGTGAAAGACGAGTCTGCGTCATACCAATATAGGAATGAGGTCCACAGTCCTCATAATTACAGGTATGTTGGTAAATGACGTGATCGTCGGTCATCGGGCTCTTTATCTTGGTGGAGGCTGGTTTGTTGCGAGAACGAGGTTGGAGGTCTTGGGGGATTTGTAATAAATTATTAATTTGATTTTGTTTTCCGGGTTGGTTGGGTGGACATGCTTGGAGATTATTTCTTTTAAGACGGCCTCGTCATTTTTGTGTTCAGAGGACATGTAATTGCGGTAGAAGATCTTAATTTCATTGGGGGGTCAATGTTGGGAGGGCTTTGGGTGTACCATTTTTCAAGATGGTGGTTGATGGTGCTGGAGATGTCGGAGTTGGAGTATCCGTTATTTACTAAAACTTGGGATAGTCTTTCTAGTTCCTGGTGGGTGTCGGCCCAGGTAGAGCAGTGCGTGAGGGCTCTCCTAACATAGGCGGAGATGGAGGATAGAAGATAACGGCGGGGGCATTCACTATCACCGTTGAGGCATTGTCCTGTGTTAGTAGGTTTAATGTAGACGGTGGTTTTGAACCCATGGTCCTTCAGAGCTACGAGGATGTCGAGGAAGGGGAGTTGTCCATTGTTAGATTTTTCAAAGGTGAAGTTAAGTCCGGAGGAGGTCATGAAGCGACGCTGGAGTTCCTGTAGTTCGTGGAGGTCCTTGATTTGCACGAAGATGTCATCCACGTATCTACAGTAGACGGCGGGTCGTTGGGCAGCTAGGAGCTCTTCCTCGATGGTACCCATGAAAAAGTTCGCAAAAAGAACTCCTAGGGGGCTGCCCATCGCCACACCGTCTATCTGCTTGTACATGTTGCCCCGGGGGCAAAGGAAGGGGGCCTCCTTGGTACATAGCTCCAGTAGTGTTTTCAGGGCCTTCTCCGGGATGTCCAGTGTAGGTGTATCAGGGCAATGATAAATTCGACGTAGAATCATGTCAATGGTCCTATCCACTGGCACGTTGGTGAACAGGCTTTCTACGTCGAGAGAGGCGATAGTGTGGTTGTTGTTACGGGGGGCGTCTCGTAAAATTTCCAAGAAATCGTGGGCTGAGTTAAGGTTGAATTGGCTGGGCACGTAGGGGGTGAGGAGGTTGTTCAGGGCCTTGGCGATCTGGTGGGTGGCAGTGGGGATCTGGGAGATGCTGGGGCGGAGGGGGTTCCCAGGTTTGTGTGTTTTGATGGTTCCGTACGCATAACCAGGGGTGTATTCTCCGACGAGTTTTTTAAGGTGGATCCCTCATTGTTTGGCGTTGATGGCGGTGATGGTGGTGTTGGCAATACGTTTGATTTCGTCGGTTGGGTTGCGGGTGATCTTTTTAAATTTAGTGTTGTCACTTAAGATGACGTCCATTTTTCTAAGATATTCCTCCTTGTCATGGATCACGAGGCAGGAAGCTTTATCCGCACGACGGATGATGATGTTGGGGTTGTCTCTTAATAGTTTGGCAGCTTGGAAGTGTTGTTTTTTCAGTATTTTGCTATGGTGAGTTCCTCTGGTTTTGGCGGCTTCAGCGAGGAGAGTAGGTTGTAGGGCGGGAGTAGTGGTGACCTTGCCATCCTTCTTGAGTCGTAGGATGTCGTCCAGGAGGATTTCCGTTTCTAGGCGTTTCCGGTGGGGGCCAGGTTTGGAGCTGTAGTGGCAGTTGAGGCCTTTGTTGAGGAGGTCTTCTTGGTCCAGGGTCAGAATGGTGTTAGTAAGGTTTATATATCCTTTTGTTGGTTTGGGTAGTTTTAAGTTTCCGCCATAAAGACGGGCAAGCTTTTTTATGGTTGTGTTTTCGGCTTGTCTTCTGTGTTGTTCAAGGAGTTGTTCGAGGGCTGTGTTGATTTCGGCTTTGAGGTGGTCTGGAGGGGTTTCGTCTTCCATAATCCGTAGAAGAGCATCTCGTTCTTTACGGAGGTTGTTGGCGAGCTCACGTTTTTCAATTATTTGGTCCTTCACCAGTTCTTCACGAAACTGGAGGGTGCTGGTGCGATGTCTGGCATTCTCGTGAAGTTTTATGTTGGTAAAGCCAGGTAATAAATTTTCTTTAATACATACGAGGTTGAAAGAAATGGCAATTTCTGCGTTGGAAATGTTATTATTCAAAGTTTCCAGGTCTCTGATGAGTTTTCGCTGGGTGGCAGGAAGTAGACCCGAACGACCCGCCGTCTACTGTAGATACGTGGATGACATCTTCGTGCAAATCAAGGACCTCCACGAACTACAGGAACTCCAGCGTCGCTTCATGACCTCCTCCGGACTTAACTTCACCTTTGAAAAATCTAACAATGGACAACTCCCCTTCCTCGACATCCTCGTAGCTCTGAAGGACCATGGGTTCAAAACCACCGTCTACATTAAACCTACTAACACAGGACAATGCCTCAACGGTGATAGTGAATGCCCCCGCCGTTATCTTCTATCCTCCATCTCCGCCTATGTTAGGAGAGCCCTCACGCACTGCTCTACCTGGGCCGACACCCACCAGGAACTAGAAAGACTATCCCAAGTTTTAGTAAATAACGGATACTCCAACTCCGACATCTCCAGCACCATCAACCACCATCTTGAAAAATGGTACACCCAAAGCCCTCCCAACATTGACCCCCCCAATGAAATTAAGATCTTCTACCGCAATTACATGTCCTCTGAACACAAAAATGACGAGGCCGTCTTAAAAGAAATAATCTCCAAGCATGTCCACCCAACCAACCCGGAAAACAAAATCAAATTAATAATTTATTACAAATCCCCCAAGACCTCCAACCTCGTTCTCCGCAACAAACCAGCCTCCACCAAGATAAAGAGCCCGATGACCGACGATCACGTCATTTACCAACATACCTGTAATTATGAGGACTGTGGACCTCATTCCTATATTGGTATGACGCAGACTCGTCTTTCACGTCGGTTAACTCTTCACCTTCAGGCTGGAGCCATCAAAGACCACTATCTCACCCCTAACCACCCTCACCTCACACGCAACGAGTTAGAGAAACACACCACCATACTCGATAAAGAAAGTGACCCAAGGAGATTACCTATACTCGAAGCTTTATATATCCAAGCCTTACATCCCAACATCAACAACCAAACTCTGGACCTTCAGATCCTTCCTTCTGCCAAAAGGCACTACCTACAGGACCTAACACCCCTCCTCGCCCCCCGGTGCCCTTGACGCAGCCCCCCGCGCTACCTCCTTCAGCTTCGTCTTCTGCAGGCGCCACACAACTTAGGCCACGCCCCTCGACACGCAGCCAATCAGCTTCGACCCCACCTATCGACCACCATCCCGCATCCAGTGCGCATGCGTGAAGCGGTTACCCCCTTTCTCTCTCCTAGTTTAGCCTTCCACCAATCGCAGACTTTTGCCCCCTGTTTTTCCGCCTCCTCTGATCCTCCACCCTCTATATATACCCTTCCTGTTTACCTTTTATATCATTCCTTCCTTACTTGATAATGCTGGTTGTCCAGTGAAACGCGTCGTATATCCTGTATCTTCATGTACTTTAATGTAACCCTGTACCACCATGAATTTTGCTCATCTCCTTCATCTACTTCCTGCCACCCAGCGAAAACTCATCAGAGACCTGGAAACTTTGAATAATACAATTTCCAACGCAGAAATTGCCATTTCTTTCAACCTCGTATGTATTAAAGAAAAAAAAAATATATATATATATATATATATGCAGTATATATATACTGTATATGTATACAGTATTCATATATAGCAAGAGGACGGAATATATAAGAAAACAACAAATAGAAGACACACACCGTACTGTGTGATATGTAAAAGAATATATGTGAAGAAAGAAATGTTAAACAGTACAACGAAGCAAAGCTAAGGGCTGAGACAAATCAGAATAAGAACAAACAAAATAAACTTACCAAGAAAAATAAGAGAATAATATTTATATAAGTGTAAAGGAAAACTAATACGAAAATGCAACATTACGTGGGCTAGCAAGTAACAAATGAAAAAGAGCAAATGAAACAACGAAATGCAACAACTAAATTTCAGGTGAAAATCATATAAGGAAACCTACAAAGCAAAATAATACGAGAGATGTATAGGAAACAGAGGACAGAACAATGCATTAGATAAATACGAAATAAGAGTGCTATTAACTAGGATTCCTAAAGTGGACAGAGAGAACAAAAATGCGAAGAAGAAACTATGACTGTGGACAAGTAGAAGGTAGAGAAGGCAGGACAAAATAACATAAGCAAAGCGTAAACAATGAAGAAGGAAGTGGGAAAAGAAACAGGTAGAACGGACATGACAACTAAAAAGGAAACCGCATAGTTGACTTAAGGGGGTACTACTCGCTTTGTATGGACCTCCTTCTCCCTCGTGTTTAGCATATTAGTTTTGAGATTTGAAGACGTTCCTTCCATTAGATTGGAGATTTTAATACCTTTCGCCCCATTTCGTTGTTAATTTCAAGACCTTTCGTGCCATTTAGATGTGGATTTTTTTCCTGACGAGTGATAGCGAGCCTGTATTTATAAGATAAATTTATATTGAAGGGGGGGGGGGGGTTAAGGGTTGTTTTCTTAAGGTTGATGGAGGTCTAGCGAGGCAACTAAAAAATAAATGAATACATGAATTAATAGCCCAAAAAGAACGAAGAACAAAGGCAACGGAAAGAACCGATAACAACACGAGAGCAGGACGGTGGTAGAAGAAGGAGAACTGTCAGAATGATACATAGCAAGGGCTGACTAAAGTAATATGAGCTCCGTGCCAATACCGCCAACATATCTGCCAATATTTACCTCGGTGTCACTCAGCCTGCCTTACCTGCAGTCTTGTGGGCTCGTTCGTGGGGGGTCTGGGAATGCTTGTATTTTCTTACTTGTATCCTGTATGCTGGTTCTTGTATCAGGTGCCTTGTGTTCTTGATTGATGTCATTGTGTTAGACAGTAGTACTGTAGAATGTATATTGTCTGTATATAAATTCACAGGGGGTCTGGGGATGCTTGTATTTTCTTAACTGTACCCTGGTTCTTGTATTGGGCTCCTTGTGTTCTTGATTGATAGTATTATATTAGAAAGGAGTACTGTAAATGTGTCTTGTTGCCTTCTATTTGTTTGGGGATTTCGGGATGCTTGTATTGTTTTACTGTATCCTGTAACTTTTTCTTTTGTCCTGTGCCTTATGTCATATTTGTGATTGAAGGCCTTATATAATATACTGGTATTATAGATCTGCCTCGTAGCCTTCTATATGAATGTGGTGGGGTCCTGGAGTGTTATACCCTGTTCTAAACAGGTAGGCCAGAAATCGTGAACCCTAACCTCTTTAACTCAAAATGAGCTAGAGCAAATTGTATATGAATTTCCACACCTATTATCTGGCTGACCCTTCCCAAATGGTAGAACTATTATCTCGATTACTCTAGTCGTTTGTTATATATATATACAGTATATATATATATATATATATATATATATATATATATATATATATATATAGCTTTAAGGTGAGTTCATGAATTTGTCCTACTAAGATGTTATTATAAGTGGGAAAGACCAATAATTCATAATACTACTATCTATTGGCCGATGATGGTGGTCATAATTATACAGTCAGACTCCTACATACATTGTCTCTGGTTCATGTCTTAAAGGGAGACAGACCGTTTTTCTGGCCCCCTTTCTTCCTAATGTTTAGCCTCACTAGTTTTGAGATTTTAAAACGTTGCTTCATTAGTTTGGAGATTTTATGACCGTTCACCCCATTTATTTGTCAATATTAGGACCATTCGTGCCATTTAGGTGTCGATTTTTTCCTAGCAAGTGATAGCGAGCCTGTAATTTTAGGAGAAATCAGCCTTTGGCCGGGACATTTTTCTACTGAAAAATGTACAAATCTATCTTGAAGGGGGGTCTAGGTGGTGTTTTTCTAAGCTTGATGGAGGTCTAGGGAGGAAACTAAAAGAATATATGAATAAATGAATTAATAGACCAAACAAACAGCCACTGTCCCCTTAATTGGCAACAGGATATATTGCAATACCGATAGCCGTCATCCTAACCTGAGCTAGCCCAACATAACCTAGTCTATAATAATTAAACTATTTCCAAAATTAGTCTATGTAAATGTAAAAACAAATCAATGCAAGTACACGTAATTCAAGATTGAGTTTGAAAGTGCAGAACCTTGTGTACCTGTGTTTTGATGCGGTGATGGAATTATATTATATCACAGGTTAAGGGGGTAGTGCTTGGTTTTGATGTGGTGATGGAATTATATTATATCACAGGTTAAGGGGGTAGTGCTTGGTTTTTGGTCTGCATATATATATATTAAAATATGTTTGAGTTTCCTCGCTAGACCTCCATCAAGCTTAGAAAAACACCCCCTGGACCCTCTCTCAAGATAAATTTGTACATTTTTCGGTAGAAAAATGTCCCGGCCGAAGTCCAGTTGCTTCTAAAATTAGAGGCTCGCTATCACTTGCCATGACAAAATCGACATCTAAAGGGCACGAAAGGTCTTAATATTGATAAAAGAATGAGGCGAAAGGTCTCAAAATTACAAAACTAACGAAACGAACGTCTTAAAACCCCAACACTATTATGCTAAACATGAGGGAGAAGGGGGTCCACAAAAAGCGAGTAGTACCCCCTTAACAGCTAGTTTGAAGGACAACTTATGACTCTCCCCTTTTTGAAATACTATTGTTAGAAGTTCGGTAAGCCATGTATTCTCATTATAATTACGTATTACCCCACTAATATATAGCCAGCCCCTCCACCATTTGTAGTCGGTTAAGGGAGGCCACCTCGCTTTTTTTTCTCTCCCTCTCTCTTTGGCTTGTATCCGTTCGGCCCCATTCAGCCTACTGTTTTAAGACGTTTACCCCCATCCAGGTGTCAATATTTTCCTTGCGAGCGGTAGCGAGCCAGCATATGCAGTATATATATATTTCTGTTTTGACAGCAAGCTAAATTTGTACATTTTTCGATAGAAAAAAGGGTCCGGCGAAGCCGGATTTCTCCATACAATGCTGGCTCGCTATCGCTCGCCAGGAAGAAATCGACACCTGGATGGGGATAAGCGTCTTAAAACAGTTGGCTGAATGGGGCCGAATGGATACAAGCCAGAGAAAGATAAAAAAGGAGAGAAAGAAAACGAAACAGGTAACCCCCTCTTATTTGAAAACTTAATTCGATTTTTCTTCCAAAAATATCTTCTTACCTTCATATATATTTTCTAACAAAATTAATTATAGCATTTTGTGTTATGCCTTCCCTAGAAAAGTGTAATGTATTATACCTGACAATATTCTTCCTGTCATTGCCATTCTTAATATTGATCGTACCTATCTGTCTCATTGCCTGATAATGCCTACCATACCCTCCTCTGTTCTCGTTAATTAATCTCTCCTTTAATCTTATAATTTAGTTATCCCATAAGTTTTACTTGTATTTACTACTTATATCGCCGGTATTCCAAAATGTACACCCTCGTTCTCTATTTCAGTACCCCTACTCTGTCCTATATACAGTATGTCCCCCCTGCCCTTCCAATGTAACCCATGCTTCTATTTCAGTACCTCTACTCTGTCCTATATACAGTATGTCCCCCCTGCCCTTCCAATGTAGCCCATGCTTCTATTTCAGTACCTCTACTCTGTCCTATATACAGTATGTCCCCCCTGCCCTTCCAATGTAACCCATGCTTCTATTTCAGTACCCCTACTCTGTCCTATATACAGTATGTCCCCCCTGCCCTTCCAATGTAACCCATGCTTCTATTTCAGTACCTCTACTCTGTCCTATATACAGTATGTCCCCCCTGCCCTTCCAATGTAACCCATGCTTCTATTTCAGTACCTCTACTCTGTCCTATATACAGTATGTCCCCCCTGCCCTTCCAATGTAACCCATGCTTCTATTTCAGTACCTCTACTCTGTCCTATATACAGTATGTCTCCCCTGCCCTTCCAATGTAACCCATGCTTCTATTTCAGTACCTCTACTCTGTCCTATATACAGTATGTCCCCCCTGCCCTTCCAATGTAACCCATGCTTCTATTTCAGTACCCCTACTCTGTCCTATATACAGTATGAGCCCCCTGCCCTTCCAATGTAACCCATGCTTCTATTTCAGTACCTCTACTCTGTCCTATATACAGTATGTCTCCCCTGCCCTTCCAATGTAACCCATGCTTCTATTTCAGTACCTCTACTCTGTCCTATATACAGTATGTCCCCCCTGCCCTTCCAATGTAACCCATGCTTCTATTTCAGTACCCCTACTCTGTCCTATATACAGTATGTCTGCCCTGCCCTTCCCTTCCAATGTAACCCATGCTTCTATTTCAGTACCCCTACTCTGTCCTATATACAGTATGTCCCCCCTGCCCTTCCAATGTAACCCATGCTTCTATTTCAGTACCTCTACTCTGTCCTATATACAGTATGTCTCCCCTGCCCTTCCAATGTAACCCATGCTTCTATTTCAGTACCCCTACTCTGTCCTATATACAGTATGTCCCCCCTGCCCTTCCAATGTAACCCATGCTTCTATTTCAGTACCCCTACTCTGTCCTATATACAGTATGTCCCCCCTGCCCTTCCAATGTAACCCATGCTTCTATTTCAGTACCCCTACTCTGTCCTATATACAGTATGTCCCCCCTGCCCTTCCAATGTAACCCATGCTTCTATTTCAGTACCCCTACTCTGTCCTATATACAGTATGTCCCCCCTGCCCTTCCAATGTAACCCATGCTTCTATTTCAGTACCTCTACTCTGTCCTATATACAGTATGTCCCCCCTGCCCTTCCAATGTAACCCATGCTTCTATTTTTTACCTTAAGGGGGTGACCTGCTCTTTTTCTCTCCTTTTCTTTCTTTCTCTGGTTTGTATCCATTCAGCCTACTGTTTTAATTAAGACGTTTATCCCCATCCAGGTGTCGATTTCTTCCTGGCGAGCTATAGCGAGCCAGCATTGTATGGAGAAATCTGGCTTCGCCTGAGAAATTTTTCTATCGAAAAATGTACAAATTTAGCCTGCTGTTAAAAATATTTTCAAAATATGCTGGCTCGCTTCCGCTCGACAGCGAAAACTCGACACCTGGATGGGGATAAACGTCTTAAAATAGTAGGCTGAATGGGGCCGGATGGATACAAGCTAGGGAAAGAGAGAAAAGGAGAGAAAGATAAAAATAGCCGGTGACCCCCCTTAAGCTTACACCCACCTTTTGTTCCTCTGCCCTTTAGCTGTCCTTCTCTTCCACCAATGCTCCTTATCGCTGACCTTAGGAGGGTAGTACTAGCTTGTTATGGACTTCCTTCTCCCTCATGTTTATCATAATTATGTTTGAGATTTTAAGACGTTCGGTCCATTAGTTTGGCGATCTTTATATCTTTACCTCCATTTTGTTGTCTATTTTAAGACCTATCGTGCCAGTTAGGTGTCGATTTTTTCCTGGCGAGCGATAGCGAGCCTGTAATTGAAAGAGGAACCGGCCGAAAGCCGGGAAATTTGTTCTACCAAAAAATTTACAAATTTGCATTGAAGGGGGGTCTAGGGGATGTTTGTCTAAGTTTGAGGGATGTCTTGGGAGGAAACTAATAATTTATGAATGAATGAATTTATAGGCCAAAACAGCAGTCAGTGTCCCCTTAAAGCAGATGAAACACGATCGCTTTTTCCGGCAATTTGCTATGAGCAAGTTTGTTATCACACTAATTTGGAGCTCATTCGCATTGGCTTCCGTAATTAGAATATCGATATACAGTAGTATGTTAGGTGGACACATTGGCTTCCGTAATTAGAATATAGATATACAGTAGTATGTTAGGTGGACACATTGGCTTCCGTAATTAGAATATAGATATACAGTAGTATGTTAGGTGGACACATTGGCTTCCGTAATTAGAATATAGATATACAGTAGTATGTTAGGTGGACACATTGGCTTCCGTAATTAGAATATAGATATACAGTAGTATGTTAGGTGGACACATTGGCTTCCGTAATTAGAATATAGATATACAGTAGTATGTTAGGTGGACACATTGGCTTCCGTAATTATAATATAGATATACAGTAGTATGTTAGGTGGACACATTGGCTTCCGTAATTAGAATATAGATATACAGTAGTATGTTAGGTGGACACATTGGCTTCCGTAATTATAATATAGATATACAGTAGTATGTTAGGTGGACACATTGGCTTCCGTAATTAGAATATAGATATACAGTAGTATGTTAGGTGGACACATTGGCTTCCGTAATTAGAATATAGATATACAGTAGTATGTTAGGTGGACACATTGGCTTCCGTAATTAGAATATAGA
Organism: Paralithodes platypus; assembly: GCA_032716605.1. Taxonomy (NCBI): domain Eukaryota; kingdom Metazoa; phylum Arthropoda; class Malacostraca; order Decapoda; family Lithodidae; genus Paralithodes; species Paralithodes platypus. The sequence goes on from CM064492.1 coordinate 31,674,443, forward strand.
TATACAGTAGTATGTTAGGTGGACACATTCTGACAATTCTTACCTTTTGAAGCTACCAGACTACAATTGCCAGGAAAAAATGACGGAAAAAAACCCCGCTCGTGTGACTCCATCTTAAGAGGACCGATCCGCTTTTTATCACTTGGTTTTATCCATTCGGCCCCATTCAGCCTACTGTTTTAAGACGTTTCTCCCCATTCATGGGGTATCGATTGTTTTCCTGGCGAGCGACAGCGAGCCATCATTGTATGGAGAAATCCGGCTTGGCCGGAGAAATTTTTCTACTGAAAAATTTAGAAATTAAGTCGGCTGTCTAAAAAAATAATCCAAAATATGCTGGCTCGCTATCGCTCACCAGGTGTAAATCGACACCTGGACGAGGATAAACGTCTTAAAACAGTAGGCTGAATGGGGTCGAATGGCTACTGCAAAGAAATAAAAAAAAAAAACGGGTCGGTCCCGTTAAGCTGATGTCACACGAGCGCTGTTTCCGTACATATTTTCAGGCAATTGTGGTTTGGCATCTTCTGTATAAAAGTTGTATATTATTTGAGGCTTTTAAAATCGCATAAGTTCAGTTTAGTTGTCGATTCCAATGCGAAACTACTAAAACGTTCATCGAAAATTGACGGAAAACGTGCTTATGTGACACCACCGGTACATTCCCAGGACACTATTATCGATTAAATTATAAATATGCAAATATTATAAAGAAATATTTCTTCAATCTGTGTATAAGAATTAATTAATGGGATACAACATTAAAGTGGAGTATTTCTTCAGTCTTTGCTCATCTTTTGAATGTTATCGATGATAACCCTCGTAATCTTAAAAACGAATTCCCTTCGCAGTGTCGTTAATGGACGAAATATCTTAAAATTAAATTATTATTTTTTAGAAAGGCGTACTTGTTGTGTACTTTCTGTAAAGAACTTTCATTCCCACAGTACACGCTCGGCATCAGGCTCCGTGAAGTGAAAGAGTTGTTTAAGAATACACGAGTAAGTGCCCTGCGTGATACTAACCTCTACTGTATACCTCTTGCCATTATACTGCATCTCTCTCTCTCTTTCAAACTCCCTTATCTTCCTCATACCTGACACTCCAACAGACACCAATTATCTGGTCATTCCATTATACACTAATACCCTCCAATCTGAACAAATGTCTAACCTTTTGTCTCTACCTTTCTGTTCCACCTATTGCCCTTATCCCCTATCCTTCCTCCGACACCTGCACACCTGCACCTCTTTCTGTTCCACCTATTGCCCTTATCCCCTATCCTTCCTCCGACACCTGCACACCTGCACCTCTTTCTGTTCCACCTATTGCCCTTATCCCCTATCCTTCCTCCGACACCTGCACACCTGCACCTCTTTCTGTTCCACCTATTGCCCTTATCCCCTATCCTTCCTCCGACACCTGCACACCTGCACCTCTTTCTTTTTACCGAGCCTCCAAAGGTACCCAATATTATCGGTTCATGTTATTTACCTCAATAATATTTGCCCTATTTTCCCCATTTTCAAAATGTTTTTCTATTATATCTCATGTCCGTATAATTATATCACTGTTATCTATTCCTTCACGGGTTAATATTTGTATCCCATAAATGAAAGAGTCACAGTGACTTGAATAAACGATTGGAAAACCAAACCCACATATGCATAAAATATTTAGTTTTCAAAATGATATCCTTTACTCTGAAATCTTACACTAATCTGACGTTGCCTCCCACTAGCCTCCACATCTCTACCTCTCCCATTGCCTTTACCATTATGTCTTTCCCCCTATAGTGTCCCCAGCCCCTAGAGGTGCGCGTGAACTAATGGAGACGATAGGCGGGTAGACAGTGGGGTCTGCCGGATACATGGTGTTGTAGACAGGGATCAGTGGAGGCGAGGCGGGCGGGTCACGGGAGGTCGGGCTGTGTAGGCGGGGTGAGGTGAGGCAGCAGGTGCGGGTAAGACCTGCTGGGGGGACTCCAACTAAGAGGGAGGGACTCACCTCAAAGGAAAAAGTGTGCAGGAGAGGCTACGGAAAATACGGAAGATATAAAATAGGAAGACTGAGGCAGGGATATGACAAAGTTACATGCACGAATGACTAACAAAAGAGATAATAAACGCCATGACGTGCTCATAGCAATTTTACATACATAACATGAATAACAAATATCAGAAATGATAAATGCCATGACGTGCTTATTACAATCATATGCAATACAGTAGTTAGCTGACAACTTTATAATAAATTACCTAACATCAAGATCAAACACTGTCAGCCATAATCGTAAACATGGAAAAGGTGTTTCCTTTTCCTTTACCAAAGTATTATAAGTTTTAATAGGAAACAAAGAGGTTATCGTTCAACAAGGTTATGAATACAAAAAGTACCCGCCATATATTGTATGTATCCTCACTCTTTGACCGAGAATTTTGCGAAAACGATGCATTTCCAAATTTCAGGAACTTCCCCATTAAAAACAAGACAATGGACACTTCTCCGGACAGTGAACAGTTTATTGGCATATTTTTGTTAAATATACCGGGTATATATATATATATATATATATATATATACAGTATATATATAATATACTGTATATATATATATATACAGTATATATATATATATATATATATATATATATATATATATATATATATATATAGAGAGAGAGAGAGAGAGAGAGAGAGAGAGAGAGAGTAGAGTAGAGAAATGAGTTAGATAGACAAACAAGGATGAGCTAGACAAACACATACTCAGCCACCCTTGCTGGGGCCACTTTCACAACACATAACCATATATTCTCAAACTCCCCCCCCCCCCCCCCCCTCGCACCTAGAGATGAGTAATGGTGGATCCTCTCATTCACTGACTCACTATATTACACTCTTACACACACACACAGACACACACACATACACGATGTCTATGGTTCAAATCCGCCAGAATCCTAAAGGTTTTTTCGGCCATCTTGATGGAGAGGATTGTATCGTGGTCGCTCCCTAGCCAGGCTGCTCAACTATTAACTTGTGTTAGCCTACACATACTGCTCACCAGTTCATCTGCGTATGTATGTATCATGATGGGAACCCAAACACCTCACGGTCGCATGTGACCTCATAGTTAAGGTAGAATAAGTATTGTACTGTGCCTAGGTTAAGAAAAAACAATAAACTGATCTATCTATCTATATATTTATCTATTGCCCGACGCCGTGATCCCCTAAGGGGTGGCCACGAACAAACCGCCCCCATGCACCTCTGTCTCCAGTCAGTAGACGCCCCTCCTCCCAACCAGCTTCATTCATATACTTCCTCACTCCTTCCTTCCACCGATAATTATTATTATTATTTATTATTATTCCACACACACACGCACACACAAACTCACGCTCACTCATAATCTCTCTCTCTCTCTCTCCTGGGAAACAGACACACACACACACACACACACACAAGCACTAACAGATAAACCAAATCCCATGCACACATACACAAGAACACAGGCATACAATATACACCTCCCTATGGTTGTAAATCAACCCTATCTTCTCTGTGTGTTCTTGTGTACGTGCGTTTGTGAGTGTGTATTAGGGATATGTAAAATATGAGTTCTTGTTATTGCATTTAATATGAGTATGTGTGTCAGTGTGTGTATTTATGTGAACCGGTATATGTGATTGTCTATTTATATGAGCATTATTGTGAGTGTGCGTGTGTAATATATAACTCATGGTGAAGCAAAGTTAAACATTCAATATCAAGATCCCATGAATCTGTTTTTTGTTTTGTCTTCGATCTTGAAGGTACATACAGTAACTACTTCCGATGAGGTAAGCTGTAGTGTGTCCCTCCACCCCGTCCCGCAGCTATATGTTTGTGTTCATGAGTGAGTATATAACGTGTGTGTCAACTCTCACCGTTTACCGAGAACTCCACCAGCGCCGGAAGTAGTGATGCCCGGTACGAGTTACGACAGATTCTCTTTGCTACGGGGTTAGACATCAAGTTGCTTATAATTATGTTTCGCTATAGACCACTTTCAAGTTCAAAGAAAAACGCCTCCGCAGACCTTCTTTCAAACATTAACAAAACCAAAAAAAAACATCCTTCAAGTTTTATTTTTAAGATTTTCAGTAACAAAATGCAAGCTCACGTCTTTCAGTCACTAAGCTAATTGGGCGAACTATGAGGGATACATAAGACCACCCTGCGGTAGATAGTGACTGGCGCCGGAAGTAGTGTTGGTCCGGTAGGTACGACACCCTCTGGTTGCTACGGGGCAGGGTGGAGGGACACTACGGCTGACCTCATCGGAAGTGGTAAAACACCTTCAAGTCCATAAGAAAAGGTAAGAGCGATTCACGAGTTCTTAGATGCTGTCTAATTAAATCCGTTTCATCGTGACTAAGAACTTCAGAAATCCCCTGTATTGTAAGTGGATATTTCATGAGGCTTCTGATATCCCCTGTACTGTAAGTGGATATTTAATTAAGCTTCAGAAAATCCCTGTATTATAAGTGGGTATATATTAGTTACCCTTACTGTACCGGTACCGTCCTTTTAACTTTATTCTGGCTAATATTAGACGAGTTTATTAAGTTTTAAAAGGAACACCAACAATAAACAGGCTTCGAACTCTCTCACTTAACAAATGTTACTACCACAGATACTTCTAAAATTGCACAAAATTGTCTAAATGTAGCAAGAATATAATGAAAGAGACGTCGCTGGTACAGGAGGGGTTAAGCTTCAGAAATCCCCTGTATTGTAAGATGTTGTTTCGTTAAGCTCGCCAGAAAACATTGAGATTCCTACAATCTTAGATACTGACTAATCAAGTTCCTTTCACTATTGCTCAGGACTTTAACTATAATTTATGTTGTTAGTAGGTATCCTAAGCACAGTTAATGAGAAGAATGCATATAGTTTTGTATATTGAATATTCAATGTCATATAAACATGACTCGGGACTTCAGTAATCCTGAAGTTCCCAAAGAGAGAGAGAGAGAGAGAGAGAGAATCATACATATTTAGATCATAACTGTTCAACTTATTGTCTACGTGACTCTGAACATCAAGGATCCACAAACAATAATACACAAACACAGATAAAAGAGAGTCCATATTTATGCACAGGGAGGTGTAAATGATATGTATGTGTGTCAGTGTACGTCTGGAAAGGAATGAGCTTATATCGATGCAGGCGTGTGTGGGTGTCTTCGTGCATACTTTAGGAGTGTGTGTATGTGTGTGTGTGAGAGAGAGAGAGAGAGAGTCATAATTCTTAGACATTGAATATTCAACTAATTTTCACCGTGACTCAGAACATCAAGGATTCTTTGTATTCTAATCATTCACTTATGCAGAATATGTTCGTCGTCAAAGAGAACACAAAATAATATATTAACACTGAAATTAATTGATATTCAACTATTAACTACACACATACACACACACGCATACATACGGTCACAGAGGCCAAGCGTATTGCAGTCACCAAACTCTAGCCGCTTGACTGGTGTAGCGCGGGTTAGATCCCAGCTACCTGCTGGTGAGGTTTCTGTCAAAACTTTCCGGGCTGTGAAGGTTAGGTGTGGATGCGCCACCTCTGGTTTCCACCTCGTTCCCTGCCCACATCCTATCCCTTCTGGGGGTGTGTAGGCGCCCTTGTGGCAGCCAAAGTAAAATGTGTGGACTACTTAGGACAAGTTAAGGAATTGTGTATGTTCAGCCTCATTTGGCTGCCGGCTGGAAATAAACCAATTATTATTATTATTATTATGAATATTATTATTATTACCATTATTATTTTTAGTATTATTATTTTATTTATATATTAGTAATATTAGTAAGAGTATTATTACACACACACACACACACACACACACACACACACACACACACACACACACACCTGTTTGTAAGAGCAAGCTGACAGGACAGTTACAGATCAATTTTACAAGGTGTTTTGGTGAACGTGATAGAGATGATTGTAAATGGTCGGTACAATATAACGGTTTGCCGGATGGTCAAGCTATAACATGGCATGTGGTCAATTAGAAATATTGTTTTCCTACTTAGTTAATCTTAGTCAATAATTGCGAACATGTATCTAATATAATCTGGCCATGGTAGGGTTTACAAATTATATATATATATATATATATATATATATATCTATATATATATAGATATAAATATATATGTTTAATTATATATATATATATATATATATATATATATATATATATATATATATATATATATATATATATATATATATATATATATATATATATATATATATATATATATATAGATATATACCGTATATACATTAATTCCCTTTGATTCCCATGAAAAGTTTCTGTAGATCCCTTCAGGGCAAGCTGTGAACAGCTTGGATGAGATTGTGTCTCCCTGTTTCACTCCGTTCTCAATCTGTATCTTCTTTGTCTCTGTGCAATCGGACCACAGCAGTGCCTTCTGTATATATATTCTTTGAGAGTTTTATAACAATGAAGCAACTTGGTTGAGCCCGAGAACTTTCAGTCTTCTACTGTACTTCTCACTTCTCCACTTGTTCTTCCTCTGTCCAATTGCTCTTCTTTCCTACTTTACTCCAGCCATCTGGTCTGGTCTGGATATATGTTTAATTTATTCTTTGTTCATGTAGTGAGTTTGCTATAGCTGTTATCTCTACCGAATCGAAGGCCTTTTCATAGTCTACAAAAGCTAAACAAAGAGGTATATCATACTCTGAGGTTTTTTCTATATGCTATTTCATTGTATGCAAGTGATCCATGGTTAAATATCCACTTCTAAATCCTGCCTGTTACCTAGATCGATTTTCATCTAAAACTTTATCTAACTTATTTGTGAGGATTTTAGAGAACAACTTGTAAATAACTGATACCAAACTAATGGGACGGTAGTTGCCGAGATCTTTCCTATCGCGTTTGTTGTGAAGTAGAGTTACTATTACTGTACATTGCACCTAGCTTCTGTAACATCCTCTTTACATAAACATTGAGTGAATAGCTGAGCTAATTTACACTGGACCTCATCCGTTGCATCCTTCAGAAGATCGCTTGCTATCCCATCATCTCCTGGAGCTATTCCCCTTCTCATTTTCTTTAGGGCAGAGTTTATTTCATCTACAGATATATGTGGGACTTCGCGTGTGTCTCTTGTTGAATCAATTGGTGGAAATGAAATCCTAAGATTACACCTTTTCATGGAATTCTTTGACTCGTTCACCGTCTTTTCTCTACAGTTAATTATTTCACCATTGCTGTATCGCAGATAAATCAATTGTTGCTTGCCTAAGGCTAGTTTACGTTTTGCTAGTTGTATTTGTTTTCCTTTTCTAATAGTTTAATCAACTAAGTCCGTGTTTCTTTTTCTCTCTTCTTCCCGTCATCTTTTGTGATTAGCTTGTTTAGTTCTGCTCTCTCTATTTCATCTCTTTTCGATTTGGTTTCATTGCTTTTGGAAACAAGAATAATTTCAAAATTTTTAAAGATTTAAGAGATGAGAGCAATTGCACGATAGTTGGAGGATTGAGAGCGGTCACCCTCCTTTGGGACAGGTTGAATGAGAACAAACTTCCAGCAAGAATATAATTATATACAGTATATATATATATATATATATATATATATATATATATATATATATATATATATATATATATATATATATATATATATATATATATAATTATATATACCGGTATATATATATATATATATACACTCTATATATATATATATATATATATATATATATATATATATACCGGTACATATATACGTATAGATACAGTATACAGTATATAATCATGTTCAATATTATTTTGAAACTAGAAATATAAAGATTTCCTTCGCTCAAATGTTATCTGTATATAGCCAAGACTTCTGAGATGACCCTTGTAGGTTGTGCTTGGGTAAATGTCAATATATCTTCGTTAAGGAGAGAGAAAGTTTCGAGATGCAAAAGATGTGGTGGTTAGAGCAAGTATAGTGCTGTGTGTGTGTGTGTGTGTGTGTGTGTATGTGTGTGTGTACTCTACGAAGGGCACACACTGGCCAGCCCTTTGGGTCAGAGGTGAAGGGTCAGCAACAAACACCCTTGATAATAGTCTTGTACCTTGTATCCCGACTCACCTGTGCTAGCCTGGCTGAGAGAGAGAGAGAGAGAGAGAGAGAGAGAGAGAGAGAGAGAGAGAGAGAGAGAGAGAGACTAGATCAAGATGCTCTAACCTTGCTCACCTGTCCCATTCTCACTAACTTTAAATTTTCATCTCTTAACCTTCCTCAACTTTAAAATTTCCCCTTGCATTACTATATTTTTACCACATCTTTTCAACCTTCTTATAACTTCGCATCTTCACCACGTTTGCAGATCTCCAATAATTTATCCTTCATACTAATGTCATAAAAGTTTCATCTTACCGTAGTGTTTTGATATTCCACATTATTTACAATGGTGATTTGATGTGCAATATTTAAGCTCACAACCGAAAGATCCCTGGTTCGATTCGTGGGCAGGTAGACGGAGAGATGTTACCTCTCACCCGATGCCTTTGTTCACCTATGAGGAAATGGGAACCTGGAATAAGGTTACATTTGTGACGTCATCTTGGGAGGTAAACTGTCGTAACCTGAAAAATAAACACTAACCTCTATATGCCAAAGTGGGTAACTTGCACACCACAGGCTCACACTGAATCACGGGGCAAAGACATGAGGATAAGCGCCTCGGCAACGGCCAGCTAAGCTTAACCCCTTCTGCACCATGACGCCTTTTTACCCTAGATTCTGACTAAAGTTAGATGATTTCATGCAGTATAAGATGAACTTAATTACTAAGAGGGTGTATTGAGATCGTATATACCCATTTGAGTCGTATAGGTAGATTACAAACTAAAGAAAATTGTCTAATGATAACCATAATATGATGACAATTGCATAATGGTGGTGAAGGGGTTTAGCCCTCAAATGTCCTGTTGTTTTTACCTTTCTCAAACTCAAGCTCCAGACGAGCACATCTCTCTCTTTCTCTCTGTCTCTCTCTCTCTCCATGCACACCTTTCCCATCTCCCCCTCACCTCTCGACCTCTACAATCTCCACCCTCCCTCGACCTCCACCTTTCCCTCACCCTTCACCCTCCACACAAGTCCCGATGGCAGGTGCCCCAAGATTTAAGAGCCCCTGCGCCGGACTCACACCTAATCGTTCTTCTTCGTCAGTGTTAATCTCGAGCACACCCACACGATAATCCTAATCTTTTAAACACATATTGCACCAGGTAAGGCGATGACCTTTTACCCTCTCGCTCTCCCTCTCTCTCCTTGTAATGCTGTTCCACCTTCCCCAGCTCCTTGCTGAAGCCCCATGCATTTCCTGTCCTGGTTTTACAACTTATTTGTTCTTGCTACATGTGTGAGGCTGTGTCATCTATCTTTTCTACACAAATATTTCAACCAAGAAGCTTCAAGATTTTGCCAACGATTATTCCAGCTTCGCATATTATTATCATTACTCGATTTCTAAGAAGTTCTGCTTTAAAATTATGTTCCTCGGTTTCCCATTAACTCTCCCTCTCCTCTCAACCCGTTCCACCCATTCACACTTTTCTTCTTGGTCTTAGTGCTCCTCCCATCCACCATTTTCTTCTCTGTTTTGTTCATTCGCTTATTCGTCACCTTCTAATTAATGGCCCTTGGGTTATTATGCCTTCCTCGTAATTTACTGTTTTCTGATATACGAGATTATATATTTCCCTTCCTTAATAATACTCACATATATTACAATATATTACTCTCGTTTGTTATGCTTCCTTGTACGTGCTCTTACATCTCTCTCCCTCGCTTACTCTTGTTGTACTATCTATATCTTATTGACATGTTCCATATTTGTCAATGTTTCATGGTTTATACAGCAGCTTCCAGGCCATTGGAACAAAATAGTCTACCTGGCATTGAGGCAAACTTTAGCAACTGGAAAAAATATTCAAATTAAGTCTTATTTAGAATAAGGCATTGTTGTGTTTACGTAACATCGCATAGTGTAAGTTAGAACAAGTAAAATATACTGTATATAATGTTATTGCTATTTACAATTAGAATTATTTTGTATTATTTTTATTTTGTTTGCTTCATAATTCAAAATGCATATTAAACTACAAATACTACATTGACATTGGATGAACCTTTCGAGAATTATCTCTCTTAAAAGGCAGGGGTTTGTAATGCAGTTTAAAATTATTTGATTAAGATACCTAAACTGAATACTGTGATGCAATGCTTACCAGATCATTATTTTCAAATATATAATTAACTACAACTTACAGGATTGGGTATGAATTGCCTGTGATGCTCAGTGGTATTGCAACAAGACACCTTCAGAGCTTCTGATGCTTTCTCGACTGCCCTTGTATTACGCTTTTACTGTCATATCGGTTACCTTATGGAAGACTTACACAAGAGCTTTTATCCGCAAATATTTTCATCAACGGGCCACTTCTGAGATATACTTTTTAATAATGTTGTCCCTTAAATTAATCTACGTTCAGCTTAGTTGCCGCTACCAGTATAAAAAGTTTCAAACTGTTTAATCAAATGTTTCGGATCTCGCGTAATTCCATCTTAAAGATTGTAGGAAAGGGGGATGGTAACTTTGAATCCTACACACTGTTGCAAGTTTGACCACATCCCTCTGGTTTTGTAGGTTGTCTGTATATGCCTCAGGTAGTGGAGGACACCAGACGTCGATGATCCTTGTCACATGTTTCAGGGAGTCCAAAGTGTGGCTGCACCTCCTCACACACAGAAAAAGTATAGCATGTCTTATTAATGGCTTATGCAATAAGCTCCTGGCCAGCCTCATAGAAGTTAACTTTGTAGTTTGTTGTATTTATTTTATTTATATGTTTGTATATATATACATATGGATCTTGAGTGCACTCATTATATACTTTGACTAAGGACAAAACATGTTTCCATTGTAATACAATACCAAATTGGGAGTCGGCTTTTGGGATTATCATAAGCTGTGAGGTACGAGGCCTGAACTGACCTGTGGCTTCCCCACATATGTATTTATGTTTCCAAGCCTTCCAGTAAGTATGGCTATGGTAGTTTCCTTTTCCTTTTGGTCATAGTACACTGCATAAATTCCATCGTCAGCAAAAAAATCTGACTTTTGGAATGAGCATTATGGATACGATATTGATTTTAATTATCCAAGGGCACTCACTGAGGTATTCGAGTTTTTGGCATGTAAAAGGAATTACTTTTTTCCCATCCATGGCTACCATTTTCCTGTTACCCATAGCATTATGTAGGATTGTTTACTGGCATGCTTTTAATCCACTAGCTTATACTGATGTGTTTCATCAGTCCACTATATCACACTGTAAAATTGACCTTCGTATATAATGCCAGAACACATATGAGTTTTCCTTTGTAGAGTGCAGTAGTCTACTATGATATTAGAAGTAGGCCTAAGTGACATTTTTCAGCGGAATAATCTTTTCGATTCTCATAATCTATCAGAAAGGTTCAAGCGCTTTGACAATGTTTGTTCTCAGAAGCCTGATATCGTATAATTTACATTGAATGTCTTCTAAGCGATGTCGTCATCCTAATTTTATTTTGGGAATCATTAACTATTTTGTTTACAGCTTAGTAAGTGCTTCTAGAAAGCAAAAGAGAAAGCATTGCCTGAGTGAAGCATCTAATGAATCATGGGTCTCAGGAGTTGGAGGGAGTGATATGGTGAAGAGAGATATACGTTAAAGAAGGCGGCAGGGATAGGAATGATGTGAGTGGAGAAGGTGATGAAGGACCACGTGAAGGCTAAACAAGGTCATTTGAGGGGTGTAATTGCATACGAATAGAGTGACAAAAACGATTGATATTGAGACGAAGAGGATTAGCGGAGATTGAGAAGATAGTGGAGTGGGGCAAGGTAAAAATAAAAAAAAGGCAAACTGGAAGTCGAAAGGGTAGAAAAGAGGTGAACCCTGGGGATACATGAGGGTGAGGGAGAGTAAAGGATTGTGAGGAGATAGCGAGGAAGGGTGGAACTCTAATCGTAATATATTGACAGGTAACAAGCAGTCCTCCACCTGTATGGAACGCTGGGAACGAGTACAAATATCTTATCTAGGGCAAGCGATGTTTGTTAAGATTTAAATGTGCGTACAACTATACACACATAATAATATAGCTTAGCAAAATATAACATAAGTTTGCTTCCTATTTACTTTATTCTACATTGTAGCTATGTATGTGAAATATTGTCTAAACTATAATAAAAACAATCAGATCCGGTACTAAAGCCAATCATCTTTAATATGGATAGATATTTAATAGATATTTGACTCTCTTGCGAGTATATTATTTTCTGAGTAAATTAGTATTATAGTGTATGTCAAGGAATATGTGTGTACGTCACTGAATACATCGATTTGACAATTGAAACAATTGACATAATTATAGTGATGATGGATTTTCATGCCAAAGGCCATTTTTTTATGTAATAATTTGTCTATATGATTTTCTTGTTATACTTAATGTGAGTATTAAGTATATACTATCACTTATATCATTGCTATCTAATGTTGCTGGTTCTACTGCATAGCTGTTTAATGTTGCTAATTCTGCTATAGAGCTATTAAATTAAGGATGCAGGTACTAAGCACTACACACGTAAATCATATTCTGGGTGTTCCGCTATATACTAAATAAGGGCGGTAATAATATGTACACAGGAATTGAGGACATGATGTATATACCTTAAGGTATTCAATCCTCTTGTCATAAGTAAAAAGGAATGAAATACTAAGAAATGTTAAATGTAAGTTTGTATCTATTATGACAATTAATATTGAATTTGAATTTGAAGCTTAGATGAAGTGTTATGCAATCTCATCTCATATCTCTCCCTTCAGTTTATCCTTGCCCTCAACCTATCCCGTCCCTCAATCAATTCCTTCCTTCCATCTGTCCCTTTCATTAGCTTATATCTCCTTTCAACCTATTCATCCCTTCAACCTATCCATCCCTTCAACTTATTCATCCCTTCAACCTATCCATCCCTTCAACCTATTCATCCCTTCAACCTATTCATCCCTTCAACCTATCCATCCCTTCAACCTATTCATCCCTTCAACCTATTCATCCCTTCAACCTATCCATCCCTTCAACCTATTCATCCCTTCAACCTATTCATCCCTTCAACCTATCCATCCCTTCAACCTATCCATCCCTTCAACCTATTCATCCCTTCAACCTATCCATCCCTTCAACCTATCTCTCCCTTCATCCTACCCCTTCCATCAACCTAACCTTCTCTTCAACTTATCCATCCCTTCAATATATCTCTCCCTTCAATCTATCACTCCCCTCAACCTACCCTTCCTATCAACTTACCCCTCCCATCAACCTATCCCTCCCATCAACCTACCCCTCCCATCAACCTATCCCTCCCATCAACCTATCCCTCCCATCAACCTACCCCTCCCATCAACCTATCCCTCCCATCAACCTATTCCTACCTTCAACCTACACCTCCCTTCAACCTTTGCCTTATACCATGCTATTAAATCCCTCAATCTCTCCCTTCTCCACACGTACATATGTTCAATATATGACCATTTGTTTTTATTGTATTAACATACAATAAGGTTATTCGATTTTAATAAGCATGGTTTAGAAGGGATTACTCTGCTATAAATAAGCCATTCAATCTTCTATTATTCCAGTTACTGCCAGACAAAATCATTTACCTTGTGAATAAATTGTTCAAGCCAAGTGATTATAACACCTTAACCGGCTCCCATTCTCATGTCTAAAATTAGAACCGGTATCTTACAAGCGCTGTTTTCATCAACTGTTATGGGCAACTTTGATCTGGCAGCTTATGAATTAACTTATATTTAAAATTTGCCACATAACTACATTTATTTTCAGTCTAAATATATATGCCAGATTAAAATATCCCCGAAATGTTATCGAAGAAATCCTGGCAATCAAATATTGATGATAAAAGCTCTCGTGTACAACCTCCTTAAGAACCCCGTAAGTGCGCACCTAGTCCCAACCAAAAATATTACACGGGCAGTTAATAATAGCCAAGGTAAAAAACAGAGGTTCCTGGCAGGTATAAACCCTCAGTCAGTATATTAAGCCGGTCATGTAATTGCTTAGTTAGAAGAGGGGTGGCCAGAGGGGTGGTGGGAGGCTGCAGAGTCATGAGAGGGATATTGCACTAACATTATTATTGGTGTACAGACAAATTCAATGGTTCGCCACCAACCTTGCTCATAAAATGTAATTGTACTCGTATGTTGCTTTCACTTTTCCTTTGCACTCCAAGCGTGTTTCCAATAGCCTGTGACAACCACTAATTGTTTCGTGTAGTACAGTAGCAGTGACCCTCTCTAGAACATTGAACAATTGATTTGGACTCCACATCCTGCTGATCAGATTTGCGTTGTATTATATTCTTTGACATGTAGTTATATAGAAATGTAATGCTAAACTACGAACTTCAATTATTCAAAGCATAGGCTATGACTTACTTTTATGTGTCGTTACATAGTCGCCAGTAGCTAAAATTATAAACATGTAAATATATTTGTAACCGTCAACCATCTAGACCACAGATATACTCGCCAGTCATAATATGCATGCACTCACTTAAATATGTATCGAATCTAAACGAGATAATACCGTGCTATATAACATCTTAAGTGCTTCAGAATTAGGCTTTAAAAGTATCAAATGTGTGTAGCCGTAGTATGGCTTGTGGGTTTATATTTCATCCTCATTTATCTCATTACAAAAAAAAAAATGAATATAATTGACCACCACCACGAAGTTGGCATCCCACTAGATGACCCTTTGCCATCTATCTTGTGTGGAACACTATATCCGTTGTTGTTTTCTGTCCTTTATATTCGTTTACAATATAGTATTCCCTGCATAATACATTCTTGAGATTCTGGTATGGTCTACAATTACTCAAAAAGGCTTAAGGTGGCTTCTAATGATTCACTTATGATATACTGTACAAGTAGCAATCGATTGAGGAGATTGTAGGCACCAATCGAGCAGGGCAGTACCCAGGGGTGGCCACATGGGCATATGATAATGAGTTGCTGCAACTCCTGTTTCATTTGCCTGGCTTCCCCACCTGTTTCTTTTGTGCTTCACTTACACAGAGAGTAATCCAGCTAACTCTCACAAACACCTCTTCCTCCTACTAATTTCAGTACACTTTACAAGTACACCACACTTCTTTCCCACACACCTAAATTACCTCTAACGTACCCTGATATTGGCTCTCTACCACCCTTTCAACCTTTGGGGGGGGGGGGGGGGGGAGGTATTTGTTGCAGGCAGCTTTGCCTTTTGTCTCATTCATACACATAGACAAAAACCCTAAACTAAAACATCAAGTTATTGCCATTTTCCAAAGCTAACTAATGTGCCACATATTATTAATTCAGAAGATTTCAGGATAGTCTAGTGGGAGTAGTTCGAAAATATCTGTTCCAATAGAATGCTTGTATTCTACAGATAGACAAAAGTAACGATACATAATCTACCTCTTCGTCTACTCTCGAAAACTGGAAAATAAGCAGTTCGATTGTCAAAGCACAAGTTTTGTGAAGTAAATGATAGCTTGGTAGTATTATATGGTGTAGAGCAAGATCCACCCACTGCTGAGGTGCGCGTTGGGAAGCAAGGGGTGCGTTGTGCAATATGCTCTAGCTCGATTTTTTATATCATTATTTTTTTTCCCTGGCTTCATTCTGGCTAGGTGCCCAGGGGGGTGGGTGGACGGAGGTGGAGAGAGCAAGGTTGAGGAGGGTTTGGTAGGGTATTCAAGCCAGTGGATGTGAGGTGGATACTAGTTGGTGGGTCATTTTGGATAGATGTTGGTTTCGTGGATGGAAATACAAATAAATATAGGACATTTGATATTAATGGATTGATGCATTAGCGGGTTCTCGGAAAGTGATGTATAAAAGAAGAACATTAGTATAATGAATAACGTGAATGTACATGATTGTAAGGGACATGGTATATAAACGTAGTCATACAAATCTGAATAAAATAAACTGGATGTTATTGAGGACATGCATGAATGAATGTACAGTAGATGACCGGATATAAATGGATAAATGTAAGAGACTTAAAGGCATCAACAGATGTGAGTCGATGTATAGAGAGTGTTGTAATTGAGGAGATCTAAGTGAGGGGTGTAAGTGAATAATCAATGGAAAGGAAGAGTAAGTGAGAGAGTGGGTAAGGGAGTGTGCGTGTGTATGTAAGGGAGAGTGAATAAGGGAGTGTACTGTATATGAGAGTGTGGGTGAAGGAGTATATGTGAGAAAGTGTAGCTGAGGGAGTGTATGTGTGAGGGAATATGGGTAAGGGAGCGTATATGATGGAGTGTGGCTATAAATGAGGGAGTGTATTATGAAGAAGTGTGGGTAAGGGAGTGTATATGAGGGAGCATGGATGAGGAAGTGTATATGAAGGAGCGTATTATGAGGGAGTGTGTGTAAGGGAGTGTATATGAGGGAGTGTGACTGAGGGAGTGTATATGAGGGAGTGTGGGTAAGGGAGTGTATATGAGGGAGCATGGGTGAGGGAGTGTATATGAAGGAGCGTATTATGAGGGAGTGTGTGTAAGGGAGTGTGACTGAGGGAGTGTATATGAGGGAGTGTGGGTAAGGGAGTGTATATGAGGGAGTGTGGGTAAGCGAATGTATATGATGGAGTGTGGGTAAGGGAGTGTGGGTAAGGGAGTATATATGAGGGAGTGTGGGTGAGGGAGTGTATATGAGGGAGTATGGGTAAGGGAGTGTATATGAGGGAGTGTGGGTAAGGGAGTGTATATAAGGGAGTGTGGCTGAGGGAGTGTATATGAGGGAGTGTGGGTAAGGTAGTGTGGGTAAGGGAGTGTATATGAGGGAGTGTGGGTAAAGGAGTGTATATGAGGGAGTGTGGGTAAGGGAATATATATGAGGGAGTGTGGGTAAGGGAGTGTATATGAGGGAGTGTGGGTGAGGGAGTGTGGGTAAGGGAGTGTGGGTAAGGGAGTGTATATGAGGGAGTGTGGGTAAGGGAGTGTATATGAGGGAGTGTAGGTAAGGTAGTGTGGGTAAGGGAGTGTATATGAGGGAGTGTGGGTAAGGGAGTGTATATGAGGGAGTGTGGGTAAGGGAGTGTATATGAGGGAGTGTGGGTAAGGAAGTGTATATGAGGGAGTGTGGGTAAGGGAGTGTATATGAGGGAGTGTGGGAAAGGGAGTGTATATGAGGGAGTGTGGGTAAGGGAGTGTATATGAGGGAGTATGGGTAAGGGAGTGTATATGAGGGAGTGTGGGTGAGGGAGTGTATATGAGGGAGTGTGGGTGAGGGAGTGTATATGAGGGAGTGTGGGAAAGGGAGTGTGGGTAAAGGAGTGTAAATGAGGGAGTGTGGGAAAGAGAGTGTATATGAGGGAGTGTGGGTAAGGGAGTGTATATGAGGGAGTGTGGGTAAGGGAGTGTATATGAGGGAGTGTGGGTAAGGGAGTGTATATGAGGGAGTGTGGGAAAGGGAGTGTATATGAGGGAGTGTGGGTAAGGGAGTGTATATGAGGGAGTGTGGGTAAGGGAGTGTATATGAGGGAGTGTGGGAAAGGGAGTGTATATGAGGGAGTGTGGGTAAGGGAGTGTATATGAGGGAGTGTGGGTAAGGGAGTGTATATGAGGGAGTGTGGGAAAGGGAGTGCATATGAGGGAGTGTGGGAAAAAGTATCCCCAATAGGCTAAAAATCGCATCATAAGCGTGAAAGTGTTAAATTACGAGAGACTATAGGTTAGTTCATAGTCATGGGATCTCCCATATATGCTACTGCTTCAGCAAATATTTATATAACTAATTTGCATGAAATATCCAGCTTTATGTAGCATGGACAAAAATTATTGAAGACACTGCAGGATAAATATATTGAACAGAAAACAGAAATAGAACAGTAGTTGAAGCATAATAGGTAGAAATGTGAGGGCTAAATATGTCTTGATTCTGCAATATCTGGTCAAGCATGTATACTTTGTTAATCAGTGACGGAAAATATTTCAATTGGCAACAGCATGTGGCCAACGAAAGCATAACACTATCCAATTGACAGCTTAAGGAGAAGTACAATGTAATTTTGCTAATCGGAAAAGTACTCTATTCTACAACCTATTCGAGCAATTCCTGTCGCATATGAAGCATTCTTTGAAAAATATATCACGTGTTGCTACTATAATATATAAAGGGTATAAAGACCATTTCAGACCGGAACATTTAGTGAAACTGTATTATCAATGATCTCATTTTTCCCGCTGTATGTCAGATCAATATACATACTTTATCTAGATAGCTGCAGGTGATTTACTTTGTTTGATATTTGTTTTGTATTTAGCAATGTCATTATTACTATACAACATTGGTGTGGTGTGGTGGAGTGGTCATGCCACTGGATTGGTAATCCAATGGACCCGGGTTCAAATCCCGATATGTCAATGGGAAGATATTATTGGGATTGAATTTGTGCTGTACCTAGTATCAGTGCATTACCACAAAGCCCACCGAATTGCCAAAAAAATACCCTCATTGTTCCCTGATTAAATAACACTGTATGAATATTCCCATATTCAAAATATGTTACAGGGGGACAATGCCTAGTGAGTTCACTGCTCAATAGGTGGCGTTCTGAGAGTGAGGGTCTGAGTCTGGAGGGTGAGACGGTGAAGCGCTTGAACGAAGCAACCAGCCGCTTCAGAGATGGAGCTGCTTCGAGCCATGATGGATGCTTCACATGTCTCACTCCCCAGACTGGAACAAGACCTCACGGGCTTCACCGTGTTGAGCGGTGGAATGTACAGGCTCTCAGCCTATGCCCGAGAGGGAGTAGTTGGAATATAGAAAAGAAAAAAAAAAAAAAAAAAAAAAGTGTATACAGTAGTCCAGGAAAGGTGACAATTATTATAAGTATAGTATTTGCAATAATCTTCTTTATTTAAGAAATAGTCTATAGTAAATGAATGTAAGCACGACGAAGTAAATAGCTAGGTGTATAAATGAGCACTATGCAAATTAGAACTGAGCATTTCTACTAATCCATGCGAGATGACTTGCTGTTAATCTAATTAGCCTATGCAAAAATACAGAAAGACTAGCACAACAGAAGCCCCTCCACCCTCCACAAACACACATACAAAATCACGCACACGCACACACACACTCGCACAGATAAACACACACTGACACACACACACACAAAGTTACTGTACCACTAATACTTCCTTCCAAAACTAGCTACAACATGTGAGATGGAAATGTCCTTTAACATGAAAATATAAACTAGAATGTTTATATAATTCTAGTTTATATGTTCATGTTACATGTTTTAACTGTTCACAATGAGGGTCAGACTGTGCCGAGAACACTTGTATTTTTCCACAATTAGCTTCAGGTGAAAACCAAGTGTTAAAAGTAAAAACTTTACAGAATGTGGATAAGAGAGTATATGCGTTATCGTGTAGTTCATGTGTACGAGGACGCAGACCTTACTGGAATCCAATCTCTCTCTCTCTCTCTCTCTCTCTCTCTCTCTCTCTCTCTCTCTCTCTCTCTCTCTCTCTCTCTCCAACTACTTTATTGATGTGAATAAAATAATAGTGTACAGGTCATTATTTATAAAACAAAATTTTTTGTTAGTAAACCACAAACTAGTGACAACTTAGATTAACAGGAGTAAAATATTATAATTTAGATAAATTACCTTTGTATTTTGAAAATATGTTGATATGTGGATGACTTCCCTCTAGCATGAGTCACAGTTAATAATGAATTGGTGCTACTTTGATTAAATTATTCATGATTCATGAAGTTTGGTCAAATCAATTGCATGTAGGTAAAACAAATGTACTGTAGGTTCATCATGATTCCAAATTACCTGTAGCCAGAAAGAAAACATTGTAGATGATAACATATATTAATACATGAAGCAAAATGGTACTGGTATGGTGTGTCTGATTTATATATTAAACAATATATTTACTTTAAGGCAAATGTGTTGACAAGAATGTCCTCATGATTATCGGTATATTTAGAGTAGCTGGCAAACGTGTTTATACTGTGATATCAAATTCCTCTCTGTTGATGGTGATCTAAAGTTGTTTTTCCTGTGTATTCTGCTAAATTACTCCCTGTCCTCCCGCAAAACTGCATAGTTTGAGTCTCGTTTAGCCTTTATTGCTCTCTGACATTAGCTTAAGATTAGTATGGATCTTCATAAAGAGCTCTTTACCAAAACCTCTCCTACTGCTGGAATTACACATTTCTTACTCGTAAGGCCTACCAACATGTTTCAGGGTTATTGTTGTTGTTGTCGTTCCCTAAGTTGCCTGGCCGAACAACCCCGAGTCCTTAAGGAAGGATATGACCATGGTCGGGCTTTCCCACAGAGCTCTCAAGTAGTGTAGATTATGTTGTTGGCGTAAGTGATTGTGTGAAATGCAGTCTTCTAGTATGTGTCCAATGGTATGGGGTGCTGTGTTACATCCCGGGCAGGTGTTGTCGACGGAGACATCTAGTCTCTTCTGATAGCTCAGAAGAGCTGGATGTTGCCCACATCTCAGCTTGTCCAGGTGGACTCCGTCCTCGCGAGGAAGGGAAATTTCAGAAGGATGGATTTCGGGAGGTCGTGCCTGCAGCTGCATGTTGTCTATCAGTGATTGGATGGAACGGCGAGATATATGAGCATGGATGTGCTTCTGGAAGCTAGTTTGGGGTGGGCATGGAGGGAGAGAAGACAGTATTTGTGTGTGATACCGTGTGCTGGGTGTTGTTTGATATTTCTTGGTGTCTGCGGGTGTGTTGCCATGTAGTGAAGTGAGTGGTGTTGGTTTGTGGAGTCTGCAGCCAGGAATTGAGTGCCTCTCATGTCCAGATGGTCTTTGATTTTGAGGACTTTGGTTTCTTGATGTAGGTGATCTGTAGGTGTAGTAGCTGCGCAGCCTGTGATTATTGTTAAGGCTTTGTTTTGAATAGTCTGTAAGGTCTTGTGGTGCGTTTAAGCTAGGTTAGAAGCCCAGGCAGGGCTTGCATGTTCCATCACTGATCTTATGTATTGGTTGTAAACTGTGGTGGTTGTTTCTTTGTTGTGTCCAAATTTGTTGTGGACAAGTGACCTGAGGGCGTTAAGTCTGAGTGTCAGTTTATTATTTATGTTTGTGGTATGTTGTGTGAATGTCATTAGAGTATCATATGTTACTCCTATGATTTTGGGTGAGTGTGTGTGTGTTTGGGGTGTGATGTTTATGGTGAATTGCGGGGTGTATTTGTGTTCGGCTGTCCAATTTGTGAGGAGGATTTTGGTGGATTTGGCTGAGGCTAACTTGAGTCTGTTTGTAGTGCACCAGTCATGCAGTGTATTTCTGGGTAAATTCTATGACCTTAACTATTCAGCTTCAGTACTAATCTAATTGGTTCTGATTAATTTGCACTATAGATGAACGTTAATAATACATGTTTGCTAACCTAGAAACAATAATAACAATAACTACAAAAGTAAGTGAAAAAGCTGTTGATATCTCTAGAATGCCAAGTCTGTTTTTTATCAGAGAGAGAGAGAGAGAGAGAGAGAGAAGTATTACTCTGTTAATCGATTCATGTAGTAAATATTGTATAGATTAATAATTCCTGCAGTGCTTGGGTAATATTGTATAGATTAATAATTCCTGCAGTGCTTGGGTAAAACTATGAATAACTGCATATAAACTCGGGTTATTAATTATCGCAGAGATACCAGGGTATACACAGATAATGTTATTCCACACATCAAATTATTATGTATTGATATACTATACTCTTTACATGTGGTATGTTACATGATGCCAAGTCTGACAATATAAGATAATGTGATTCAAGGGGATACAAGGGGTTTGTTGTGAAAGCAACCTCTTTTACCTAGAGTAAATTACCCCCGAGAATGGCAATTAATTATATCACGAACACATTATTTCCTTGATATATTTACATTACTAGGACTTTCTAGTAAATATCAATTGAATAATTATAATTATTCGAGCTAATTGAGTATACCTTTATGAATTGCTCATGTCATCGCAAACATAAGGTTTATTAACCTGAACATGAATATATTTTGGCTCGAACGTCCCTTGATTTTGGCCGTGTCAATATTTCTTGTGTCTGCTCAGGATCCTTGGCTCAGCAGACTAGGCCAGACTAATATATCATCGTAACCGCTATATATGTAATTACTATTATGGCAATACATTTACTTTAGTTTACTTTACTTAGTTGCCTCGGCATATAGAAGTATATGAAATTGATACTTTGGCGTCCACCTCCTCGTGGGGATTATGGACGTCTGGCAATAGATAGATAGATAGATAGATCAGATTAGTGAGTTCACGAAATGTGCTATTATGACATCAAGATTTGTGTGCAATGATTAGCCAAAGTAGTATGAGGAACCATAAACTATATAGATAACATGATAAGAAGTATGATAACATTAATATGCAGGGTAATTGTTGAAATGTCTCATTTTCAATATAAACAAACGAACATTGGAGCATTCCTAAGGGTTCCTAATGCATCATTCATATAAACAAACGAACATTGGAGCATTCCTAAGGGTTCCTAATGCATCATTCATATAAACAAACGAACATTGGAGCATTCCTAAGGGTTCCTAATGCATCATTCATATAAACAAACGAACATTGGAGCATTCCTAAGGGTTCCTAATGCATCATTCATATAAACAAACGAACATTGGAGCATTCCTAAGGGTTCCTAATGCATCATTCATATAAACAAACGAACATTGGAGCATTCCTAAGGGTTCCTAATGCATCATTCATATAAACAAACGAACATTGGAGCATTCCTAAGGGTTCCTAATGCATCATTCATATAAACAAACGAACATTGGAGCATTCCTAAGGGTTCCTAATGCATCATTCATATAAACAAACGAACATTGGAGCATTCCTAAGGGTTCCTAATGCATCATTCATATAAACAAACGAACATTGGAGCATTCCTAAGGGTTCCTAATGCATCATTCATATAAACAAACGAACATTGGAGCATTCCTAAGGGTTCCTAATGCATCATTCATATAAACAAACGAACATTGGAGCATTCCTAAGGGTTCCTAATGCATCATTCATATAAACAAACGAACATTGGAGCATTCCTAAGGGTTCCTAATGCATCATTCATATAAACAAACGAACATTGGAGCATTCCTAAGGGTTCCTAATGCATCATTCATATAAACAAACGAACATTGGAGCATTCCTAAGGGTTCCTAATGCATTCATATAAACAAACGAACATTGGAGCATTCCTAAGGGTTCCTAATGCATCATTCATATAAACAAACGAACATTGGAGCATTCCTAAGGGTTCCTAATGCATCATTCATATAAACAAACGAACATTGGAGCATTCCTAAGGGTTCCTAATGCATCATTCATATAAACAAACGAACATTGGAGCATTCCTAAGGGTTCCTAATGCATCATTCATATAAACAAACGAACATTGGAGCATTCCTAAGGGTTCCTAATGCATCATTCATATAAACATAACTATATTCAGCACCATTTACTGAAATAAGCTGAATAATGGCCGATGAAACAAAGAACACAAATATATTAATAGATAATTGTGATCGACATGCAAAACCTGTCTTAGTAACTAAGTCAGGTTCATTACCTCCGCCAATGAAGTGGCAGGAGGTTAGGTTTTTGCTTCTGTTTGTTTTTATGTTTATTTGTATGTTTGTTTATCTGTTTGACTATAAACAAAATAACTTAAGGGGAGGCAGACCGTTTTTCTGGACCTCATTCTCCCTAACCTTTAACCCCACTATTATTGAGATTATAAGACGTTCGGCCCATTAGTTTGGCGATTTTAACACCTTTCGCCCTATTTCATTGTCAATTTTAAGACCTTTCGTGCCATTTAGATGTCTACTTTTTCCTGGCGAGCGATAGCAAGCCTGCAATTTTAAGTGGAACCAGCCTTCGGCCGGGACATTTTCCAACCGAAAAATGTACACATTTATCTTAAAGGGGGTTTAGGGGGTGTTTTTCTAAGCTTGGTGGAGGTCTAGGGAGGAAACTAAAAACATATATGAATACATGAATTAATAGACCAAACAAACGGCCAGTCTCCCCTTAAAAAGTTATGCACCGATGTTCACGAAATTTGGTGGATAGATAAGATATGTGGTAGGGAAAAAGTGATTCACATTAGATCATCAGTAAAGTGCATCCCTCCGCCAGCGTAGGTGGAGGTATACGCTCTACTATGTGCCTCTTGTGTCGTTAATATGTGTGAATGGTACTTGCTGCTTAAGGGGACAGTGGCCGGTTTTTTGGGCTATTACTTAATTTATTCATTTATTTTTTTAGTGCCCTCGCTAGACCTCCATCAAGCTTTAAAAAAAAAAAACTAAACCCCCCTTCAAGATAAATGTGTACATTTTTCGATAGAAAAATTTCCCGGCCGAAGGCCGGTTCCTCTTAAAATTACATGCTCGCTATCGCTCGCCAGAAAAAAATCAACTCCTAAATGGCACGAAAGGTCATGAAATTGACAATAAAATGGGGCGAAAGGTATTAATATCGCCAAACTAATGAAAGGAACGCCTTACAATCTCAAAACTAATATGCTAAACACGAGGGAAAAGGAGGTCCATAAAAAGCGAGTAGTACCCCCTTAAGTACAAGACACTAAACTCTGTTCTCCTAAACCGGCTGAGAATTTGTTATGTCCTTATCGTGGCTTGATTTAAATAATGGAAGATATTGTCGATTTATAACACAATGTAAAAATGAAGCACAGGTATGGTGGTCTATTGCTTAATAGATGAAGGTAAATGTCCATGTCCCAATCATGATTACTAAGCTACTATGACATTTGAATAGTTTATGATGTTGCTAAATTTGTGAACGTGACATTTATGAGATGCTGAGCAATAGTAGTTTCATATTTTCCCATCAAATAAACTTAATAAGCTGCGATGGATTATAGTTTAGGAGATAGGAGTGTTCTTGGGGATCTTGAGGAGGAAGAGTAAAATAATTGAAGTCACGAACAGTACCATCTTTATTTTCATTTTCTTGGGCCAGGCGTTTCGACACTTTTCTTAGGTCATCTTCAGTGTTCTAAAATCGACAATTATTTTTTTTTTTTTTTTTTTTTTTATAAAATTGGACATAATGTCAAGATAAACACTAATAATAAATTAGCACACGAGTCACACTAAACTAAAACCGTCCCTTAACTCTACAGTGTCATCGTACCTTAACTCTACAGTGTCATCGTACCTTAACTCTACAGTGTCATCGTACCTTAACTCTACAGTGTCATCGTACCTTAACTCTACAGTGTCATCGTACCTTAACTCTACAGTGTCATCGTACCTTAACTCTACAGTGTCATCGTACCTTAACTCTACAGTGTCATCGTACCTTAACTCTACAGTGTCATCGTACCTTAACTCTACAGTGTCATCGTACCTTAACTCTACAGTGTCATCGTACCTTAACTCTACAGTGTCATCGTACCTTCTACATTTTGCATAATTATTCATTGTGTATTTGTTTTAACTCCCCCCCCCCCCCCCCCCCTACTATAACGTAACTCATATACTCGTATACTCCCAATCAAATTACTGGCTCTTACCTTCCTTTAATTTTGCTTAAGTATAATTAAATCAACAACTAATTTCATAATTGTAACCTCCAATTTGCGTACTCGTGTACTCGTAATTTTCAAATTAATTGTTTTTATCCTAATGTACCCTTACAAAAGTGAATGTATTATTTTATTCACTCGTGTTTAGCTAAATATTAGTCTAGCTTTTATATAGGACATATTCATTTTTAACTTTATTTAGTGTGACTCGTCTGCTAATTTGTTATTAGTGTTTATCTTGACATTATGTCCAATTTGATATAAAGATTTTTAATGAATTTTAATTGTCGATTTTAGACCACTGAAGATGACCTAAGAAAAGTGTCGAAACGCCTGGCCCAAGAAAATGAAAAAATAAAGAGGGTACTGTTCGTGACTTCAATTATTTTTCTCTTCCTCTTCAGGATTATAGTTTTCGCCAGGTGAATACCTATAGTGTATTGTTCTGCAGATATTTGTCACGAGAACTGTTGCTAAGGGATGATATATCTAGCATGATTAAGATTACCATTATGTAATGAATGAGTGGGATTGTGTTCCGAGTAGCGAGGGACGAGTGGGTAGATAATGTGGGCAGTAGATGGTGTGGGAGGATGTGGGCAGAGGAGGGGTAGAACAGATAACAGATGGGTAGCTTAGTGACAGCCCGGGTGAGGGAGATGGAGAGGGAAGGCAAGGTAGAGGAACAGGTTGATGGACGACCGTGATTCATTGTAAAATACCGTACCATAGAATAGAGTAACAACACACAAGTCAATACCAAGTCAATACCCTTCAATACCATGGTGTCATTGTCATCATATTACAACTAATAGTAGACTGATATACTCTACTAAGTAAGATCAATAAGAATCAAATGGGGAAAACTATATCAATTAATACTTTGATTACCACAGATTCTTCCTAAACTAATTAAATCATCTATTGATAGCCATAATAAAAGCAAGAAAAGTGTCATGTCATTGTAAGGGTTAATTATTCCGTCAAAGATTAACTGGGAATGTGTTGGGTTCATATGTGATAGTGATGAAAGAAAAGCTGAGGGGATACAAAATAATACAAAATATGTTAAGGGGGTGGC
This sequence comes from Paralithodes platypus, assembly GCA_032716605.1. Lineage (NCBI taxonomy): Eukaryota > Metazoa > Arthropoda > Malacostraca > Decapoda > Lithodidae > Paralithodes > Paralithodes platypus. The sequence goes on from CM064492.1 coordinate 31,701,339, forward strand.
TATATTTGATTTTATATCATTGTATTTTCATTATTTTTGTTTTCGTTTCCTCCCTAGACCTTCATTAAGCTTTAAGAAATACTCCGTTTCGAGAAAAATTTGTGCATTTTTGGTAGAAAAATGCCCCGGCCGAAGACCGATTCCTCCTAAATTGCGGGCTCGCTAACGCTACCCAGGAATGAATCAAAACCTAAATGGAAGGAGAGGTCTGAAAACTGACAAAGAAATGGGGCTAAAGTTCTTAAAATAGCTGCACTAATTGGGCGAACAGCTTATAATCTAAAAATTAATAGGGTTTAGTATGAGAGAGAAGGGGTCTCCAAAAAAACACTCCCTTAATGCTAATGATAACTACTGTATAATGTATAGTCATTACATTGAAGATAAAATACGGATAACGGATATAAGTAATGCATTCGCCTTCTTTTTTTTTTTTTTTTTTTTTTTTTTTTTTTTTTAAGAGACAATGAACGGAGGAAGGAAAATCACAGACAAAACAAAAAGGTCCATGTGCCTAAAGGCATCCTCCATTCATAAAATGTTTGTAACAACTGGATTTAAACATTTGTAGATTGTAAGTTTGTGGAAAGCAATTCGAGGGAAGTGAATTCCAAAGAGTACTCTGGGGATAAATGAATTCTGATAAGCAGAAGTTCTGCATTGTGGAGGAGAAAGTGTAAATTCATGGGCACTCTCAGCTGCCCTAGTTCTACGGGGAAAGATGTGGAGAGGCGGCACAATTGAAGCAAGTTCCTTGGAACAATTGCTGTGAAAATATCTGTAGAATAATGCAAGGGATGCAACGTTTCTTCGTATGGATAATGTAGGAAGGTCCTGTGTGATTGCAGGGTTATTGATTAATCTAATAGCTTTATTTTGAATTTTGTCCAACTGCCTCAATGCAACCACTCCACTTCCACCCCACAGAGGTGAACAGTAATCCATCTGAGAACGCACGTGACTTTTATATATCACGTTCATTAAAAGAAAATAAATTAATTAATTAACAATAAATATTAGTTGCCATATTAGTTAAAACTAGAGGAGCACTCAACAGAGGTATGCGCTCTACCGATCGCCTTCTAGATAGAATAACTTTTCCTTGGCGCCCATCCTATCTCCCGGCCAAATTTCGTTAACATCGTTTCAAAACTTTGCGAACCGCCTACGCTGGCATGGGTATGCGCTCGACGGTTCGCCTCCTAAATTGAATCACTTCTTTCGTGTTGCATATCCTATTGGCCCACCAAATTTCGTGAACATCGGTCCATAACATAGTGAAATATCTTGTTTACAGACACACAGACAAACAGACAAACAAACGGAAGCAACAACTTAACCTCCGTCAGCTTTGTTGGCATATACTTGTGTTTCCGATCAGTGTCTATATAATAGTGTAAACTATTGTTGCCTAAAGGACCAATACCGAGCCTGCTTGTTATGTTATATACGAGTGTTTAGACGCCACATTAACCACCTACGCTTCACCGTGGTTCAGGGACCGGAACCACGTGATACCCACCACAAATACTTGACGGCATCTCTGACGTGTCACACGCCAGAGCTGCTCGGTGCTGCTTGAGTCACCGCCTAATTTCTTCCAAATAACAAGTTTGTATTATCTATTGTGTGGAGTGCTAGGTGGTTGACAAGGACAGCTGGAACTCCTGTTTCACCACCTGGCCTCTCTAGCTGATCTTTTCTGTGCCTCATCAAAATTGAGGGCAACCCCAGCTTGCCCTCCAAAACACCTTCTCCGCCTATCAATACATTATACTACAAACACTTTACATATTACACTATCTTCCAAAAAATTATGATGACACAATCACGACCCGCCTCGGAATCCCTAGAGAGGGGACCAGAAATTCCCTCATCGGTTTGACCCCTGGCAACGACTCACCTAAATGCCCTGGACCCCTACCTTCTACTCTTACTATTAATTTCTTCAACATTCGTGGCCTATCCTCTAACTTCCACTCTGTGGAACACCATCTCTCCTCTGCCAACCCTGATCTTCTCTTTCTCACCGAAACTCAGGTGTCTGGAACTACTGACAGCAAACGCTTCTCTGTATCCTTCTACTATATATATATCCTCAGTTTCAAGCCAAAGGCGGATGTTGCATATACGTGCACAACAAAATCACTTGCTCTCGAGATTCCCGATTTAGACTCCTCTGAATTCTCCACTTTATGGCTCAAACTATCCTGTCATTCTCATACTAAATATTTCTGTGTTGTCTATCTTTCCCCTAACTCTGCTGACTTTCCCAAATTCTTTGACTATCTAAAGTCTAAACTATAAAGTGGAACACATCCTATCCATCTCTCCTTTCTCAGAAATCTCCAACTTAAGAGATTTCAACCTTCACCACCCTGGAGCAGTTGGTTCAGCAACCCACCTGTATCTCGGATCGTTTCGGAGATCGTCCCAACATTTTTGACTTGTTTCTAACTTCTAACCCTTCCTCTTACACTGTCAATCTTTTCTCTCCTTTTGGGCTCCTCCAACCATAAACTTATCTCTGTCACCTGTCCTATCTCTCCAGTGCGGCCACCCGATCATCTCAGCCGGCGGCGCTTGTGGCACTTTGGCGCTGCCGACTGGGAGGCTCTCTGGCAATACTTCCTTGATTTCCGATGAAATAATTTTTGCTTCCGTGGCTGGTAATGCTGAACGCATTACCGAGGTAATCCTCTCGGGCTTGGAGGCATACATTCCATTTTCTTTCTCTTAGACTAATGCAAAAAAGTCTTGGTTTACTCATGCTTGTTCTACTGCTGTCCGCAATAAGGAGGAAGCATTCAAATGGTACTGATGCCTTCAAACTCAAGAATTTCATGCTTCCTATATTTCTGCCCGGATTCAAGCAAAACACTCTTTCATCAATAATATATGCACTGAAATATCTAACTCTAGCTCTTGCCAAGTTTTCTGGCATTTAGCCAAAAACCACTCCAATAATTTTTCTTCTTCGTCTTTCCCTCCCCTCTTCCACTCTGACGGCATAACAGTCACTTCTTCCTCTGACAAAGCTGAACTCTTCGCCCCAATGTTTGCTAAAAACTCCACCTTGAGTGATTCCGGTGCTATTTCTCCCTCTCCACCCCCCTCTCACTTACTTATGCCTAACATCCTAATCTCTTCTAAAGATGTAAATTAAAATCTCCGACTGGCAATCTTGTAAGTGACCCACGAGGTAAAGCTAACCTTCTTGCGGATATTTTCTCCACCAACTCAACCTTAGATGAAATAAATCAAGATGTCCCTGTACTTAATTTTAATTCGCCTGAAATTCCCTCACTTAAGATCCACACCAGACATGTCAAAACTATTTTGCAGAATCTCTCAGTAGATAAGGCTCCTGGTCCAGATGAAATTCCTCCAATAGTACTTAAGAATTGCTCCTTGGTGCTCTCTCCTGTATTGGCAAAAAATGTCCGTCTGTGTACTCATACCTCATGCTTCCCAGTACCCTGGAAGCAAACATCCATCCAGTTCCTAAAAAAGGTGCCTCTTCAGATCCATCAAACTACAGACCAATAACTATAACTTCCTCTTGGTAATGTCTTTGAAATTATATTAAATAATCACATAATTAAGCATCTTTTGAATAATAAATTAATCAGTGATAGGCAATATGGTTTTAGACGATGTCGATCAACTGCAGACATTCTTTGCCTTCTTACGCATCAAATCAACCAAGCTACAGACCAACATGGTGAAACACATACAATAGCACTGGATATATCAAAGGCATTTGATAGAGTCTGGCATCTATCCTTATTGTCGAAGATGTCACACTACGGCCTTGCATCATTAGTTCCACTAATTTCTTCTTATCTTCATAGCAGAAAAATATGTGTAATGGTAGATGGCCTTTATTCTCAATTTCACTCAATAAATGCTGGTGTTCCCCAGGGATCAGTTTTTGGCCCCAACTCTGTTCCTCATTCATATCAATGATCTCATATCTACCACTCATAATCCAATACATTTCTACGCAGATGACTCAACACTCCACAGTTCCTTCACATTTACCAATTCTTTCACCCAACCCGATCTTATAAATTCAAAAATAAACACTGCAATTTCTCTGAACCAGGACCTTTCTAGAATTAATGAATGGGGACTAAAGAATCTAGTTTCATTTAATGCACAGAAAACCAAATACATTCAATTTTCTAACCAACAGAATCTCACTGACTCCCATATATTTGTTAATGATGTAAATATTCCCACTTCCCCTAGTATTGACATTCTCGGTGTAACATTAACTACTAACTTGAGCTGGACACATTATGTTAGAAGCATTGCTAAGAATGCCTCTAAAAAACTGGGACTCCTGTACAGAGTTCGAGAATTCTTCACCACTGACGAGCAGTTGGCCGTAATATATAAAAGTCATGTGCGTTCTCAGATGGATTACTGTTCACCTCTGTGGAGTGGAAGTGGAGTGGGTGCATTGAGGCAGTTGGACAAAACTCAAAGTAAAGCTATTAGATTAATCAATAACCCTGCAATCACACAGGACCTTCCTACATTATCCATACGAAGAAACGTTGCATCCCTTGCATTATTCTACAGATATTTTCACAGCAATTGTTCCGAGGAACTTGCTTCAATTGTGCCGCCTCTCCACATCTTTCCCCGTAGAACTAGGGCAGCTGAGAGCGTGCATGAATTTACACTTTCTCCTCCACAATGCAGAACTTATGCTTATCAAAATTAATTTATCCCTAGAACTAATACTCTTTGGAATTCACTTCCCTCGAGTTGCTTTCCACAAACTTACAATCTACAAAAGTTTAAATCCAGTTGTTACAAACATTTTATGAATGGAGGATGCCTTTAGGCACATGGACCTTTTTGTTTTATCTGTGTTTTTCCTTCCTCCGCTCATTGTCTCTTTAAAAAAAAAAAAAAAAAAAAATATCTACCCTCTCTGGGCTTAATACTAAGAGGGCATGCAGTCCGGATGGTGTTCCTCCTATTCTACTCAAAAACTGTGCTTCCATGCTGACTCCCTGCCTAGGCAAACTCTTCCGTCTCTGTCTCTCCTCTAATGTCTTCCCTTCTTGCCGGAAGTTTGCTCTCATTCAACCTGTCCCAAATAAGGGTGACCGCTCTCAACCCTTCAATTATCATCCAATTGCTCTTATTTTTTGCCTCTCCAAAGTTTTTTAAATTCTTCGTATTTCCAAATTTCTTAAGCATTTCTCTTCCCATAATCTACTCTCAGATAGCCAGTATGGATTCCTTAGGGGTGCCTCAACTGGTGATCTTCTTTCATATCTTACTAACTCTTGGTCATCCTCCTTTCGGGACTTCGGTGAAGCCTTTTCTATTGTGCTAGACATATCAAAGGCCTTTGATAGAGTCTGGCACAAATCTCTAATTACTAATCTACCCTCCTTCGGTTTCTATCCCTCTATTTTTTGTGCCTTTATCTCTAATTTCCTTTTTGGCGGTTCCATAACTGCGGTTGTGGACGGAGATCGTTCACTTCCTCAACCTATCAACTTGGGTGTTCCTCATGGTTCTGACCTATCTCCAATATTCTTTCTAATATTCATTAACCCATTGGCTGCAGGAGACGTTCCGGAATGCACATGACAATTTATAACAATTTATAGGCTTTTCAAGCCTGTGGAGACGAGTCCGAGTTCGCTCTCCAGCCAGGCGGCTGCGACACTGAAGGGTATGAGGTATATCCTGCTAGACGCTGCAGCGCTGCCAAAAGCAAACGTAGCAAGACATTAGCGATATTCGCTCAATACGTGCATTAGCGAATGTGTATGGTAGCGCTCTGGATTAACCCACTAAGCACGAGCTATATGTAGTGAACACCCTATAACTGGGCGGCCATATTAGGCCTCATTCCAGCCGAAAATCGTAATTTTACGATAAATATCGTCATTACTTATTCATATGCACCTGTTTTACGTTTAATATGAAGATAGTAACATGTGACAGCAATAAAACAAGTGGGAATAGTGTTGATTCATGAGGTGAAAGACACGCGAGGCCTACACCCTGCTCTCTCGATGCCTGGAGGGAGACTGAGGCCGGTCTCTCTCTATCTCTCTCTCTTTCCCACGCATAGACACACGCAAGACCACACCCTAGGACAGGTTTGGAGATATTGGCACGGTAAATACACCGATAAACATAGGAATAAGAGGAAAAATAGGTGATAATTGAAAGGGGGTGAAGGGGGGGGGGGGTGAAAGGGGGGAAGGAGGGGATTTTGACACATGTGGAGGAGTGATATGAGGTATGGAGGGGAATTATCTCACTTAAACACCATTTATTTTGTTTTAAGTGCTACTGGGGCCTTTTAAAAAAATTTTTTTAGGCCTTACCTCTTAAGAGTGTTCTCGCCTTTGCCCACCAAAACCTCTTAAGAGTGTTCTCGCCGTTCCCGGGTTAACCCTGCGTGCTATGAACTTCGCTCTGGTGTAATGTTGAAGCAATTTTCTTCTAGTTTTTGGCTGAATACATTTAATTTCATGCAGACACTTGCTCATTCAGGAGTGCCTGAATGAGCCCTAATATAGAGGAAATATTCCCGCAGCATAAGTGTTAATGATCTTCTCATCTATACGTCCAGTCCTATCCATTCATATACTGATGACTCTATCTTACACTATTGAAATAGTTTTTTAGAACCCCCCCAGTAAGCGCTCAAACATTCATGTGATGATGCCATAGGCTACAACACTTATCTTCTGATCTATCAACCATTTCCATTTGTGGAAGAGAAAATCTTGTTGCTTTCAATACTTTCAAAACCCAATTGCTCCATTTATCTACCCGTCAAGAAATCCCACAGGTCTCTCCCTTATACTTCAACAATACACAAATCAACCCTTCATCTTCTTTCAGTATTTTCGGCCTTTTCTTTTGATCTCACTTGGAAAACCATATTATCACCCTTGCTAAAACAGCTTCCCAGAAACTGGGTGTGCTCAACTGCTTCTGGTGGTTCTTTACCCATGCACAGCTTCTTGCTCTGTACAGGGGCACAGTGCATCCATGTATTGAGTATTGTTCACATGTGTCGGGAGGATCCTCTCACACAACACTTCTTGACAAAGAAGAAAAGACAGCCTTTTGTCTCATTAACTAACGTCCACTCACAGATTCTTTGCAATCTCTCTCTCTTCGCCACAAGGTTGCATCTCTCTCACTATTCTACCGATATTACAGTTATCAGTGTTCCTCAGAGCTTTCTCAGTGTATACCACCCTCTACATAGAGTACGTAGCACCTGTCTTGCAACACAATCTCACCCCTACTCAGTACAATTCTCCAATCCAAAAGTAAAACGACATTCCCAATTTTTATTCTATTCAACAGCTGAGCTGTGGAACTCTCTCCCTGAATCCATCTTCCCTTCATCCTATGACTTAAATTGTTGCAAACTCCGTGTATCCAGGCATTTTGGCTCGAACATTCCTTGATTTTGGCCCTGGCAATCTTTCAACTCTGGGGGAGGCACTCGTCATAGGCAGTTCTGCCTCTTGTCTCCCTCATCCACATACACAAAATAGTACACATTTTAATAGTGTTTTTGAACACATTTTAGAAATGCACTATAGCTTGCCATTCATTATATACTGTATATATAAGGATTATAAATGTATTACCGAAGCTTTAAGTAAATGTTATCTTGTTAAGAATATTATGATCAAACCTTTCATATGTACCAGTTTTCTTTCAGTGTATGTTTGTATGTTACACACACGCACCTTTTACAGTGTGCATATGCCTGTAACATTATTATATCCTCGTAACATACGGTATCATAAAAAGTACATTTGGCACGGTAGTCTTGTCATTTTTGTCTCATTATTCTTTGTACTCATGTCTGATAGTTGTTCAATTAGATGCAAAAACATATAGAGGCTCACTCGGCAGAGTGTATGCCTCCACCCCCGCTGGCTGGTTCTTTACTATTAATATCATGGATCTGGGTTCCATGACATGATCCGGATTGCCTCCTAAATTTAATCACTTTTTCCTTGGCGCTCATCCTATCTGATTACCAAATTTCGTTAAATCGGTTCAAAGCGCATATCCTATCTGCCCACCAAATTTCGTGAAGATCTCCGGATCACTTCCTAAATCGAATTACTTCTTCCTTGGCGCATATCCTATCTGCCCGCCGTATTTCATGAAAATTAGTTGATAGCTTTGCGAGATATCTAGTGAACAGACAAACAGACAGCTAAACGGAGGAGAAAATATAACTTCCATCCATCCTCGTTGGCGGAGATAAATATTTGATAGATTCTTTCACAATAGCAAATCGTGTCTTCTGTGTACTGCCTACCATTAATCAATAACTGTGTCTGCGTACTGTGGCATCACTCACTTGACAAACTACACACAGCAGCTTACAACACAATCAATGAGTCAATGAATGTTGTCAGCTTACAACACAATAAATTAATGACAAAAACTCAACATGTCAGCTTACGACACAACGAATGAATGACAACACTCAACATGTCAGCTTACGACACAACGAATGAATGACAAAACTCAACATGTCAGCTTACAACACAACGAATGAATGACAAAACTCAACCTGGCATCTTCCATCACAATAAAGGAATGACAAAAACTCAATATATCAGCTGACAACACAAGGTATAAAACAAGGCAGATACGATCACTCACAAATATTAGTCCACCTCTTATTAATTTTCTTAAAATTTTCTCCAAAAAATGGACATTGATTAAAAAATGTAATTGGCTTATAAGTAATTGAAATATATAGTTTTGATAATGTTGTATACAGAAACACACACATATTAATATTCATATCTATACTCGTTTACTGAAAAATGGCAATGTGTAAACAAAATTTGCTTAATGCATATGAAAAACAAAACAGAACCAACCTTGACTTACCCCTAGTTCTGGGAGAGGATCTGGAGCTCCTGGGTATGGGTGTGGCGGGTTGGTCGCTACGGCTGCGGGGTTACTTGTGACAATGATCCGCTGCAGGACACACCACCTCCACCACCGGAAGTTGTTATTACCTTTTTATTCCCAGCTCCTCCAGCAGCCTCTAGGGTTGTGACCTTGGACCTTGTTTGTTTTTCTTCGTTTCTGAAACTGGGCACACTTCTTTTTCAGTGTTGTTAATGGTTCCTTTGTCTACTGTGGAGGTCTGTTTAATTATGCAAGACTAATGTATCGGTTCTCTCTCTCTCTCTCTCTCTCTCTCTCTCTCTCTCTCTCTCTCTCTCTCTCTCTCTCTCTCTCTCTCTCTCTCTCTCTCTCTCTCTCTCTCTCTCTCTCTCTCTAACGCGCACACATATATAAACGACGGTATGTTTAGGAGCATATACGTAAATTATGCATACAAACAAATAGGTTTTTCGTTTCTAAACCAAAATAAAACTATCCAGATCAATCCTAAGCTAACCAAACTTACCTTACCTAACCTAAGCTAGCCTACTTAATTTAACATAACTAAAAACTACTCTGCTAACAAGCAGTTTATTATTGTGTATGCACTTACTGTAAACTGTGGGCATAATCTACCTTTTTTGTGGATACACACACACACACACACACAAACACATATACATACACACCCACACACACACACACGTGCTAGTATTTGAAGATAAACTCTACCACTATATGTAATTCAATCAAATCATATTCCCTTTTATTTCAGACCATGACATAAGATATGCATATCGCAATTTCACGGTATTATGCCTTCCCTCAGGTGACCTTTAAGTAACGTTTAAGGCTGGGTTTCTTATGAGGCAAGCATTACCTAACCTTGAGTCACGAGTGGCAACCTCACGCAACTTCCTTGAATCAGTTTGGACTATCATTTTGAAGCTGAACTAATGAAGATATGACCTTCAGGCCTCTGTTAACCCTTTACCAACAAAGGATCTTTCCTTATCCTTGTCCATAACTCACGAGACATTGTCTGCCGTTGCTATGTTAACCCTGTATTTTGTTTCTATCTCAGTTTGGTCCTTCAAGAAACTGAGTAAAAGAATGATGCCCTGCATGTTACTGAAAGAGCTACCCAATACTGGTTTGTAAGTCCTTTAACTAAAATAATTCTGTAGCCTAGTTAGATAGGATGAAAACAGATAGTTTACCATCATACTATTTGGTATGTGTAAGCAATTTATAGATAATAACATTTCAATAATCAATAGAGCAGAATGATTAAGACAATTGCAACTATATAGTATTCATACTTCATACACCTTAAGCGTTATGCCGTGAGTATTATCACATTCTACAATTACATTCCTTCCAGGTGTTCGAATTTCTACTATATAAATAAAAAGCGAGACTGTTTTTGGCCCAAATTGACAAATAAGATAAATATTAATTGGTGGATAACACACACACACACACACACACACACATTTACATTAGATTTTGATCTAACTAATCACCATCTTTGATTGTCCTTTTTTTCGACCTCACTGTAAAATTAGAACGATACCGATCGTGGAAAAATTTGTTTTGCTATTATGTCCAAATTTAAGCTTGCTAGCCCAGAGCTTGACCGAGATAATTGTAGTAGCAACCAGATATGGATAAATGGTGTACACTATCTGTGATGCCACGCCATGAGCTTTGAAAATAAGAAAGCACACAAAATAATCTGTGAAGACAAAAAAATCGGCCTATCACATTACAGTTCCCCACGAATCTGGGCACGCACTCCCTTCTGTATCAAGATATTCCTTATCAAAACCAGGACAAACATTAAATATGAAGTTTATTAACATTAATATTTAGCCAACGAGTTAATAATTTTAGAAGTTGGAAAAACAAATCGTGTATATAAATACTGTACATTTATTTGCTATTATGATCAAATAAAGACAGTCGTCTACCCCGTTTGTCCCAGGTTTATGAGTTGGTACATCATTTTATAGCGAAACACCTGGAGTCAATCTATGTTCCATATTTTCTTCAACTATTCTAACACTTGGTATTCTAAGACTTGTTCAATTACAGTAAGGACAGACCTATCATTGTCATGGGATTAAAAAAGTAGCTGATTAATTATAATTACGAATACTGCTTCTTTGATCTGTGAGGATTAAATATTACTCCATGTAACAAGAGGTGATTATAAAGAGTTTGAACCTTAGTCTGTCTTATTCTTATTATTTATTCTTATTCTTAAAGTTATTATGTTGTTATTTAGTTAAATATTACAGTATTATGTCCAGTATATTATATGTTGCCAGATCATTATAATACGAGTGAACACAATTATTGTGGTATAATCTACACGTTGCTGCTGGCGTATACCTACTCTATATATATACTTACTCTAGTTATATACTTACTCTAGTTATATACTTACTCTAGTTATATACTTACTCTAGTTATATACTTACTCTAGTTATATACTTACTCTAGTTATATACTTACTCTAGTTATATACTTACTCTAGTTATATACTTACTCTAGTTATATACTTACTCTAGTTATATACTTACTCTAGTTATATACTTACTCTAGTTATATACTTACTCTAGTTATATACTTACTCTAGTTATATACTTACTCTAGTTATATACTTACTCTAGTTATATACATACTCTAGTTGTATACTTACTCTAGTTATATACTTACTCTAGTTATATACTTACTCTAGTTATATACTTACTCTAGTTATATACTTACTCTAGTTATATACTTACTCTAGTTATATACTTACTCTAGTTATATACTTACTCTAGTTATATACTTACTCTAGTTATATACTTACTCTAGTTATATACTTACTCTAGTTATATACTTACTCTAGTTATATACTTACTCTAGTTATATACTTACTCTAGTTATATACTTACTCTAGTTATATACTTACTCTAGTTATATATACTTACTCTAGTTATATACTTACTCTAGTTATATACTTACTCTAGTTATATACTTACTCTAGTTATATACTTACTCTAGTTATATACTTACTCTAGTTATATACTTACTCTACTCTAGTTATATATTACTTACTCTAGTTATATACTTACTCTAGTTATATACTTACTCTAGTTATATACTTACTCTAGTTATATACTTACTCTAGTTATATACTTACTCTAGTTATATACTTACTCTAGTTATATACTTACTCTAGTTATATACTTACTCTAGTTTTATACTTACTCTAGTTATATACTTACTCTAGTTATATACTTACTCTAGTTATATACTTACTCTAGTTATATACTTACTCTAGTTATATACTTACTCTAGTTATATACTTACTCTAGTTATATACTTACTCTAGTTATATACTTACTCTAGTTATATACTTACTCTAGTTATATACTTACTCTAGTTATATACTTACTCTAGTTATACTACTCTAGTTATATACTTACTCTAGTTATATACTTACTCTAGTTATATACTTACTCTAGTTATATACTTACTCTAGTTATATACTTACTCTAGTTATATACTTACTCTAGTTATATACTTACTCTAGTTATATACTTACTCTAGTTATATACTTACTCTAGTTATATACTTACTCTAGTTATATACTTACTCTAGTTATATACTTACTCTAGTTATATACTTACTCTAGTTATACTTACTCTAGTTATATACTTACTCTAGTTATATACTTACTCTAGTTATATACTTACTCTAGTTATATACTTACTCTAGTTATATACTTACTCTAGTTATATACTTACTCTAGTTATATACTTACTCTAGTTATATACTTACTCTAGTTATATACTTACTCTAGTTATATACTTACTCTAGTTATATACTTACTCTAGTTATATACTTACTCTAGTTATATACTTACTCTAGTTATATACTTACTCTAGTTATATACTTACTCTAGTTATATACTTACTCTAGTTATATACTTACTCTAGTTATATACTTACTCTAGTTATATACTTACTCTAGTTATATACTTACTCTAGTTATATACTTACTCTAGTTATATACTTACTCTAGTTATATACTTACTCTAGTTATATACTTACTCTAGTTATATACTTACTCTAGTTATATACTTACTCTAGTTATATACTTACTCTAGTTATATACTTACTCTAGTTATATACTTACTCTAGTTATATACTTACTCTAGTTATATACTTAGTTATATACTTACTCTAGTTATACTTACTCTAGTTATATACTTACTCTAGTTATATACTTACTCTAGTTATATACTTCTCTAGTTATATACTTACTCTAGTTATATCTTACTCTAGTTATATACTTACTCTAGTTATATACTTACTCTAGTTATATACTTACTCTAGGTTATATACTACTCTAGTCTCTAGTTATATACTTACTCTAGTTATATACTTACTCTAGTTATATACTACTTACTCTAGTTATATACTTACTCTAGTTATATACTTACTCTAGTTATATACTTACTCTAGTTATATACTTACTCTAGTTATATACTTACTCTAGTTATATACTTACTCTAGTTATATACTTACTCTAGTTATATACTTACTCTAGTATATACTTACTCTTATTATACTTACTCTAGTTATATACTTACTCTAGTTATATACTTACTCTAGTTATATACTTACTCTAGTTATATACTTACTCTAGTTATATATACTTACTCTCTAGTTATATACTTACTCTAGTTATATACTTACTCTAGTTATATACTTACTCTAGTTATACTTACTCTAGTTATATACTTACTCTAGTTATATACTTACTCTAGTTATATACTTACTCTAGTTATATACTTACTCTAGTTATATACTTACTCTAGTTATATACTTACTCTAGTTATATACTTACTCTAGTTATATACTTACTCTAGTTATATACTTACTCTAGTATATACTTACTCTAGTTATATACTTACTCTAGTTATATACTTACTCTAGTTATATACTTACTCTAGTTATATACTTACTCTAGTTATCCCACAACATATTCGGTTGAAGTATGAAAGAGCCCACTGGAGTTAGGGGGGTCACAGGCTGTTTTTATCTTTCTCTCCTTTTCTCTCTTTCCCTGGCTTGTATCCATTTGGCCCCATTCAGTCATTTGTTTTAAGACGTTTATACCCATTCAGGTGTCGATATCTTCCTGGCGAGCGATAGCGAGCTAGCATTGTATGGAGAAATCCGGCTTCGCCGGAGACATGTTTCTATCGAAAAATGTACAAATTTAGCTTGCTGTCAAAACAAAAATATATAATATGCTGGCTCGCTACCGCTCGCCAGGAAAATATTGACACCTGGATGGGGGTACACGTTTTAAAACAGTAGGCTGAATGGGGCCGACTGGATACAAGCTAAAGAGAGAGGGAGAGAAAGAGAAATAAGGCGAGGTGGGCCCCCTTAAGAATGCCTGATTATGCCCAAGAGTAATGTGGAGAACCTTTATCTTAGCAACAGACGCCCTCAAAGCCTGCTCAACCCTGGGCTATGGCCAGTGTGTTAAAGGGAGACTGGCCGTTTGTTTGGTGTATTAATTCATGTATTCATATATTATTTTTTACTTTCCTCCCTAGACCTCCATCAAGCTTAGAAAAACACTCCTTCAAGATAGATTTGTACATTTTTCGGTAGAAAAATGTCCCGGCCAAACGCCGATTCCTCCTAAAATTACAGGCTCGCTATCGCTCGCCAGGAAAAAATCGACACCTAAATGGCACGAAGGGTCCTAATATTGACAAAGAAATTGGGTGAAAGGTAATAAAATCCCCAAACTAATGGAACCAACGTCATAAAATCTCAAAACTAGTGGGGCTAAACATTAGGGAGAAGGGGGTCCAGAAAAACGGTCTGCCTCCTTTTAATTCATCATACTTGAGATTCTTCCGACTAACTGCCTTCCTTATTTATGTCCGCGGTGATATGGTTCTCGTCTGCAAGCACTGGCAGGGCGGCTATAGGTTCCATTGGCTCTGATCTAAAGTGGGTAGCAGACGAGAGCTTACATCGTCAAGTTTTCATGGCCAGCTTATGTTTCCGGCAATATTTTTGGTATCCTTTGCATTGGTATCGGAAACTAAACTGAAGGTGAATTATATTAGGTAGCTATATTTACCTGCAACTTTAAGTTTGAAGCTGTCTTACCAAAATTGTCGAAGAAAATTGAAGGAAAACGCGGTTGTGTGATGCCGGCTTAAGGAGAAACAAATAACGTGTATCAGTCATGGTTAACGATACAATTAAGGTCGTAAATCTAGCAGCGGACTGCTTGATTAAGTGCTCACAGGAGTTATGAGCCCCGTGATCCAGCGGGCTAGTTAACTGAAGCACCTCTCACCCAAGACTACCCTCGAATTTAGTACAGTAAGGGACAGACATG
This sequence comes from Paralithodes platypus, assembly GCA_032716605.1. Taxonomy (NCBI): domain Eukaryota; kingdom Metazoa; phylum Arthropoda; class Malacostraca; order Decapoda; family Lithodidae; genus Paralithodes; species Paralithodes platypus. The sequence continues at coordinate 31,716,696 of CM064492.1, forward strand.
TGAAAGAGCTACATTCGGTGTGGTTTTATGGTTCAGTTACTAACTTTAATATTTATTTCTACTAAAGTTTTTGTTTATGGGAACAATTATAGCGTTATCTATAATTAAAAATATGTATATGCATCTTCTTTGGGAGGTATTTAACACCAATATGTACTCAGATTAAAGGAGATATTTTCATTGAGTAAAAATATTACTTAGTATGGCCAATATGCAAAAACAAATGTCATCGAATGAAACGGTAAACTCGTGTATAAATAACTACAGGCATATTCTGATTAATTAAAGTATTCTAGTTTAGATGTGACCGAATGAATCTGTGCAATGTAAAGTTATTCTCAAAATCATCCACTCATATTGTGCCCCTCTTACAAAATGAACTCCTAAATATATCATACACCCTGGTGAATATAATCCTGACAGTCTATTGCATGCAGTTGGAGTCGAACTTAAAATACTATTATTGTCCATGATTGTACACCGACTGCATTTGGACCCAGAGCGGCACTATATTACTGTCAGATATATGAGACTTTGTTCATTAACGATGCGCTGGGTCCTGAATGGAAGGGTTAAATAGTTGGTGATTTAGCCGGCCAAACGGGTGATGCATGCGAAGAGATCAGTCAGGGAGCTTCCTGTTGAGCTGTGGCCTGCAAAACAAGCAATTGGTGGCGACAATTCGCCTCCAGACTCCACCTTGCAACAGAGAGCCTTTAGTAGAGGGGAACTGGTTGCCCTCTCAAACTGCAATTATATTAGTACATCCAGTAGGATGAATTTGTTAAATTATTCTGGATAACAATATAAAATGTATGCTAATTTACGTAGGGCCTGTTGGAGTCCAAACGCTAATGAAGACAGTTGTTTAATCTTTGAAATTTAGAGAGCACTCCTAAGATTTGTAAGAATCGTCTACGGTTAGCCTGAATATATTACAATGAAGCCATCAAACTGAAGGAGTTAATACTAAAATTAAAACCTGTTGTTAACTTTAATTTTGAGATCTTCATTATACTATTTAAGGTAGAAAGCATATTACCTATACCAGCATAATCCAATATTAACAACACTAATTTCTCAGTGATAACATAATATAAATTCCAGTGGTACAAATATGATAACAGTTGCGTCAACTCTTTAAACTTCAGAGTCCCTTTTTCGTTCTACCACCATTTACAGTTATACTTCGCCCTCGATATATCTCCTTTATAAATAGCTAATAAAGAGAGGGTAGTGAGCGCTCTCCTGCACTCTCACTCTGTAATTACAAAACTCTGTCTCAATCACTCGCTCACTAATGATCCCTAGATAGATTTGTATCACAGTCCTTCGAACGAGTGGAGACGAAGTGGCCGGGGAGCGGGGCAAGACAGACACAAGCAACACCAATAGGAAGGACGACAATCATAAAGTATAGTAATAGACTCTGGAACTTAAAGATGCTAACATGTAGAGCCGGTACAGGATGGGTCCACAGCGCGACTAGGGTAGATTGTAGAACCTTTAGTAAACCGAAAAGCTACAAATACTGACAAGTGTTCTGTGTTGCAATACGTCTAGCAGGTCTAAAGCAAATATATGTCGATTTTGAGAGATAGCACACAGGAATTCTCCACACCTATTGGTTATCTACGTTCGAGGAAGCAGGAGTCTTGCCAAATTTATTCTAGGTAAACAGCTTCTGAAAACTAAACATAAATAAATTTAGATCATTGTTAATATATTTACTCCAAATAAACCAATTTGTTTCATCGGCCTACTTTTCAAATATATATTACTTAAAATACGGATTAGGGAAATATTTAAGATCATATGTAAAGTCCACACAGAGACGTCATGAAGCAAAGTTGTCTGATCTCTGACTTATAAAGAATCCCTATGATAGATCTTTGGCACCCCGGGGAAGCTGTGGGATGGACAAAAAGCCGTAATTCCTGGTGTTCCGTACTCTAGCGGAAAAATAAATAATACAGCACTATTTTTGGCCGAACAATAATATGATACGCTTACATAATTTAGCGTTTAGGATGCTACAGAATTTAAGACAAGATAGCAAATTTTTGGAGGGTAATTTCTTAGTTGGTAGAGCTTTCACACTGAAGATAATAAGACTGCAGATAAGTTCATAACAGAAAGAGCGAGGGATCTTCAGGAGAACTCCATATGTCATAATGCTATAATGTTCTGTTGGTACTAACACCTTAACAACAAACATCATACTTTGCTACCTATGAATAAGTATATAACTCCGGCAGGTTCCTTTTATCTCTGCGAACAACTATGGTCTTGGTGTTCAATGACGTTGAGGCAGCCGCTTAGGAGTAGTGCTCAAAGGTTCTGAGACGACAAAATGCAGCGAAACGACCTATTTAGCGAGTGTATCGGAAATTCAGCCAGTTCACTTTGTTTATTTTTACTCTATGAACAGCTTTAGTCTTAGTGTTAAATGTCGTGGAGGCAGCTGTTTAGTAGTAGTGCTTCAAATGTTCCGGAGATGACAACATTCAATTCAGCATATGACAGCCCTCTTCCTAGCAAAATCGGGAATACAATGTATTTGTTACCCATGTATCTTTTAACAAAATGTTTTCCAATAATGCATTATTGTGGTTGTACATGAATAATTTAAAGTGTTTAATCATTCATAAATTATTATACAGCATCATCAATTTGCATACATATTTTCCAAAACTTATATGCATGATTCTGTATCTATGTGTATGTGTGAGATAGTGTATGTGTTTGTCTGTGTGTGTGTGTGTGTGTTTGTGTGTATCAGTGTGTGTGTGTCTATGTGTGTATGTATGTGTGTGTGTGTTTGTGTGTGTGTGTATGCTGTTGCATTTCTTGTACCAACGCAGAGAGCAAAGGTTCGCCGGAAAGCAACTCGATCAAGGTTGCAGCCCCTTCCCTCAGGCCATGCAATGATTCAATCGAGTAATGTTTTTTTGTTTTTTTTTCACTCTGTGGAGTCTGCACCCTAGTTCCTCCCCCGCGAGCATGGACCAAAAACCCGGTCTTGAAGTGGCATTCAGGCCGAATTCACATGAACGTTATATCGGACCGAAGCATTTTCTTGGTAACTTTTATATGAACCCTTATAGATTCAAGTCGTATATAAGATTTCAGCTAACTGTATCATTCTAAAGCCAGACATGATGTTGTAATAATTGAAAAGGGACCCCGTAATCCTATCAAAAATAAAGATAATGGTCGAAAGTTGCCAGAAGAAACATTCGTGTAACTGGGGTCATAGGAGGGTATCACAGGAGAGATATAATTACAGTTTTCGATTATCAAAATTGTTCTGGCAACATATCTTCCATCTCTTGCACTGGTATTTGTCAGTAAGCAGAGTAAAGATTAAGATTAGTCAAATATTTTGTTTAAAGCGTTCCCTCATAAGCTGCCTGACCAATGTTGACAATAAAAGTTGAAGTGAAAAGCGCTCCTGTGACTTGGATCTCACTGCAGGCAACCAGTATGAAGGACGACTGGGTAATAGACATGTGTTATAAGAAAATGGTATGTAATGATGGGGTGTATAAGCAGAACGAAGGGAATGTAATCATCTCTATCTCGAACCACTAGCCTCATTATATTATCTTGTTAACTACCGGGGCTTGGTAAAGGATATGACGGATGCAATGATAATCAAACTATTATGACAATTATGATAATGGTATTATAAGTTATAATCACAATAATGATGATGATAATAATAATAATAATAATAATAATAATAATAATAATAATAATAATAATAATAATAATAATAATAATAATAATAATAATAAAAATAGTAGTAATAATAATAATAAGAAGAAGAAGAAGAAAAAGAAGAAGAACCAAGAAAGAAGAAGATAACATTAACAAAAAGTGCAAGCGCAACAACACCAAGAACAACAAAGAAAACGAAGGTAAATATGATATGTCTCAGGTCTCAGGTGAAGGTATTTAGGGATAAGCCTTAACAAAGGCACCTCGTATCTACTTTCTAAGAGTATTGAGAGGGAAGAAGGGGTGTTGGAGTGCGAGGAAGCTGTTGGAGTGGCTTTGTTGTGTGTGTTATTATTATGTGTGTAATATGCATACGTCGTCGAGGTGTCCCCTGACTGGCGATGATAATAGAAGAAGAAAATACAAATTACACGAGCGAGAACATTATATTAAGAACAAAAAACTAAATGAATTACATAAAACATTATAGAACATTAAACGATTACAAATAATAAACACATTTTGGACGAATTATAGAGCATTTCATGCTATCCGTTGAAAAATTGTTCCCTACAATCCACCAGATTTGTTAAGGAGCCCACTTCGCTTTGTTTTCTCTTTATCTCCCTCTCTCTTTGGCTTGTATCCATTCGGCCCCATTCAGCCTACGCTTAACCCCATCCAGGTGTAAATATGTTCCTGGCGAGCGGTAGCGAGCCAGCATATATATATTTTTGTTTTGACAGCAAGCTAAAGTTTGTACATTTTTCGATAGCAAAATTATCTCCACCGAAGCCGGATTTCTCCATACAATGCTGGCTCGCTATCGTTCGCCATGCAGGAACAAATCGACACCTGGATGGGGATAATAACGTCTTAAAACAGTTGGCTGAATGGGGCCGAATGGATACCAGCCAGGGAAAGAGAGAAAAATTGAGAAAGATAAAAAAGCCGGTGACCCCCTTAACGATGTTTCGATAGCTGTTGTTGAAACCAGGATATATACATTTGGAAGTGGTTGACGCTGCACCACAACATCTCTGACCCATCTATTAAACCTTTCCAACCTAAAATAATCTTCACACACACACACACACACATATTCGCACACACACACACACACATATTCGCACGCACACACACACACACACACACATACACACACAGACATACAACACACACAACACACACACACACACATACACACACACACACACACACACACATACACACACACATACACACACACACACACACACACACAGACACACAGACACACACACACACACACACACACACACACACACACACATACACACACACACACACACACACATACACACACACATACACACACACATACACACACACACACAGACACACACACACACACACACACACACACACACATACACACACACACACACGGGTACATTTTATGTTGTATATTGGTTGAGTTTTAAGTATGTCTCCCTTAAAGAAGCAACATTTACTTAACAAGGCTATTGCTGCACGGAAACTAGCAAGATATATCTAATCGTTTTAGCTTTCAGTTATGAAGAATCATTGGAAGTTGCAAACATTAATTGTTCGGCGAAGAAAACTTATAGAAAACATGGGACCCCTGAGCTAAAATATATATATATATATATATATATATATATATATATACATTTCTAATCTCTCAGTGGGGTTCGAACCGCCGACCGTCAGGACGATAGCCGACGCTTTAATCAACTACACCACGGCAGTCTAATACACTCAACCTTCTATCCTATTTTTGTTAAGGAGAAGGGAAACCCACTAGGCGAATATATTTCAATTCATACCTAGTCGTAGGATCCATATTCCAGAATACCATACAAGGATTTCTGAGTGTCCCAACGCAACTCGGGCCGAAATTGATTTAATTTAATTCTAACTCACCTAACATTGAAATATATTCGCCTAGTGGGTTTCCCTTCTCCTTAACATAAATAGGATAGAGGGTTGAGTGTCTTTTAGACAGCTGTGGTGTAGTTGATTAAAGCGTCGGATATCGTTCTGACAGTCGGCGGTTCGAACCCCACTGAGAGATTAGAAACATTTAGTGGCTCACTTGTATTTATGATATATACTCAATATATATATATATATATATATATATATATATATATATATACTGTATGTATCTATATAGGACCGCACATGTCGAGCGAGTAGAATCAAAAATATTTCGCCTCATCAACTTGCTTCCTCTTACTAATTACTATCTTACGTTTTCAAATAGTAACTATATATCTCTTGATGCTATTATAATGGAATTATTTGGAATTAACACAAATTAAGAAATATATTATCAGTAAATGTATCTTGCTGAGGTGCTTATATCTGTCTTCTGATCATTTGAGTCAATGGTGCAACGAAATATACAGCTAAATAATTGGTGAAATATGCCTTTGGTACTGATAACTTTCAGAACAAAATGTAAACGATAAATGTTCTTCATTGTTTAACATCGACACTTGTTCATTTCAACAACATAAAGTAAATAAAGGTAGTGTATATAGTACTGAAGCTGTGTTAATAAAGGTACTGTATATAGTACTGAAGCTGTGTTAATAAAGGTACTGTATATAGTACTGAAGCTGTGTTAATAAAGGTAGTGTATATAGTACTGAAGCTGTGTTAATAAAGGTACTGTATATAGTACTGAAGCTGTGTTAATAAAGGTAGTGTATATAGTACTGAAGCTGTGTTAATAAAGGTACTGTATATAGTACTGAAGCTGTGTTAATAAAGGTACTGTATATAGTACTGAAGCTGTGTTAATAAAGGTACTGTATATAGTACTGAAGCTGTGTTAATAAAGGTACTGTATATAGTACTGAAGCTGTGTTAATAAAGGTACTGTATATAGTACTGAAGCTGTGTTAATAAAGGTACTGTATATAGTACTGAAGCTGTGTTAATAAAGGTACTGTATATAGTACTGAAGCTGTGTTAATAAAGGTACTGTATATAGTACTGAAGCTGTGTTAATAAAGGTACTGTATATAGTACTGAAGCTGTGTTAATAAAGGTACTGTATATAGTACTGAAGCTGTGTTAATAAAGGTACTGTATATAGTACTGAAGCTGTGTTAATAAAGGTACTGTATATAGTACTGAAGCTGTGTTTTAATCGCTTCAGCACCATGACACCTTTGATCTTTAATCCTGGCTAAAATTAGATGATTTTATGCAGTTTAAGAAGGACCCATGTTACTGAGAGGGTTTATTATCGTATTAACCCAATCGTAGAGGTAGATTATAATCTAGATAAATTCGTCTAATGGTAACTAGAATATGATGAACATTACGCAATAGTGGTGAAGAGGTTAAAATGTAAAACACTACTGGTACTATTATACACAATGAGACAACTATTGGAGTGAGGAAGTGTATGAATGAAGGCGGTTCTGGTTGGGAGGAGGGGCGGTGACTGACTGGGGACAGAGGTGCATGGGGGCGGTTCGTTCGTGGCCACACCTTCGGGGATTGCGGCGTCAGGCAATAGATAGATAGATAGATAGACAACTATTTTTCTAGGACAATATCCAAATACAATATGTAGCTTAATGATTACACATTGATAGTAAACATATTAATTATTAATATTGAAAGCGAATACTTTACTTAATATATTCATATAGTTTGATATTAATGGCTGAATAGATAATATTCTTAACATAACAGTTATGTAATAATTTAGAAGGGATTGGGTATGTGTTTTATAAAATGCAGACAATACAAAATTAAAGAGAGCTACTATTTTATATATTTCATATGCAAATCCTACTAAGTTATTTCTAAGCAATAGACGTTATTAAAATACACTCAATAGTAAGACGCAATATTAAGAGGACTGAAGGGATACTTTCGATATTAAAGAGAAAGAAAAATAGAGATAATGTAACTGAAGAAGTTCAAATACAGAAGTGGCAGGTAATCCAGTCATGAGAGCAAATATGGAGTGCACCATTTGGGCAATATTAAATATCTCGCGGTGAATAAAGTTAAAAGAAAAACATACTTGCGAACACACAACTAACACATATATATATATATATATATATATATATATATATATATATATATATATATATATATATATATATATATATATATACAAACTATATACACAGTAGTATTGTTCTTACAAATGCTCGTTTGGTATATATTATTTTGATATATTGGTATATATTACGTAGTATATCCGGTGAGATCGGATGACACTTCGTTTTTGTAATTTTCGTTATGTTCCAGTATATTTACACATCACAAAATGTGTGTGTGTGTGTGTGTGTGTGTGTGTGTGTGTGTGTGTGAAGGGTTCTTATAATACCACTAAGACTGTGACAACCATCTGGACCTCTCGTGAAAGCCTATTCCAAGAATGGGGCTACTGTATATATAAAAAAAAAATAAAGGCTTCAAACTATCACCTTTTTTGGACCCTTATAGTTTTTATCAGCTTAGATTCAGAAGTGGCTATCAGTTAATTCGTGCTGGGCTTGTTAATTAGAAAAAGGATGAAAGGACAAAGGTGATTAGGAGCGAGTAAGCACGTGATTATTAGTCCTATGTTAGGACGGTAATCCTAATTTGGCTATTATGGCAATAATTAGACGATTATATTTAGTTTAGGAATTTGTGTTTTGTAGTCAGAGGTTTTATTGCTATAGATTTATTATTAAAGGGGGTTCTTCAAATAAAAAGATCGGAACAAACGGAACTGTTAACCATTCTGGGAGGACACTGCGCATATAATATACAACTATAGTATCTGTGCTCTTCTGTATTGAATTAAACATTAGTGAGATGGACTGAAGGAAATTGATGATAAATATGCCTATAAATCTAAGGTAGCTTTCAAAGGCAAATTACATTGTTAACTCCCACAATTGCTTATGCTTTTATGAACCTGTGAATCATTGTTAATAATTTCATGGTTTTAATTCAAATGTAATATATATATTTTGTGTTCTATGTGTATGAAGGAGACAAAAGACAGATTGCCTGTAACGAGTGTGTCCCCCAAAGCCAAAAGAGTAACAGGGCCAAATTCAAGAGACGTTGGGGTCAAATTGCCTTGACACACGAAGTTTAAAGCAGTTTATGTCATAAGATGAAGGAAAGATTGATTGAGGGAGAGAGTTCCAGAGTTCACTTGTTGAGTAGAAGGAAGACTGGGAAAATTTGGCAATTCTTTGGTTGGAGAGCTGGACATAATAGGAGTGGGACTGTGTTGAAAGGCGGGTGCCTCAGACTCGCCTCAAGGGAGGGGGCATTTTTTTTCTTTTCTATATTCCAACTACTGCCTCTCGGGCATAGGCTGAGAGCCTGCACACTCTACCGCTGAACACGGTGAGGCTCATGAGGTCTTGTTCCAGTCTAGGGAGTGAGACATGCGAAGCACCTATTCACGGCTCGAAGCAACTCCATCTCTGAAGCCGCTTCACCTCCGTGCTTCACAGTCTCATCCCCAGACTCGGACCCTCACTCTCAGAATGCCACCTATTGAGCAATTAGCTCACTAGGCATTGCCCCCCTATAGCATATTTTGAGTATGGGAATATGCATACAATGCTATTTAATCAGGGAACAATGAGGGTATTTTTTTGGCATTTCGGTGTGCTGTGGTAATGCACTGAAACTAGGTACAGCACAAATTCCATCCCAATCATATCTTCCCATTGACATATTTGGATTCGAACCAGGGTCCATTGGATTACCAGTCCAGTGGCAAGACCACTCTGCCACACATCCCCTGAGTAAGCTCTGAAAAACAGTGATTGTTGTAATAGCGATAGTAGAGTGCAAGAGATGCAACATTGTGGCGTGTAGAAAGAGATTGTAGGGAACAAGTAAGAGGAAGTGAGTTGATGAGACAAAATGCTTTGGATTCTACTCTTTCGAGAAGTGTGGTATGGGTGGAGCCTCCCCACACATGCGAACAATTTCAATACAAGAGGGCACTGTGCCCCGATACAGAACAAGAAGCTGTGTGGTGGTAAAGAACCGGCAGTGACGATTGAGTGAACCTAACTTTTGGGAAGCTGTTTTTAGCAAGAGTGGTAATATGATCTTTCCAAGAAAGGTCGGATGAAAAAGAAACACCTAGAATAGTGAGAGAAGACGAAGGGTTGATTTGTGTATTGTTGAAGAATAGTTGATAGTGTTGTGGAAGATTGTGATAGAGAGATAGGGGGAGAAACTGGGTCTTGGAGGAGTTGAAATTAACAAGATTTTCTCTGCCCCAACCAGAAATAATTGAAATATCAGAAGATAGGCATTCTATGGCTTCGCCATGTTTGTTTTGCAACTCTCCAACCCAAGAGTGAAACGTTACTCTCAGTCTTTCTTTTATTCAACAGCTGAACTCTGGAACTCTCTCCCAGAATCAGTCTTTCCCTCCTCCTATGACTTAAATTGCTTCAAACTCCGTGTGTCCAGGCAGTTTGGCTCGAACGTCCCTTGATGTTGGCCCTGTCACTCTTTCAACTATGGGTAAGGCACTCGCTACAGGCAGTTCTTCCTATTGTCTTCCTCACTCAGATAGAAAAGAAAAAATATATATAAATATATATTATATAGTATACTGTATACAGCATATACTGTACATATACAGTACATAATATATATATATATATATATATATATATATATATATATATATATATATATATATATATATATATATATATACTGTATATATATAAATATATGTATATATATATATATATATATATATATATATATATAGATATATAGATATATATATATATATACGGTTATATATATATACGGTATATATATATATATATATATATATATAAGGTATATATATATATATATATATATATATACTAAGTATAATTATTTATTTGTTTAATTATTTACAGTATTTATTTATGTTCTCTCCATCTCTCTGCCAATCACTAATATCAGCTGTATCTTGATGGTGCAACAACCTACTCCTCCCTGTTCTCCTTCCTACGGGAACTGACTTTATATTCCTCAGTGTCATCCTTCTGCTCAACTTCGTCTCATCTTCTTCTGCGATTGTTTCTTTTATTCTTGATGCATCTTTGTTTTACTTCTCATCTGTTGTCACCATAATGATCGTGACCATTATCATCGTCGTGTCCTTCTTATATTATCTGCCTTATCTTCTTGTTCTTCTTCTTTGTGTTGTTCTTGTTTTTGTTGTTGATGTTTTTGTTGTTGTTGTTGTTGTTCTTTGTTTTCTTCTTCTTCGTCGTAGTCGTCGCTTTCTCAGTGCTGGTTAATATTTTCGATGTCTTCCATGTGCTGAAAGATATATGGTCTTCTCTTTCTCATCCTTTTTCTGATTTGTTCTCTTATTCTTAGTATTATGATTGTATTCTCTCTTCTACCTCCTTCTCCTAACCATTCCCTTTCTCTTCCTCCAACATTTCAATACCACCCTCCACATAATTCTCCTTCTTATTAACCTCATATCTTCTTCCTCATCGTTCTTCTCCATACCTCTTCTTCACTCTATCTATCTATCTATTGCCTGACGCCGTGATCCCCGAAGGGGTGGCCACGAACGAACCGCCCCCATGCACCTCTGTCCCCAGTCAGTCGACGCCCCTCCCCCCAACCAGCACCGCCTTCGTTCATGTAGTTCCTCACTCCATCCTTCCACCTCATATTCGGTCTACCTCTCCCCCTCTGTCCCTCCACCTCGCTCTCGTACACCCTCTTAGTCATTCTCTCGCTTTCCATACGTTCCATATGGCCGAACCATCTCAAGTTGTTCCTTTTCACACTTTCCAGCACATCTACCTCCACACCACACCTCCTTCTTACTTCCTCATTAGTCTGTCTATCCCTCCATGTAACTCCGCACGCACTCCTTAAGTAATTCATTTCCACTGCTCTCACTCTTGGTCTGAGTCTCTCAACCAACGTCCATGCTTCGCTTCCGTAAGTCAGTGTCGGGATTACCACACTGTCATGCAAGGACTTCTTCACTTCCATACTGACCACCCTATTTCTTGTTACTGCTTTTAGCGTTCCTACAACCCTCTTCCCCTGTTGTACCCTCTCCCGCACCTCTTCATCCATAGTCCCATCTTTACTCAACACACTGCCCAGATACTTAAAAGAGTTGACGATCTCCATAGCCTGACCGTTCAGCTTCACCTCACACTCTGTGACTTCACCCCTTTCGAAGACCATAACCTTGCTCTTCCCCGTATTTACCTTCAAATTCCGTTTTTCGCACACTGTTCCAAACTCATTTACCAGACCCTGCAACTCCCATTCATTATCACTCATCAGAACTGTATCATCCGCAAACAGCAGTATAGGTAGCTTCCACTCAATTCCCTCCCTTTTCAGCGATACACCAACATTCACTGCTCTTGATAGTATTTCTTTCATGACTCCATCCATATATACAGTAAACAACCACGGGGACATCACACACCCCTGTTTCAAACCAACATTCAGGTCAAAGAACTCGCTCTGCTCACTCTCCACACGTACTGCCGCCTTTGCACCCTCATACATGCTCTTCACTGCTTTCAGCAACTTGCCCTCTACTCCGTATATTCTAAGTACTTTCCACAAACCTTCTCTATCCACTCTGTCATAGGCCTTCTCCAAGTCCATAAAGGCAACATACACCTTTTGTTTCTTCTCCAGATACTTCTCCACAACACAATTCAGGGTAAAAATCTGATCTACACATCCTCTTCCCTTCCTAAAACCTCCCTGCTCGTCGCCTATCTTCTTCACAACCTCTATTATTATGTTTCCTCCTTTTTCCTGCCAATACTGTTTTCCTCTCCCTTCTTCCGTTCTCTATTTCCCAATGAAGAACATGTTCGAGTACATGGATTTATTTATTTATTTTGTTTGCCATCCTTCATGTCCGTAATGAAAACAAAATAGTAAAGTCTGCTTCATGTTCCTGGACGCTTATTTGTCTTGAGTCAGCGACGACTTATTGTACACTGCAGTCTGCGGAATTTGCGCATTTACAAAAGAACACAATGGTTATAGAAGAATGGGCATGCTTTTACAAGAGAACACAATGGTTATAGAAGAATGGGCATGCTTTTACAAGAGAACACAATGGTTATAGAAGAATGGGCATGCTTTTACAAGAGAACACAATGGTTATAGAAGAATGAGCATGCTTTTACAAGAGAACACAATGGTTATTGAAGAATGGGCATGCTTTTACAAGAGAACACAATGGTTATTGAAGAATGGGCATGCTTTTACAAGAGAACACAATGGTTATAGAAGAATGAGCATGCTTTTACAAGAGAACACAATGGTTATAGAAGAATGAGCATGCTTTTACAAGAGAACACAATGGTTATAGAAGAATGGGCATGCTTTTACAAGAGAACACAATGGTTATAGAAGAATGGGCATGCTTTTACAAGAGAACACAATGGTTATAGAAGAATGGGCATGCTTTTACAAGAGAACACAATGGTTATAGAAGAATGGGCATGCTTTTACAAGAGAACACAATGGTTATAGAAGAATGAGCATGCTTTTACAAGAGAACACAATGGTTATTGAAGAATGGGCATGCTTTTACAAGAGAACACAATGGTTATTGAAGAATGGGCATGCTTTTACAAGAGAACACAATGGTTATAGAAGAATGAGCATGCTTTTACAAGAGAACACAATGGTTATAGAAGAATGAGCATGCTTTTACAAGAGAACACAATGGTTATAGAAGAATGGGCATGCTTTTACAAGAGAACACAATGGTTATAGAAGAATGGGCATGCTTTTACAAGAGAACACAATGGTTATAGAAGAATGGGCATGCTTTTACAAGAGAACACAATGGTTATAGAAGAATGAGCATGCTTTTACAAGAGAACACAATGGTTATAGAAGAATGAGCATGCTTTTACAAGAGAACACAATGGTTATAGAAGAATGGGCATGCTTTTACAAGAGAACACAATGGTTATAGAAGAATGGGCATGCTTTTACAAGAGAACACAATGGTTATAGAAGAATGGGCATGCTTTTACAAGAGAACACAATGGTTATAGAAGAATGAGCATGCTTTTACAAGAGAACACAATGGTTATAGAAGAATGAGCATGCTTTTACAAGAGAACACAATGGTTATTGAAGAATGGGCATGCTTTTACAAGAGAACACAATGGTTATAGAAGAATGAGCATGCTTTTACAAGAGAACACAATGGTTATAGAAGAATGAGCATGCTTTTACAAGAGAACACAATGGTTATAGAAGAATGGGCATGCTTTTACAAGAGAACACAATGGTTATAGAAGAATGGGCATGCTTTTACAAGAGAACACAATGGTTATAGAAGAATGAGCATGCTTTTACAAGAGAACACAATGGTTATAGAAGAATGAGCATGCTTTTACAAGAGAACACAATGGTTATAGAAGAATGAGCATGCTTTTACAAGAGAACACAATGGTTATAGAAGAATGGGCATGCTTTTACAAGAGAACACAATGGTTATAGAAGAATGGGCATGCTTTTACAAGAGAACACAATGGTTATAGAAGAATGGGCATGCTTTTACAAGAGAACACAATGGTTATAGAAGAATGGGCATGCTTTTACAAGAGAACACAATGGTTATAGAAGAATGAGCATGCTTTTACAAGAGAACACAATGGTTATAGAAGAATGAGCATGCTTTTACAAGAGAACACAATGGTTATAGAAGAATGGGCATGCTTTTACAAGAGAACACAATGGTTATAGAAGAATGGGCATGCTTTTACAAGAGAACACAATGGTTATAGAAGAATGGGCATGCTTTTACAAGAGAACACAATGGTTATAGAAGAATGGGCATGCTTTTACAAGAGAACACAATGGTTATAGAAGAATGGGCATGCTTTTTACAGTACTAATTTACACGAGACGGAAAGCCTTAACATATTTACATCCTTTTGGACACATTTTTTAATGAACATAAAAACAATTGCAAATCCCTAAATAATTCAAAATGCTAAGAAAAGTGACCATTACGCATATTGTTTTTGTTACAGCTTATATGATCTATACGGCACATGTCTAATATACAGAGGAGTGTTGTGTACAGTATTCCTCGCTGCCCCGGAGATACTGGTGCGTCTTGTAAATCTAAGTTATTCTCACATGATCCAACAAACCGGTCGTTCTTCAAGTCGTCACCGGCGGCAGGAATAACAAAAGAAGTAGATGAGGGTGAAAAAGAGGTGGAGTGAGGAGATAAGTTAAGTGACGGAGAGAAGAAATGGTGTTATGGAGAACATTAACAAAATTAATGAAGGAACAAGAGAAAATGAGCGAGTGACGAAAGACAAGAGACTGAGGAAACGAGAAATAAGAATGGTGACAATTTAATGGACAGTTCATAAAAATACTGATAAGGTGAATAGAAGAGATTGGTGCATAGCAATGTATGATGACTGTGGAGGGTGTGGTGGTTGATTGTGTCTTTCACTATCTGTTAAAATCTTTCACAATCTTCAGCGCCATATCGTTTTGGTTGTACCGCATTTATGGTTTTCCAGTAAGATTATTTCTATTAATCTTTTTCGGTAAAATTAGACCAAATTCGAATTATTCTGGCATACAGCACACGATTACGTTCGGCCTGAGATGGACCTCTATAATCCAATGGGTAAGCTCGACCTCCATAATTCACCTGTCGATTCCCACAGAACATTCTAAAGAACTCACACACACATACTCAAACAAGCATACACAACCATTCACTAACAAATAATAGACAAATAAAATCATAAATACAGCAAAATAAACACAATTGATAGTCCCACCTACACCCTGAATGAGTTAACATTGGTAATAGGGTCCTTAAGTTTAAAAAAAAATGTCCGAGCCATATTGACTGCTAATAACAGGCACGGGTGTTCATCGAGTCCATTCTAAATCCACATCCGATACCCTGAAGAAACTCGAGATCGACAGGGAAGCGATAAGTACTTTGGATGGCTGTGATGGGCACTGGTAAGGATTTTGGATAGTCAGGATGAGCTCCTATACATTGTGTCAATCACATGATTCGGACATCATATCTGGTTGTGTAATGGAACCTAGTACTCATAGTCAGGCCGTGAGGAAAACTGATGAAGACCTTGAATGAAAAAGAATAGAGACATTTATATATTAAAACAAAGAATGCGAATTAAAATGATAAATTACACATCGATTTTTTTAATGGATAATGTAAAATTCATATTATGCTACAACTAAACGTAATACTAAACGCAAAGGGAAAGAGAAAATGTAATTGTGAAGAAAAAACACAAAGAGTCTATAGTGAGGGTGAGTAGAAGCTTGAAGAATAAAATCGGAGAAACATCAAGGAATCAAATATCCGAATATACAGGGTGGTAATGCGGGGAGAACAGAATAATGAATGGCAAAGCTGAAGAAGTTGCCAAGAACAAGAAGAATGGAGAAGGATAAGACGTAAGGGGGTGTTATCTCTGGACCCCCTTCTCTCTCATGTTTACCCCCATTAGTTTTAAATTGTAGGGCGTTTGCCCCATTAGTTTGGCGATATTAAGACCTTTCGCCCAAATTTAATTGTCAATTTGAAGACCTTCCGAGCCATTATGGTGTCGATTCTTTTCTTGCGAGCGATTGCAAGCCTGCAATTTAGGAGGAACCTACTGAAAAATGTACACATTTATATCGAAGGGGGTCTTGGGGGTATTTTTTAAGCTTGATGGAGGTCTAAGGAAAAAACTTTAAACAACATTAAATATATAAATACATACGGTAGGCCTATATAAATAGATTCCTCTTAGTCCTAAGTAGAGGATAAGTGGTGAAGATAGGAAGAAGGAAGACAGTTGGAGTGGAAGTGTGGGAAGAGATAGGAGTGTGTGAAGAGTGGAGACAATGATGATGATGATGAAGGTTTAAGGGGACCGAACCACTTTTTTTTCTTTCTGGGTAGTAGCCATTCGACCCCATTCAGCCTACTGCTTTAAGACGTTTATCCTCAACCAGGGGTCGATTTACACCTGGCGAGCGATAGCAAGCCAGTATATTATAGATTATGTTTTAGACAGCTGGCTTAAGTTGTAAATGTTTCGGTAGAAACATTTCTCCGGCGAAGCCGGATTTCTCCATACAATGATGGCTCGCTGTTGCTCGCCAGGAAAAAATCGATACTTGAATGGGGAGAAACGTCTTAAAACAGTAGACTGAATGGGTCAGAATGGATAAAACCCAGAGAGAAAAAGCAGGTCGGTCCCCTTAAGAGAAGAAGAGGGGCGGCTAAGAACAGAGAGGAAGAGTTGACAAGTGAACAAGCAGCAATTGGAAGTTTTGAAGATAAGATGAAGAATGATTGTAGAAGAATGATGAGAGAGAGACTTGAAAAAGTAAAGTGGAAGGGAGGAGTTGAGAATAATTGAACAGAAAAGTAAAGTGGAAGGGAGGAGTTGAGAATAATTGAACAGAAAAGTAAAGTGGAAGGGAGGAGTTGAGAATAATTGAACAGAAAAGTAAAGTGGAAGGGAGGAGTTGAGAATAATTGAACAGAAAAGTAAAGTGGAAGGGAGGAGTTGAGAATAATTGAACAGAAAAGAGAGGAACACTGAATTGACCACTTGCGAGTTTCGAGCTATAAGGAAGTTTGAGCTGTAGACATCGATGGTAAATATAAATGCAATAATTATGTAGGTTTCTATTGGCTAAAGAGTAGGTTGAATTGGATTTTATGTTTTTATAAATGTACTACAATCGCATTTTAACGGGTAATTCTGCTAACTATTAATATCTACAGCTCCAACTTCCTTATAGAACGAAACTCGCAAGTGGTCGACTGGGTAAAATTGGACAATATGATCAAGGAATGTTGTGGTAAACACAATTAAACTCTTTCAGGATCATGTTGCGTTTTAGCAGTTTATTGTGCCTTTTTTAAACTATTGTATTCAGCTTAGGAAGACCTGTAGCAATCAATGAGGTAAAGTCGATCTCCATTATCCTTTTGATTCACGCAGATCCCTCCTATACTTTGGAAAATCGTTTAGTAATAGCCCGGATATACAGTGAAAACCCGTCATAATCGTCAAGGGGTTAAGGGGACACTGACTGCTTGTTTTGCCTATAAATTAATTCATTCATAAATTCTTAGTTTCCTCGCTAGACATCCCTCAAACTTAGAAAATCATCCCGTAGACCACCCCTCAAGATAAATTGTAAATTTTTCAGTAGAAAAATATACCGTCCCCAGGCCGGTTCCTCTTACAATTACAGGCTCGCTATCGCTCGCCAGGAAAAAATTGACACATACATGGCACGATAGGGCTTAAAATGTATAACGAAATGGGACGAAAGGTCTTAAAATCGCCAAACAAATGGGCCAAACGACTAAAATTCTAAAAAATAACGGGACTAAACATGAGGGAGAAAGGGGACCAGAAAAACGACCTTCATAGCGGATAGGCAAAACAAAAGAAACTGGGTGTAGTCGCACATTGGAGGAGACGAATAAACCAAAAGAGTAGAGTACACTGCTGGATAAGAAACGCGGATACATGGGGTGGAGATGACATGAGGTAAACAAACAATGGGGCAAATCAGAATGGAAGAGTGGAAATGGGTCAAGATATTCGTAGGACGGAGAAGACGGATGGAGCCAAATAATTGAGAAGAAGAAGGAATAATGGGATATAAAAGACAAGAGATGAAGAATAGAGTGAAGAAGAATTATAAAACAAAAGTAAAGTAATGGTGTGAAAAAGGCGAAAGCTCAACACCAGAACTGCAGAGATAAAAAAGAACAAATATGGTGGAAAAGACAAAATCAGAATAAGGAAAGGTGGATAAAAAATGAGAAACAGGTGAATAAGGCAAGAGCTGAGCAATAGAGCAGTAGAGAAGAAAAGTGGATAAACAGAGTAGAAAAGACAAGAGATGAACTGAATGATGGAGAACAAAATGGATAAATGAAAGGGTGAACAAAATCGAGTAGATGAGAATGAAGAGGACAGAGATGTGGATAACTAGGGTGGAGAAGGCATGTGGTGAACTAAACGGGTTCCTCCCAGTTGTCACCTCTCTCCGGTCACACCCTTGGCCACGCGACACACTCATGTCAGGGTATAGTATCTATACCTCCACCATTATATACGTACAACTATGCTCTATTATTTTGACTATAATTAACCCCTTCTGTACCAGCGACGTCCTTTGCCTAATATCTGGCAACTATTAGACGATTCTATTCAGCTTAGGAAGGATGTCTACCCATTATAAGGCTACAGACTATCTTAATTAATCCTATTATCTACCATATATCCTTCCTAAGCTTCATAAAATCGTCTTAATGTAGCCAGAATATAATTGAAAAGGCGTCGCCGGTACAGAAGGGGTTAAGCCAGAAATATAGAAGCCAACTATTATACTTCCAACTATAGTCTATTATGTTTGCTATAATTAGGCCCGCAAAATAGATCCCTAACGTACTATAACTTAAAAAAGGAAAATGTAGCTGACGTTTTTACCATTTAGGAAGAATCAACCACGACATACAGTAGGTAGGGACAATTTCAGACCGTTTTCACTAGCCTTTTTTCGAGTTACAAGAGGTTAGGGGGTAAAGATTTCTGGCCTAATTACATTGAATAGACTATATAGTAAATACCTATAACAGTATACTTCAACAGTTGCATCTGCCTGAGCTCCTCTACACCACCATCTCTACTTACAAATGTTCGTCAATAATACTATCATGCACCTTCAGCTCCACCTTGATACGTCCGCCTCAACCATAAAACTTTGTAGGCACGTTTATAATTATTACATTTACACTTCCACCTCCATTGCCACTTATTCTGTATACTTCACTTCTGTACCTCCATTAATACTTCTATACATTCACCTATGTTTTTTATCTCTACATCTACGCCTCTACTTCCATCTTTTGACGTTCACGATTACACCTTAACTTATATCTCCATACACCTATTATCCACCTCTACCCTCCTTCGCCAGTACACTTCCTCTTCTAGATATCCACCTTCACCTCTGCACCTCTAACTCTGCCTTAACACTAACAGCAATACCTTTACACCTTTACTCCATCTCTATACACATCTACATCACTACACACTTCCATCTTAACGCACCCGCCTCAATCATTACACTTTCACCTCTTCCTATTCACTTCTCTACCCCAACCTATCTACGTCTTCACCTTTTGCCTTTATACCTCAACTGTTTTGCTTCCACCTCCATCTACAACTTTGCACGTTAAATGATATCCCTCCATATATACTTGTATTAATTCGCTTCAATAAGTTGAGTGCATAAGCTCTGTCTGTATACACCTCGACTAACACACCTCCCTCTCTACTGCTATGTCTACATGTTTACACCCCTATATCTGTACATACACAGCTGTACACTTAGACTTCTACACCTACATCTCACTGTTTATACATCCACCTTAACACTCATATCTTAATACCTCCAATATTACATCTCAACCTCTTCATCCATACCTCCACTTCAAACTTAACTTCAACACCTTCACCTCTGCACCTCCAAACTCACTTCTCTACGACTTCACCTTCGCACCTCTACGCCTCCAATTTCGCACCTCCACACCCTTAACTCTCTACACCTTTACACACTGACATCCTCACACATACCTAAAGCTCCACACCTATCCATCAAATGCACATCTCAACACCTGAACCTCCACACCCCAAACACCCACGCAGTCTAACAGCATCTCTCTCTCTGTCTCTGTCCACAATGCTCATCATAAGAAATGGTTAAAGGCCTCTGCTCAAGAGGATGCAGTTTAAACGTATCTATTTTCATTACTAGCATAATAATCGAATAAATACAATTCTCTATCTGCTCCTCATGCATACTAATACGGTTCAATAATTCAATAACTTGCAAAATAATCGCTCAGTAGGAAAACGCGTTTTAATTCGGTGTCATATAAACAACACCCAAACATTCGCCTCCAAATTGCCCACTTACAATTGCAAAACAAGCAAGACCAACCATAAAACAAAACAAGTTAGTTTAGTTTCTGGATAGGTTCCCAATTAGCAGCCATCACTTATTGTTTTAATCAGCAACGGCACTATTGTGAATACTACAACTTGGAATGACAATTGTAATAAATACAATGCAAACAGTAAACTAATTTTTGTTTTAAATGGACAACATAATCGGGCTCACAACAGTAGCAAAGTAATAAAATATCCTTAGGAATGAAAAATCCAGTTAACGTTCTCCATAACTCTCTTCCTCTGGAAACCCTTCAGGTTACAGAGACAGGACAACTGGCCACAAGGTGTTCGTTTTTCATAAAAACAAACTTCTTCAACTGAAATACAGGAGTGCAAATATAAGCTACTCGTTGGTAATCGGAAACTATAAAATGCACTGCAGGAAAAGTATTTCAGGTTATCGAACACTATAATTTTCTATGTCCCGTGTTTTAGTCTCAAAAATGGCTGTAGGGTGAAAATTTGTCCGGTATTTTATAGGCTGTCACATACGCATTTTGTTTTTTTGTTCAGGCATCTGTTCCCGGCATCACTGGCCTGAAAGCTCACTAGGTCTCAGCCAACAATAATATATATTTCAGCCTATCTACCGACACCTATACAACAAACACACCAGGATACAATTATACGGATTCAAAACTGTCAGAATAATCGCTAGTGTGACTTGACTGTAAAGGATCTCTGATGGGTCTCCGCCTCCCCCACCCACCGCTCAACAAATTTACTCTAATGAATCCCTCCCTTAACGAGGTTGGGAGACTCGCTGGCCAGCATCGGTATAAAAACAATGATTCTTTATATTCCTAGCCCCAGACCACCCGACGCTCGCCCAATCAAAGCTTTTCTCAGTAAATATTTGTTCTTCTATCTCAGCCGAGGAGGAGATTTGTAACTAAACTGGTTCTTGCCATCGGTTTCTCTAGGTTCATCTATTTCGAGAGCGGCGCCGTGAAATCAAATTGTATATCTGTAAATCTCTGTATATATGGCCTTTTTTGGGGGGTGGGTATACGTGTGATACAGGTCCAGTATATTTGTATATTTGAATACAAATTAAATTTTTGTTCATCTTATTATAGAACAAAGCTGGAAAATTTAAGCAGCAACATTCTCCGCGCACCATAATCCCGGAGATAATTAACAATAAATGAACACTATTGCTGCAACTGTGCAAGACAGCGGCTGGTGAGAGGGCGGAGAGGTGAGGCAGAACCGGCGTTGTAAACCTGCCAATTACAATTACTCTCATATTTACCCGACTGGCAGGCGATACCTCTGTACTCCTGTTTCCCGACGATTCCCCCCTTGTATGATTGCCTGAGCACATGCGAATGCCTGCCTCTGTGCACAGACAAATTCAAAAGTTCCCTGCAACCTTGATTAAAAGTTGTGCAACATGCAAGTGACAATTAGCATAATACGATGGGAAGTAACAATCACGGGCCGCTGATTGTAATATCTACCAACGATTTTGTATGTTATTTGTCATTAGCCTTAGGATCACATAATCCCCTGGAGGCAGTACAGGACCTTTTGAATGTGTCTGTGTTAACCATCATCCAAGCGCGGACTGAAGCACGGAGGAGTAACTCAGCCGTCTCGGTGGGCTTCCCAAACACTCGTAAACATCGACTTTTATCCCTAATATGGCCCACTCTGACTCCCTTTACAAGCCACCGATTACAATGGTGGGTGAAAACTGGCCTGGAAGAAGCGGGCGAAGGTCAGCGATATACTGTATAAGAGCCCCTTCTAAAAGCCTCTAATTTTAATCCATCAGAATCCCTGCCAGCTGGAACGAGGGCGGTGTTAGGGTGGAGACGCCCCCTCACCTCTGACCTGACCCCCCTCCACAGACAGCTCTCACCTGCCTCGCCCTGCACACCTTGCTCTCAACACCACGCTAGATCGTCCGGACCCTGGGTGGAGAACATATAGAAACAAGAAGCAGGGAGAAGAGAAAACAAAAACGAAAGGAGATGGAGAGGATGAGGTGAAGAAAGAGGATGAAGAGAAGGCGGAGGAGTTTGAGGTGAAGACAAGGAATAGGAAATAAAGGAAAACAAAAACAAATTGGGGAAGGAGATGAGGCAGGAGGAATAGTAGATGCACAAATATATATATACACAATTGTATAATAGTAAGGAGCACTATGAACAGAAGGCGAAGAAGGGAATGGGAATGAGGAGACAAAAATACGAGGATAGATATACTTCGAGAGATCGAGCATGATGCTAAAATTATGATATGATAAAGAAAAAGCAAAGGCAGATGGAAGATGGGAGTGACTGATGTGGAGAGGGAGGAGGCTTAATGAGAGAGTTTGAAGATGAGAGAAGAGGGGAGGCGAGAGGGAGGAGCGAGTGACGGTTGATACTTGTGTGGGATGCTGGAGATGAGAGAGACAGCGTATCAGAAATTATCAAATTTTATGATTCCAGAGTAGCTAAATTTGATATTCTAAAACGATTAATGTTATAGAGAATTGAAATTTTGAAAATATACTGTATTGAAAAATGTAATACAAGGTGTGATGAAATATGCTATTATAAGATTCTTTGACAGGTATATTTATATATGGTATAGACATTTTAAGCATATTGCTGTAAATATTCTACTAACAGACTATATGTTAAGAGCATGTGATTAAGATATATTTGTTTGTCAATAATTGGATATTCTTATCCCGTCAGACATTCATACACAAGACACCTAATTTAGGCTGGATACTTTTTCATCATTCTATGTCTTGAGTTTTGTTTGTCCATGTATTGCCAACTGTAAATTTGTTTTAATGGATGGTCGATTAACTTAGTCAATAGAGTATTGAATTAATTACAATATAAAAAATAATACTTTCTCCTGAGATTCCAAAATGTAATATTTTAGTTAACAATAATGATCCCTTAGGTTGTAAGTTAGAATTGAAAAGGCCAAATGCAAACATTCAATATAAACAAACATCTTGTAATGTAACAGGAAATTATATTGGTCCGCACTATTCATGGAGGTGAAACAAATGGTTATCAGACAATGGCAAGAGTGAAATTAGATCCCAGGTATAACAAACGTACCGCTAACCTTGGCCCATATGTTCCCCACTGAGAGGTACCTGTACGGGGAGTTATACATAAACGTCTAATGACCAGGTTCGACTTTAATTGACCTTTTGTATCACTGTTTTACGTTTAAATGAATGCTATTAGGCTAACCGATGGTTATCATTTATGATCTATATGGGTGAATATAAAGATGGTTATCATTTATGATCTATATGGGTGAATATAAAGATGGTTATCATTTATGATCTACATGCGTGAATATAAAGATCGTGGACATTGGTGATTCTTATTCCCCCTTCTCTACCTTCCCTGCAAATGGTAGCTAGAATAAAATAAGAGTACAAAGGAGTACAAAGGAGTACAAAGGAAATCAAGCAACAACAGATCTAGTGACCCTTCTAGGTTGCTTGTCCTCCAAAACACTGAGGATCAAGTGTCCAAACAGTGGTTTATAGTGGGTAAGGGAACATTGGAAAAGGAATTACTGCCCTGCAACTAATGTCCGTGGCAGGATTAGGAAGTTAGTAGGGGACAGATGGGTTAGTAACTGAGGGGGGGATAAAATAAAGTTATTCATTTACAAACGCAGTCAGTCGCGGGTTTGATGCGAGATATTTGTCTAGGCGGAGTTTAAATGAATCAACGGTGATGCAGTCTATAACGTTTCGGGGAAGCCCATTCCACAAGTTGACAACTCGATTGAAGAAGAAATTCTTAGATTCGTATGAGTTAAAAGATTTACCAATAATTTTGCAACCGTTTCCCAGCGTGTAATTAGATTGGTCGATAGTGAAGTACTTACTACAGTCCATATTGTTGATGCCTTTGATGATTTTGAACACTTGAATTAAGTCACCTCTTAATCTGCGCTGGGTTAAAGGAAATAGATTTAATTATCTAAGACGCTCTTCGTATGGTTTGTTCTTTAGGCTAGGTATCATTTTGGTAACTCTACGTTGAACTCGTTCTAGCTTGTTTATATCTTTTTGGTAATAAGGGCACCAGGATTGAACGCAGTATTCCAGAAGAGGGCGGACTAAGGAATTGTAAAGGGTTAGGATAACTTCTTTGGATTTATGCTCAAATGACCTGCCTATAAAGCCAATTATTTTGTTTGCCTTCTTAACAACTTCTGAACATTGTTGACTCGGTTTTAGGTTACTTGATATTGTTACTCCCAGATCGGTTTCTCTGTTTACATTCTTAAGCTGAGTGCCATTCATCGAATAGTTTGCTTTCTCATTTAGGTATCCGATATGTAGTACTTTACATTTATCTGCATTGAAACTCATTTGCCAAATTTGGGTCCAACATGACATTTATCTAGATTGTGTTGCATATCGTCAACTTGTTCTTTTGAGAGTACGCTATTTGCAATTTTTGTATCGTCAGCAAATTTTGAGATTGTACAGGTGAGACCCTCATCTATGTCGTTGATGTAAATTAGAAAGAGAATTGGACCTAGTACTGATCCCTGGGGTACCCCGCTACTTACATTGGCCCATTTAGATGCCTTACCGTTTATGACTGCTCTTTGCTTTCTGTCGCTGAGCCAATTTTCTATCAATTTCAACACACCGTCTTGTATTCCATGCGCTTTTAGTTTTAGCAGTAAACTTTTGTAGGGAACTTTGTCAAAGGCCTTTTGAAAATCCAAGGTATATAATATCTACAACTTTACTCTCATCGTAGAGGTTGAGGATATCGTGGAAGAAGTCTAAGAGGTTTGTTAAACAGGAACGTTTTTTACGAAAGCCGTGTTGAGTATCTTTAAGTATGTTATTTTCCTCTAAGTGATTTACGAGTCTGTCTCGTATGACCGTTTCTAGCATTTTACATACAACTGAGGTTAAGCTAATTGGACGATAGTTACTGGGTAGGTGCCTTTTTTGAATATCGGTGTTACGTTGGCTAGCTTCCACTGATCAGGCATAGTTCCAGACTGCAAGGATTTATTGAATAGTAATGTCAGTGGTTTGGAGAGCTCATCCTTAGGTTCCTTTAGAACTCTAGGCGAGATTGTATCAGGTCCAGGCGTTTTATTTACCTTGATTTTATCTAAACAATTCAATACTTCTCTCTCTGTATCGGTGATATTGCTTAGAACATCTGAATTATCAATCTGAATCGGCGATGGTGTAGGGATATCACTGAGGTCTTCTGTTTTAAAAACTGATGCAAAGAAGGTATTGAGGGCATTACTCATTTGTACTTCGTCTTCGGTGTATTCTCCATTTTCATCGACTAACGGTCCAACAGTTGAAACTACTTTTTTCTTTCTGATATAACTATAGAATTCTTTCGGGTTTGTTTTACTTTGATTCGCAATATGTAACTCTAAGGTCTTTTTACTTTGCTTAATTAACTTTTTGGCTTTGCGTCGTCGCTCTACAAATTTCACTCATTCTTCGTCACTTTGTGAGGATTTTAATCTATCATTAGCAAATTTTTTAGCAAGTAGGCAGTTTGAAATATCTTTATTCCACCATTTGGGCTTATTATTATGGCCTGGACGCCGTATTTTCGATGGTATGCAGTCTTGCACTGCTTTTAGGTAAGTGGTTTCGAATAACTTCCAAGATGTATTTATGTCGTTATTGTTAATTAAAAAGCTCCAGTCAGTTTCTTTAAACATAGCTCTAAGTTTATGGAAGTTTGCTTTCTTGAAATTAGGGGCTTTTTCGATGCTACTATTTGGTTCGTTACTAGTAAACTTTAAAGTTAAAGTTATCGTACGATGGTCGATGTTACTGAATTCATCACCAACATTCAAATTCTCTATTAATTTTTCTTTTGTTGCAAGTACAATGTCAAGAACGTTATTACCACGGGTCGGCGTTCGAAGAAATTGATAAAGCGAACTCTCTTGCAAGTTTGTATACAAGTCATGTCCGGAGTGTGAAGTAAGAGTATCGCCCCACTTGGTCACAGGTAAATTAAAGTCGCCAAAAATTACGGTATCTTGTGAGTTACTTACATCTGCAATTTGTTCGTAAATTTCTCGGTCAGTTTGCACTGATTGAGCTGGTCTGTATATTAACGCAAGTATTATTTGTGTACCTTTATTATTCTTTATTAGCACAAAAGATGTGTCGACGTTCACAATTTGAGGTTTTGACAAGAGGGTAGGGTTAAGACTTTCTTTGATATAAAGTAAAACGCCACCTCCATTTCGATTTATTCGGCTTTTCTCAAACATTACATAACCGGGAAGTGAATACTCTGCTAAAAAGTCTCTATCTTCTGTATTGAGCCAAGATTCTGTTATGCCAATCACATCATAATTTTCTGTAAACACTAGCTCCTCTAAATCTGAAAAATTATTTGCGTATGCTACGAGCGTTTGCATAGAAAACCTTTATATTTGTTATTTTAGAACTCATGTAACGCTCTTTAATAATATTTTTGGTTCTTTTCGGATCTACATTTATGTTCATGGCTGTCCTCGGTCCTCGCTGTCTTCGGTCCTTATCGCTGGTGGTCCTCGGTTGCCTCTGTTTTTTGCTTGGCGTTGGATGATTTATGTCACTGCTGCTTCTTCTCGGATGGCGTTTTTTGATCCATGGCTGCGGACTGCTTCGTGTAGGAGACGACCCATGCGTGCTGAACCCACAGGGTTTAGATGAGTGCCATCCTTGCGGAACAGAGTAGGCTGGTTGTAGAAGTTGTCCCAGAGGTTGATGAATTCAACTTCTTCCCTCAGACACAAATATTTTAGTCGGCTATTTGTGCTGAAGGCCTTGTCGTAGAATTTGTCAGGTGCGTCGATCTTGGGGAGAATGCCTGAGATGATGATATTCCTTGACTTGTTTTTGTAGTGCTGGATCATCTTGCGATATTTCTCCATCAACTCTTCGGATCTGGTGCGCATGACGTCATTTGAACCAGCATGGATGACAAAAGGGGTATTTTCATTTGCATCTTTTGTGGTATCTTCGAAGGCTTCCACAATGTCGTCCAGTCCAGCTCCTGGGATGCAAAATCTTTTTCGTCGATTTGGGACTCTGTCGCAGAACTCTTCGACCTGTCCTCGTAGGATGGAATCCCCAACGAGCCTGGTCTCTTCTGGTTCATCTTCCATCTCTACCAATATCTCAAATCTGTTTGACATTGTGACTGGTAGATGAGACCTTTTCTGCGTTGGCCGTTCACCGTTCCTCACTGGTGTAAATCCAGAAACCTGTGGTGGCGGGTCTCTGCATACAGGTCGGGGGGAGGAGTGGTTAGAACGTGGGCGAGGGGTAGTACTGCTAGTACTGTTCATACTAGCAGGCTTCTTGCATGAGGAGTGGGGGAGAGACTAAGGTGAACAGGCCGGCTGTCCTGGTTTGATGTTGGGTCAGGTTCGTCAGAAGCATCTGCTGCAGGTGTTGGATTGTTGGCAGATGACGTTGGTCACTTCCAAATAGTGATCTATATGGAGTCTAAATGAGTGACCGTTAGCTCGAATTGCGCTAGAGTATTTTGCCAACTTAAGGGAGCATAGACGGCATTGTGCAGCATAATTTACTGGTTCGGCTCAATGATTTAAGGAGAAGGTATATTTTGCTCTCTAAAACTCTATCAAGCTTTACAAAACCCCCCCCCCTAGTCCCCCCTTCAATATTAATGTTTACATTTTTCTGTAGAAAAAATGTCCCACCCGAAGGCCGATTCCTCTTAAAATACAGGCTCGCTATCGCTTGCCAGGAAAAAATTGACACCCAAATGGCACGAATGGTCTTAATATTGGCAAAGAAATGGGACAAAAGGTCTGAACAATGCCAAACTAATAGGGTGATTGTCTTAAAATCTAATAACTAATGAGTCTAGACATGAGGGAGAAGGAGGTTCCCCTAAAATAAGTAAGTGCCTCCCCTTAAGCAGATCGATTTATCGAAGTTAAATTATATCTCTTGACAGTTGCTAAGGTACAGTAAATACAAATACAAGACATTATGGTTGTTGAAACAGACATTAAAATGAGAAAGGAGCATGTTGAAATTGTCTCTCTTTTGAACATGTTATTTCCATGAAGAAGGATAAAGCAACCTAATAACTTATCAAGAGGGATGCTAATATACAAGATGGATGCAGGTAGTCATCAAGCGGAGAAATACGATATTCGTATCTTTCCTCTGAATATCATTAACAATAAAGTGGTAACACATCCAATAATTTAAACAGATCCGAAGTCAGATTTCCATTTTTCATATGTTCTTTTTTTTCTGTTTTTTTTTCTATGTGAATGAGGGAGACAAAAGGCATAACTGCCTGCAGCGAGTGCCTCCCCCAGAGTTCAAAGAGTGACGGAGCCAACATCAAGGGACGTTCGAGCTAAAATACCTGGACACACGGAGTTTGAAGCAATTTAAGTCATAGGAAGAGGGAAAGACTGATTCTGGGAGAGAGTTCCAGAGCTCAGCAGTTGAATAGAAGAAAGTCTGAGAATAGCATTTCACTCATGGGTTGGAGAGTTAAACAGAGTAGGGGTGGGTTTGTGTTGTAAGGCGGGTACTACGTACCCTACGTAGAGGAGGTGGTATACACTGGGAAAGCTCCGAGAAACACTGATTATTGTAGTAGCGATAGAATAGCGAGAGTGATGCAACATTGCGACGAAGAGAGAGAGATTGCAGAGAGTTGGTGAGTGGACGGGATTTTATGATATGAAAGGCTTTCCTTTCTACTTTGTCGAGGAGTGCGGTGTGAGATCATCCTCCCCACACATGTGAACAATACTCAATACAATGACGTACAGAGCAAGAAGCTGCGCAAGGGTAAAAAAAAACTTGAGGCGGTTGAGCACACCAAGCTTCTGGGAGGCTGCCTTAGCGAGACTGGTAATATGGTCCTTCCAAGTGAGAGCAGAAGAAAAAGAGACACCGAAAACATTGAGAGAAGATGAAGGGTTGATTTTTGTATTGTTGAAGAATACGGGATAGTCCTCTGGAGGACTAAATTGAGTCTTGGAAGCATTAAGGGGAGACTGACCGTTTGTTTGGTCTATTAATTCATTTATTCATATATTTTTTTAGTTTCCTCCCTTGACCTCCATCAAGCTTAGAAAAACACACCCTAGACCCCCCTTCAAGATAAATTTGTACATTGTTCGGTAGAAAAATTTCCCGACCGAAGGCTGGTTCCTCTTAAAATTGCAAGCTCGCTATCGCTCGCCAGGAAACAATCGACACCTAATTGGCACGAAAGGTCTTAAAATTGACAACGTAATGGGGCAAAAGGTGTTAAAATTGGCAAACTAATGGGCCGAACGTCCTATAATCTCAAAACTAGTGGGGCTAAACATTAGGGAGAAGGGGGTCCAGAAAATCGGTCTGCCTTCCCTTAAATGCGACAAGGTTTTCTCTACCCCAATTGGAAATAGTAGCTAGATCAGAAGATAAGTGTGTTATGGCTTCATTACGTTTGCTTTTGAGGGACTGCTGGCTGGGGCGTTCTCGAAAACTAATTGAGTGGTGTAAGGTAGAGTGTTCTGCATATGAATGGATGGGACTGGATGTACAGTTTAGAAGATCATTTATGAAAATTAGCAAGAGAATAGGAGATAGGACAGAATCCTGAGGAACACCGGAGTTGATAGGATGAGGAAGTGAGTGATGGCCGTCCACAACCACAGCTATGGAACGGCCGGAAAGGAAATTATAGACAAAGGCACAGATGGAGGGACAGAAATGGAAGGAGGGCAGTTTGGAAATTAAACATTTGTGCCAAACTCTATCGAAGGCCTTCTATATGTCTAGTGCAACAGAAAAAGTCTCACCGAAGTCCCGAAAGTTGGATGACCAAGAGTTAGTAAGATATGAAAGAAGATCACCAGTAGAGCGGCCCTTTGGGAAGCCATACTGGCGATCTGAGAGCATCTTATGAGAAGAGAAATGCTTAAGAAATTTGGAAGCAAGAATAGTTTCAAAAACTTTAGAGATACAAGAGATGAGAGCAATTGGACGATAGTTGGAGGGTTGAGAGCAGTCACCCTTCTTTGGGACAGGTTGAAAGGAGAGCAAACTTCCAGCAATATATCTTATGTATATATTCTTCCTAAAAGGTAATAATGTTAACAAAGACGAAAATATATTTTTCTTACCAAATAAAGGGACTGATATGCTAATACATTTGTTGGTCAGTTATTTAACATTAATGAGGTACATTACGAGGTGGAATAGTCGTGTTCAAAATTGTGGCCATACTTCAAACTTTCATCATTAATATCCGCTCTTAAAACAAAGTATTGATTGAATAACATTAATATAAAGATGTTTATTATATGCGTTATTAGTTTATACATCAAATGTAATATACTGTATACTGTATATGTCATCGTATATACAGTATATATACTTTTTCCGACTGCTAAGCAAAGTTAATAATGTGGAGGCAGGACACCAATTTTGAGCGTGGTTGTACAGTACATGATTTGAGTTATCAATCAAGTACAATATTGGTTGGTAAGTATATTAAAGAGTACATCCGTATTTTAGAAAAATAATAACCTCACAAAATGTATATTAGATTAGAGTATATATATATATATATATATATATATATATATATATATATATATATATATATATACAGGGTGTAGTAAAAACAACTGTTACAGACTATGACGAACACAATGTAAAATGGAAATTGAACATGTATTGTAGTATGACATTTTTACCAGATATGTCTTAATAATGAGATACATGCTTATTTAGAAATGTAGCAAAACAGGGTCACGAGTAAAGCGCTAAATAAATTATGCATGATAAACATGGTTACTATGGACTTAACTAAATGGAAAGTATAGGTTTACCTATTCACACATTAGTCATTACGAAATCAAAGTTGTCTTAGTATATGGTGATGAAATTATGTGGTTAGCAGAAAAATACTAATTACAAGCAACAGCTTAGCGTAAAAAAAATATGTAATATTTGTAACTCTGTTCACTGGGTTTAATGCTGATGCCCAAGTCGGGGTTGTGTATCCGAACGCAGCAGAAGGTAATTCAATCTTTTATGAAGCATAGTTCTTGATTCACAGATTCATTGGGAACTGATCGTTCCTATGTTGAATGAAATTTAAGGAAATGTTTCATGTCTCGGTATAAAGATTCAATTATAAAATTTTGGGGTATAATTGATTTCTCAAAACTGTATTACATCAGTTGGTGGGAATGAAAACAAATCAATTAATCTCTTATTATTACATTGTAATGACCATGTATTGTACAGTAGTGTTAATTAATTACATTGTAATGACCATGTACTGTACAGTAGTGTTAATTAATTACATTGTAATGACCATGTACTGTACAGTAGTGTTAATTAATTACATTGTAATGACCATGTACTGTACAGTAGTGTTAATTAATTACATTGTAATGACCATGTACTGTACAGTAGTGTTAATTAATTCTGATCGATTTTGAAGTCTCAAACTGATTAAACGAATCTCTAGAATGCAAATACCCAGTAAAAATTAGTAAGGAGATTCAATTCCACCCGAGACTGCTTCAAATAAGTTTGTATATGAATTAATGTTCATGACTATACAATAATAAAAATAACATTAGGCAATAACTTTGTAATGCCCACATTGTTTGGTTTTATTTATCTTTCAACATTGCTTTCTTTTACTATTATGTCATTTTTTTCTGCAGACCACTTGGGGATCGTAATTTGCTTCATCCTAGATTCCTTCGGTCTTTCCTATGTTGCAAGAAAAACACAGAAATGTTTGGCATTAACATAAAATAATTTGAGTTGTAAACGGTTTATAAAGGGAATATTACTTACTATATTTCACCCCAAAAAACTAATTATGTTTATAATTCAATATGCCTAGGTATAAACTAGGAGATTGGGGGGGGGGGGGGGGGAAGGGGTAGACCAATGTCAGTGTTCGGATAATAGCACCTGCTTGGACAGCACTGAATATTTTACTTTATGTCCTTTAAATAATTAATGATTAACTATTTTCTATTTTTTTATAGAATAAAGTTAATTTGTTTTTTTAATCGGTACTTAGCAGTTTAAGTCTGTAAGCGTTGTTTAATACACCATGTATATATATATATATACGGTATATATATAGAGAGAGGGTGTCCCAGGAGGAAATGGCATAACTTTGGGAAATGATAAAACAAGGTATTCTAAGCCTAAAATGTTATATACAAAATATTCCAAATCTCAACCAGAATAGAGATATTGCATGCTGAAAATGGTATCATCCTATGTATTTCCCCATAAGGATAGCCTAGCTATCCTGGTGCCTACCACATGTCCATATAACTGCAATTATTTTACCATGTTATTTTAAAGATACTACAATTCTGTAATTTATAGAATGATTATAGTCATATTAGCTCAATTTGGACCGGTTAGAAACTATTTGACATGGAAGAGTCCATTACAATGATGCGGTGGAGTACACTACATAAAACCTTCAATATATCCTTAATAGATGATAATTTGACTTTTTGTTATAGAAAATGTTATGATTAGAATATCTTGTTTGATAATTTCCCAAAGTAATGCCCTATCCTATTGGGACACCCTGTATAATATATATATATACTGCATATTGTTACATACCTATAGGCTCTGACTGTGCAGTTACAATCTCTTAACCTCTATATCTGCTGCAGTCAATTCCAACGTCTGCCTATACTTCTTGAGCCACCTGGAACCAGCAACCCCCGGGATCAGAGTCAGCTTGACTCGTTCACACAGGTGTGTGCTTCATTGCCTCGCTTCCGTTTGGTTGCTACGTTTCGGGGAGTCAAGCTTTTAAAAAAATTAGATGTGAAGTTTTCGCAATTACAAACAAATATATGTAATATATTAAATATATAAAAACTGCATACCCAACTCTGTCACCTAGAATTCTTAAATTGGAGTTTAATTTATTCGGCAGTAACGGTTTATATATATATATATATATATATATATATATATATTATACAATGCGGGATCTCTGCTTCGCAGAGTTGATAAGATATTAAAACAAGTAAATATAATTATGTCCTAAATAATAGCATATATAGAAAATATATAATTCTTAATACATTGAAAATAAGAAAAAAAAGCAAAGCCTAACAACAATAATTATAAATAAAATCAATAACAGTAAAGTATATGAATTACATCCAACTAGAGATTCTCCTAAACTTAATAAAAATAACATACTGGAATTTAACATCACTGAATGTCTTTTTGTACCGCATAAAATATCCCTCTAGACTCTCTAGAGTCTAGAGTCTAGACTATCTAGGAGCCAAGTCTTTACCAGTCCATTCACTAGAAGTCGTCCAATACTTAGAGTTGTTACAAGTGAAGGCCTGTCTGGGATTTTTTATAAACTTGCCTTGTTTGATTATTTTACTTTTCATTTCATCTAAATTGACCCATTTTTTTTATTAAATATATTCAAACTCTTTACCATAGTTATTAACTTCAACATTAAATTTGTAATTGGTCACTATATCTTTTAATTTGTTTTATTGTTCCTAATACATTTACATTACATGTTCCTTAAATTTGGTTTGTGTATCTTAAAGTAATATAGCATTTTTGTCAGACGTGGGAAAGCAGTGGTTTACCAGAAAGACGTGATCACTCATCATATCCTAATTTTCTCATACTCATCCATGCTCATTAACACTGGACAGACGGTGGTGAGCATTGAGTATACATCGTGATTGTCGTTTTACAGATATTTTTACTGTCTTATTAATCTTGATTGTAATATTTTGTTATAATCAGTTTTCTCATGTGACGGAGCTAAGTTTCGCACATCGGTCATCTACCTGAGTCCCCCTCATAAATACATATAACAGAGTAGGATTGACCCCTCAACTACTATCTCCTGTAGCAAGCCAAAAATACAGAGACCACACACGATCACCTCTCACATTATTCTTTACTAGAAGTAAGATCTCCTTACACAAATCCCTCATGCCTTCTTCCATTAGTTTAGATTAATCGGGATCGTGTATAACGTGGTTCACTTATGGTCAGGTTCATGTCTGTCATTTGATAATACTAAGTATTTCAAATTAAAATATTAGTGTCTTAACCTGATACATTAGAAACGCGACTACACAAGGACAGTACCTAGTCACCCAAATACACTTGATAGCTATCCATGGATTAAAGGACAAGCGGTAATTCCTGGTCTTGGTGTTGCAGATGACTATCATCCAGTTATTATTCTTATCACGGTCATTCCCTTAAATTGAGCGGTAATTTTGTCCTATCCTAAGCTTTACAGTAGTCAAAATGCCTCCCAAATTTGATGCAATTTTGTTTTGTTCTGAGCCATCACTAGACAAACTTAAAGATCAGGTAGTCTCAAAATATGATTGGAAGTTTATATAGTCTACTACTTTGACATACCCTATGAAAGCTCTCATACAAAGGACATAGTCATAGAAGAATTGGCTAATAAAGAGATGTTGCCTGCTGATACAGTATATTAATTCAATCCTGAGAGCCGATCAATGAATGTATTCAGACTGACTGATGAAGATTATCTGAGTACATGTAGTACACAAGAAGACTCCAAAGTTCAACAATATGCTTATCCTGATCAATGGTCTGAAGAAAGACTAGCATTTGAAAGAGAAAAACTTCTAGAACTTCAGGAGAAAGAGAGACTTCTACAACTAGAACTTCAGGAGAAAGAGAGACTTCAACAACTAGAACTTCAGGAGAAAGACAGATTTCTACAACTAGAACTTCAGATGACAGAGAGATTCTTCAACTAGAACTTCAGGAGAAATAAAAAGATCGTCAGGAGAAAGAAAAAGATCGGCAACTTGAAATACTGAAGCTGGATACGCAACACAAAGAAAGGGAACAAGACAGACAACTTGAGATCGCAAAAATACAAAACTTGGAAGATACGAAGAATCGCGAAGCAGAAAAGTTGAAGCTACAGAAAGAACTAAAATTCAACCTATCAAATAACATAGCCGTAATACCAACCTTTGATGAGAGCGATCCAGATCAATCTTTTATAACTTTTGAGAAAACAGCAAGTCACCTTAAATAGCTAAATGTAGTACAAAGGAGTACAAAGGAAATCAAGCAACAACAGATCTAGTGACCCTTCTAGGTTGCTTGTCCTCCAAAACACTGAGGATCAAGTGTCCAAACAATGGTTTAGAGTGGGTAAGGGAACATTGGAAAGGGAATTACTGCCCTGGAACTAATGTCCGTGGCAGGATTAGGAAGTTAGTAGGGGACAGATGGGTTAGTAACTAAGGGGGGGATAAAATAAAGTTATTCATTTACAAACGCAGTCAGTCGCGGGTTTGATGCGAGATATTTGTCTAGGCGGAGTTTAAATGAATCAACGGTGATACAGTCTAAAACGTTTCGGGGAAGCCCATTCCACAAGTTGACAACTCGATTGAAGAAGAAATTCTTAGATTCGTGTGAGTTAAAAGATTTACCAATAATTTTGCAACCGTTTCCCCGCGTGTAATTAGATTGGTCAATAGTGAAGTACTTACTACAGTTCATATTGTCGATGCCTTTGATGATTTTGAACACTTTTTTTTTTTTTTTTTTTTTTTCTATGTGATTGAGGGAGGCAAAAGGCATAACTGCCTATAGCGAGTGCCTCCCCCATAGTTGAAAGAGTGACAGGGCCAAAATCAAGGGACGTTCGAGCCAAAATGCCTGGACACACGGAGTTTGAAGCAATTTAAGTCATAGGAAGAGGGAAAGACTGATTCTGGGAGAGAGTTCCAGAGCTCAGATGTTGAGTAGAAGAAAGTTTGAGAGTAACGTTTCACTCTTGGGTTGGAGAGTTGCACAGAGTAGGGGTGGGATTGAGTTGCAAGACGGGTACCACGTGCCCTACGTAAAGTAGGTGGTATGCACTGGGATAGCTCTGAGGAACACTGATTATTATAGTAGCGATAGAATAGCGAGAGAGATGCAACATTGCGGCGGAGAGAGAGAGATTGCAGAGAGTTGGTGAGTGGACGGGAGTTAATGATACGAAAGGCCTTCCTTTCAACTTTGTCTAGGAGAGCGGTGTGAGAGGAACCTCCCCACACATGTGAACAATACTCAATACAAGGCGCCACTATGCCCCTGTACAGAGCAAGAAGCTGTGCAGGGGAAAAGAACCCCCTAAGGCGGTTGAGCACACCCAGCTTCTGGGAGGCTGCCTTAGCAAGACTGGTAATATGGTCCTTCCAAATGAGAGCAGAAGAAAAAGAGACACCAAGAATATTGAGAGAAGATGAAGGGTTGATTTTTGTATTGTTGAAGAATAAGGGATAGTCCGCTGGGAGATCCTGACGGGTAGATAGATGGAGAAATTGGGTTTTGGAAGCATTAAAGTTAACAAGGTTTTCTCTGCCCCAATTGGAAATAGTATTTAGATCAGAATTTAAGAGTTCTGTGGCTTCATTACGTTTGTCGTTGAGGGATTGCTGGCTGGGGCATTCTGAACAACTAATGGAGTAGTGTAAGGTTGAGTCGTCTGCGTATGAATGGATGGGAATTAAGGTACAGTTAAGGAGATCATTTATAAAAATTAGAAAGAGAATAGGAGATAGGACAGAGCCCTGAGGAACACCGGAGTTTATAGGGTGAGGAAGTGAACAATGGCCGTCCACAACCGCAGCTATGGAACGGCCGGAAAGGAAATTAGAGACAAAGGCACAGATGGAGGGATAGAAACCGAAGGAGGGTAGTTTAGAAATTAAAGATATATGCCAGACTCTATCGAAGGCTTTCGATATGTCTAGTGCAATAGAAAAAGTCTCACCGAAGTCCCGAAAGGAGGATGACCAAGAGTTAGTAAGATATGAAAGAAGATCACCAGTAGAGCGACCCTTAACCCTTAATTAGCGGCGAGCAACATAAGTCGAGTTAAAAAAAGCTGGACTATGTGGCGGCGCTCGACATAGGTCGAGTGGCAATTTCAGCACGTAATGTGGCTGAGAGAGAGAGACAAGTGGTGGCAGGAGACTAGCGAGCGTATGACTGCTCCAGACCACCGCGGCGAACCTACTGACACAAATCTCAGCTCCCTCCTCCCTCTCTCACTCGCTACATACTCAATTATGTACCGAAAGTACCGAATTACCTGCTTTTTGCACTCGCGTTGCACGGTTATTGCAAGAAAACTATCCATCATACAAGGATCGTTATGGTGTCATTCGAAAGCTCTGTTTATGCCCTTTCAGGGATAGGTACTTGTTTTACGTTCTGGGTCTTATTTAGGCATGAAAATGATCACGTAAACAGCCCTATTTTGGCTAAAAACACCCCGCTGTGCGGTACATATAATAAACCGCATAGGCCGCTCGTAAGGTGTTAAGGAAGCCATACTGGCGATCAGAGAGCAGATTATGAGAAGAGAAATGCTTAAGAAATTTGGAAGCAAGAATAGTTTCAAAAACTTTAGAAAGACAAGAGATAAGAGCAATTGGACGATAGTTGAAGGGTTGAGAGCGGTCACCCTTCTTTGGGACAGGTTGAATGTGAGCAAACTTCCAGCATGAAGGGAAGACGTTAGAGGATAGACAGAGACGAAAGAGTTTGCCTAGGCAGGGAGTCAGCACGGAAGCACAGTTTTTGAGAACAACAGGAGGAACACCGTCCGGACCGTACGCCTTATTAGTGTTAAGCCCAGAGAGGGTAGGAAGTACATCTTTAGAAGAGATTAGGATATTAGGCATAAGTAAGAGAGAGGAGGGCGGAGAGGGAGGAATAGCACCGGAATCATCCAAGGTGGAGTTTCTAGCAAAAGTTTGAGCGAAGAGTTTAGCTTTGTCAGAGGAAGAAGTGATGGTTGTGCCATCAGAGTGGGAAAGGGGAGGGAAAGACGAGGAAGAGAAATTGTTGGAGAGGTTTTTGGCTAGATGCCAGAAAGCTTGGGAAGAGCTAGAGTTGGATAGTTCAGTGCATTTATTATTGATGAAAGAGTGTTTGGCAAGTCGAAGAACAGATTTGGCTTGATTCCGGGCAGAAACATATGAAGAATGAGAGTCTTGAGTTTTAAGGCGTCGGTACCGTTTGAATGCTTCCTCCTTATTGCAGACAGCAGTAGAACAGGCGTGAGTAAACCAAGATTTTTTAGCATTAGTGTGAGAGAAAGAGAATGGAATGTATGCTTCCATGCCCGATAGGATTACCTCGGTAATGCGTTCAGCACTCTCCGAGGGTCCTCGGCCATGGAAGCAGAAATTATTCCATGGGAAATCAAAGAAGTACTGCCGAAGAGCCTCCCAGTCGGCAGCGCCAAACTGCCACAAGTGCCGCCGGCTAGGAGGATCGGGTGGCTGTACTGGAGAGATAGGACAGGTGACAGAGATAAGTTTATGGTCGGAGGAG
Organism: Paralithodes platypus; assembly: GCA_032716605.1. NCBI lineage: Eukaryota > Metazoa > Arthropoda > Malacostraca > Decapoda > Lithodidae > Paralithodes > Paralithodes platypus. The sequence continues at coordinate 31,755,906 of CM064492.1, forward strand.
CCCAAAGGAGAGAAAAGATCGACAGTATAAGAAGAAGGGTTAGAAGTTAGAAACAGGTCAAGAATGTTGGGCCGATCTCCGATGCGATCTGGGATACAGGTGGGTTGCTGAACTAACTGCTCTAGGTCATTTAGGATAGAAAAGACGTAGGCTTGTTCACCAGGTGGATCAGTAGTGTGAATTAAGTCACCTCTTAATCTGCGCTGGGTTAAAGGAAATAGATTTAATTCTCTAAGACGCTCTTCGTATGGTTTGTTCTTTAGGCTAGGTATCATTTTGGTAACTCTACGTTGAACTCGTTCTAGCTTGTTTATATCTTTTTGGTAATAAGGGCACCAGGATTGAACGCAGTATTCCAGAAGAGGGCGGACTAAGGAATTGTAAAAGGTTAGGATAACTTCTTTGGATTTATGCTCAAATGACCTGCCTATAAAGCCAATTATTTTGTTTGCCTTCTTAACAACTTCTGAACATTGTTGACTCGGTTTTAGGTTACTCGATATTGTTACTCCCAGATCGGTTTTTCTGTTTACATTCTTAAGCTGAGTGCCATTCATCGAATAGTTTGCTTTCTCATTTAGGTATCCGATATGTAGTACTTTACATTTATCCGCATTGAAACTCATTTTCCAAATTTGGGCCCAACATGACAATTTATCTAGATTGTGTTGCATATCGTCAACTTGTTCTTTTGAGAGTACGCTATTTGCAATTTTTGTATCGTCAGCAAATTTTGACTTGTACAGGTGAGACCCTCATCTATGTCATTGATGTAAATTAGAAAGATAATTGGTCCTAGTACCGATCCCTGGGGTACTTACATTGGTCCATTTAGATGCCTTACCATATATGACTACTCTTTGCTTTCTGTCGCCGAGCCAATTTTCTATCCATTTCAACACACCGTCTTGTATTCCATGCGCTTTTAGTTTTAGCAGTAAACGTTTGTGGGGAACTTTGTCAAAGGCATTTTGAAAATCAAGGTATATAATATCTACAGCTTTACTTTCATCGTAGAGGTTGAGGATATCGTGGAAGAAGTCTAAGAGGTTTGTTAAACAGGAATATTTTACGAAAGCCGTGTTGAGTATCTTTAAGTATGTTATTTTCCTCTAAGTGATTTACGAATCTGTCTCGTATGACCGTTTCTAGCATTTTACATACAACTGACGTTAAGCTAATTGGACGATAGTTACTGGGTAGGGATTTGCTGCCTTTTTTTAATATCGGTGTTACGTTGGCTAGCTTCCACTGATCAGGCATAGTTCCAGACTGCAAGGATTTATTGAATAGTAATGTCAGTGGTTTGGAGAGCTCATCCTTAGCTTCCTTTAGAACTCTAGGCGAGATTGTATCAGGTCCAGGCGTTTTATTTACCTTGAGTTTATCTAAACAATTCAATACTTCTCTCTCTGTAACGGTGATATTGCTTAGAACATCTGAATTATCAATCTGAATCGGCGATGGTGTAGGGATATCACTGAGGTCTTCTGTTGTAAAAACTGATGCAAAGAAGGTATTGAGGGCATTACTCATTTGTACTTCGTCTTTGGTGTATTCTCCATTTTCATCGACTAACGGTCCAACAGTTGAAGTAACTACTTTTTTCTTTCTGATATAACTATAGAATTCTTTTGGGTTTGTTTTACTTTGATTCGCAATATGTAACTCTAAGGTCTTTTTACTTTGCTTAATTAACTTTTTGGCTTTGCATCGTAGCTCTACAAATTTCAGCCGTTCTTCGTCATTTTGTGAGGATTTTAATCTATCATTAGCACATTTTTTAGCAAGCAGGCAGTTTGAAATATCTTTATTCCACCATTTGGGCTTATTATTATGGGCTGGACGCCGTCTATTTTCGATGGTATGCAGTCTTGCACTGCTTTTAGGTAAGTGGTTTCGAATAACTTCCAAGATGTATTTATGTCGTTATTGTTAAATAAAAAGCTCCAGTCAGTTTCTTTAACCCTTATTTAGCGGGCTAGGTGGTCTATTTGACCGTAGCGCCCAGCGTTTTTTGTTTACCCTAAATAGGGTTGTTTACGTGATCATTTTCATGCCTAAATAAGACCCAGAGCGTAAAACAAGTATCTATCCCTGAAAGGGCGTAAACAGAGCTTTCCAATGACACCCAAACCATCCTTGTACGACCACTGGTTATCTTGCAACGATCGTGCAACACGAGTGCAAAAACCCTGTAATTAGGTAATTTCCCTACATAATTCCCTGTGTAGCGAGTGAGAAGAGGGGGAGGAGATAGAATACAGTTCAGTTGGTCCACCGCGGTGGTGGGGGACGGTCATAGGGTTGCTACGCTCCTCACACCGCTCAGCTCTCTCTCTCAGCAACATGACGTGCTGAAAATGGCGCTCGACATAAGTTGTGACCGCCACATAGTCCATATTTATTTCACACGACATAAGTTGCGCACCGCCAGTTAAGGGTTAAACATAGCTCTAAGTTTATGGAAGTTTGCTTTCTTGAAATTAGGGACTTTTTCGATGCTACTATTTGGTTCGTTACTAGTAAACTTTAAAGTGAAAGTTATCGTACGATGGTCGATGGTACTGAATTCATCACCAACATTCAAATTCTCTATTAATTCTTCTTTTGCTGCAAGTACAATGTCAAGAACGTTATTACCACGGGTCGGTGATCGAACAAATTGATAAAGCGAACTCTCTTGCAAGTTCGTATACAAGTCATGTCCGGAGTGTGAAGTAAGAGTATCGCCCCACTCGGTCACAGGTAAATTAAAGTCGCCAAAAATTACGGTATCTTGTGAGTTACTTACATCTGCAATTTGTTCGAAAATTTCTCGGTCAGTTTGCACTGATTGAGCTGGAGGTCTGTATATTAACGCAAGTATTATTTGTGTACCTTTGTTATTTTTTATTAGCACAAAAGATGTGTCGACATTCACAATTTGAGGTTTTGACAAGGGGGTAGGGTTAAAACTTTCTTTGATATAAAGTAAAACGCCACCTCCATTTCGAATTATTCGGCTTTTCTCAAACATTACATAACCGGGAAGTGAATACTCTGCTAAAAAGTCTCTATCTTCTGTATTGAGCCAAGATTCTGTTATGCCAATCACATCATAATTTTCTGTAAACACTAGCTCCTCTAAATCTGAAAATTTATTGCGTATGCTACGAGCGTTTGCATAGAAAACTTTTAAATTTGTTATTTTAGAACTCACGGAACGCTCTTTAATAATATATTTGGTTCTTGTCGGATCTACATTTATGTTCTTGGCTGTCCTCGGTCCTCGCTGTCTTCGGTCCTTATCGCTGGTGGTCCTCGGTTGCCTCTGTTTTTTGCTTGGCGTTGGATGATTTATGTCACTGCTGCTTCTTCTCGGATGGCGTTTTTTGATCCATGGCTGCGGACTGCTTCGTGTAGGAGACGACCCATGCATGCTGAACCCACAGGGTTTAGATGAGTGCCATATTTGCGGAACAGAGTAGGCTGGTTGTAGAAGTTGTCCCAGAGGTTGATGAATTCAACTTCTTCCCTCAGACATAAATATTTTAGTCGGCTATTTGTGCTGAAGGCCTTGTCGTAGAATTTGTCAGGTGCGTCGATCTTGGGGGGAATGCCTGAGATGATGATATTCCTTGACTTGGTTTTGTAGTGCTGGATCATCTTGCGATATTTCTCCATCAACTCTTCGGATCAAGTGCGCATGACAAAGGTAGAGTGGCCTTGGCTGCTTCAACCCAAACTAGTAGGGAAAGCCTAAAACACTTTCAATCACCTTGATGACACTATTGATTATGAATATATTTAAAAGCAATTTTTGACGCTTATGCTATAACACCTGATCATTATAGAAGAAATTTTAGAAACCATATCAAATCAGAAAAACACACTTTCTTAGAGTTTGCTATGGATAAGTTAAGAATTATGAAAAGTGGTTAGCAACCACAAATGACACCACTTTCTCTGATCATGTTAACCTTGTGGCTCTAGAGGATTGGAAACGTACATCGCCGCCCGATATCTTAGTGTGTGTTGAGAAGGGAGAGAATGACCTCACAAAGGCTGCTCAATTGGCAGCCAGCTATGCCTTAACCCTTTCATGCACATATGACGCAGAAGTTGCCAGATTAGCAATAAGAAATAGAATTCTCTTACTCTTATAATTACATCTCCAAAATTAGTTTTCTGCCCACAGCTAACTCAGAGACAACTGCAGAGATTAAAGTAACTAAACTAAAGGTTTCTAAATACCCCTGATTGTAACAAAGGCTTTAAAGTATCTCTAATAGGCTCAAAATCGCGTCATATGTCGGAGATGGTTAATATACAAGGCATTCTCAAACCGTGACAAGCCTAAACATTCTAGTGTGAGATTCTCCTCTAGTAATAACCCTATGTCTAAGGTCACATCCCCAACTAATGCCTCAAAAACAAATAAAAACCAAACAAAGGTGGAAGAATTGTGTACAGGGTACATCACACAGTCAGGAGTGCGAGCTTGAATTACTGGCAGTAGGGAAAAATTTGGACTCGCGGTCCTATTCGCGGTGAAAATCAATGACTCCCAGTGACTCTAGCGACTCCCAGTGATGCCCGGCCAGTCGCGGCTGGTTGGCCCTGTCCGAATTTTTTTTTGGTCATGTAGAAAATTTGGGCCGCGAGTCGGACCACTCTCACAGTGAGTCCTGGTGACTCGCGGTGACTTCCTTCTAGTCCCATGGACTCCCGTTGATTCGTAAATTATTCTAACATGATTCGCGGACAGTTTTTATGACTCGCAGACATTTTTTAGTTACTTGATATAGTCTATTCGCTGTAAGTAGGCTAGAAATTATGACCTCTATCCTCTGTAACTCAAAAAGGGCTAGATCAAATTGGCTGTAAATTTCCACATCTATTCCTTGACTGACTCTTCCCAAATGATAGAAATATTAGCTCGATTACTGTTGTCGTTTTTTTAGTTACAGAGGTTAGAAGTCATGATTTCTCGCCTTCTTACAGTGAATAGACTGTAGTAGTGGAGAGGCAATAAGTGAACACGGGTAGGTTACTTCACCGCCGCCCGCAGCTGTATATACCCCATTCACACGTTTTTATCCAGCTTAGGAAGGACGTCGACTAATGAAAAGGCTATAGATGATCTCAATTAAACGCTTGACCTACCACACATCCTTCGCAAGCTTCATAAAATCGTCTAAATTTAGCTGCTCTCCGCTCAAAAATGACGTGAGCGGTGCCGAAAGGGGTACTTGTGAGGCTTTCCTACTGCAACTTCCGGGTGTGGCTTGGGTAAATCCGTGTTGACAGAAAACAAAGGAATAAGTCTGGAACTCTCTCCCTTAATCAACCTTTCCTTCATCCTATGACTTAGACTGCTTTAAACTTCGTGTGTCCAGGCATTTTGACTCCAATGTCCCTTGAATTTGGCTCTCTGTCGCTCCTTTTAGGGAGACACTCGTTACAGGCAGCCTGTCTTTTGTCTCCTTCATACACATAAAAATAAAACATAAATTATTAAATATAGTAACTACCGAAAGTCGTGTTGTTAACATTCCTACTATAGTCCATTCATTCTAGGCTGGGCTAAAATCATAACCTCTAACCTCTGTAACTCAAAAAAAGGCTAGAGTAAATGAGCTGTCAATTTCCACACATATTCCCTGGCCAAGTATTCCTATTTAGTAGAAATATTAGCTCGATTACTCTCATCCTTTTCGAGTTACAGAAGTTAGAGGTTACGATTTCTGCCCAATCTAGAATGAATGGACTATACTTATCACTTCAAATCTGATAAAATTAAGCAGCAAATTGGAGAACGAAACTCCATTCTTTGAAGTATCCATCCGAGCTACATATAATAATACCTAGACACTGTAGAAGTAACTATACAGTAAGGAATACGAGTTACTGTAATCTGTTATTTTCAGCTGAGGGTAAATTCAATCCCTTAGCAGGTTACTTTTGTATAATTAAAAGTAAACAATAAAATAATAATATAACAAATATAAATAAAAGACCTACTATGTTTCTGCATCATATTTATGCGAGGTTCCACATTTAACAACATATTTCAGCACAAAATCCTCGTAATGGGCAAGTAACCTTGAGGGGTAGCAAGACCTGGTGTTGCTTGTTCTCCTTTTTATTCCTTTGTAATCAAGATAAAGACATGGCACCTTACCATCAGTTGGAAATAATAGTCTATTGTCCCAAACGTGCCAGAAATATAGTAATATAACAGATCTGGGGGCCATCCGTGGCACCTCTTGACTCGCTCACACACGTGTGTGCTTCATTGCTTCGCTTCCGTTTGGTTGCTACATTTCAGGGTGTCAACCTATTAAATAATTGTATGATTTGTGTTAATTCCGCTTATGCTAACCAGGGGAGGGGAGTTTCCTTTCTTGGTGAGTTGTCCAGGAGTAGTCAATGACGTTCTGTAACAATTCTACCAAATTAGTGCTCACTTTGTCTTCACTTGCGCCACATCGTCCTAGACTTATCTTACCCTAAGGGCGGTGGTGGATTAACTTACAGCTTACTCTTGGCTGACTACAGGGGATATTAGTGGCTATAGTTATTTTCCAATTTATAAATTATAATATGTTTAACATGTTTATTAAGCATTACAAATGTGTCATCATTAAAGTACATTATTTTGTTTGGTGTTTTAGTTTAAGAAAATTCACATATTTGATTGTTATATTAATGTATAATGTCTATTATATTAACAACATTATTGTTGCCTTTAAAATATTATGGATGGAAGAGTAATAACAATAAGCTAATACAAAGACTATTCTAACAATTAGAAGGTGAATATTAATAATAATAAGATATTAAACAAGTAAATACAAATTCTAAATACAAACAAATAAATAAAATACAAAAGTCTTAATAAATAAAAAAATAAGAAAACATAAAGCAAAGCCTAACGACAATAATAATACATATTATAATCAATAAAAATAGTAAAGTATATGAATGGCATCCATTATTAAATAAACACAGAGATCCTCCTAAGCTTTATACAAATAATTTACTGGACTATCTAACATCACTGAATGTCTTGGTTCAATTCAGGTTTTTTGTACCGCTTAGTATTCCTCTAGAGTCTAGAATATCCACGGGCCAAGTCTTTAACCAGTCAATTTACTAGAAGTCGTCCAATATTTTGAGTTGTTACAAGATTGGAATTTACACACTTTTGTATATGTTGAATATGTGAGCAAACTCAATCTGTGATAGTCTCTCTGAAGATAGGTTGTCCATAGCCCAAAACGTTAGAAAATACATAATCAAAGCTCTTTCCTGTGATTCCCCCCACCCAATCCAACTACCTGTCAATATGTTTTTGTTATTTTTGTCTTATGTGGATAAGGGAGACGAAAGGCAGAACTGCCTGTTCTGAGTGCCTCACCCAGAGTTGAAAGAGTGACGGGACGAAAATCAAGGAATGTTCAAGCCAAAATGCCTGGAAACGCGGAGTGTGAAGCAAATTAGGTCATAGGATGAGGGGAAGATGGATTCAGAGAGAGATTTCCAGAGCTCAACTGTTGAATAGAACAAAAATTGGGAAAATCGTTTCACTCTTGGATTGGAGAGTTGCACAGAGTAGGGATGGGATTGGGTTGCATGACGGCTGCTACGTACTCTATGTAGAGGAGATGGTATACACAGAAATAGCTTTGAGGAACACTGATTATTATAATTGCAGTAGAATAGCGAGAAAGATGAAACACTGCGGCGAAGAGAGAGAGAGAGATGCAAAGAGTCAGTGAGTGGATGTGAGTTAATGAGACAAAAGGTTTTCTTTTCTACTTTGTCAAGAAGTGCTGTGTGAGAGGATCCTCCCCACACATGCGAACTATACTTAATACATGGACGCACTGTGCCCCTGTACAGAGCAAGAAGCTGTGCAGGGGTAAAGAACCTCCGGAGGCAGTTGAGCACAATCAGCTTCTGGGAAGCTGCTTTAGCAGTATGAATTATTCACACACACACACACACACACATATATATATATATATATATATATATATATATATATGTATATACTGTATATATATATATATATATATATATATACTGTATATATATATATATATATATATATATATATATATATATATGTATATATTATATAATATATATTTACTGGGTGGATGGGACTCGTTAGCCTTGGTTGGCAACCCATCTAGGGGAGACAACCTTATATTAATCTGGGTGGATGGGACTTATTAGCCTTGGGTGGCAACCTGTAAAGGGGAGTAAACATTATACAAATCCTTACTTCTTACCTAAGGGTAAAGCAGGTTAGTGGATGAACTACCCACACATCAGTGTAGACAAATAGTGCTAAAAAAGATACATGGTAGGCCTCGGAGTCGGACGGACCCTACGTTGATTGGTCAATCCCGTAAGTCCTTCAGCAAACTGGCATGGGTTGTCCTCACAGGGTACGGGTCCACTTGGGGGCATTTTGTGTATGGCCACCCTCATAAAGGGGAGTAAGGCATCCAACAATATATATATATACTAAATATTTATACAGTATTTACTGTATATGAGTAAAGCAAGAATCAAATTTTACTTTCCAAAATTGTTTATAATTCACGTTCCCTCATTGTTTGGTACAACATCTTTTAAAGATAATGCATATTTAATGGTCATAAAAAGTTAGTGTGATTATTACTTGGTTGTTGTATGAACTAGATTTTTTTTTTTTTTTTCGGAGCATATAATTCGTAAAGATATTTGTGATTTAGAGAAATATTGTTTCAGGAATATGAGCGTAAGTGAGTACAAGGAATATGGACATGAAAAATCTAGTCATTTTAAGTATTTTAAATATAAATAATTTAGCAAGAGATTGACGAGGGGTGTGAGAACTGAAACACTATACATACCTTACCAGGGGTAGAAATGGAATAAAACTTCTCAAAGATAAGAAACTGCACTAGAAACCTCCTCTGTTACCAATTATGAGACATACGTGTTTAGTATATGAAATATGTGTACCTTTTATACTCAATAGAGACATTCAGTCCACCAGAATAAAGGTTGTATTGGCTTCGCTCCAAGACCCGTCACCACGTCAAGATAAACTCCCCAACAACGAGATGATTATGAAGGTAGCTTTGAGAATAAGAGAGTGCGAGACAGGTATGAACAATCACCGAGTGCAAAGACGATACAGTAAAGGTGACCACAAGATAGAAATATATAGCATGTGAGAGATGGACAATGAGTCTATTAAGAAAGTTGGATAATTTTCTGGGCACAATCTTTGAATAACAAAACGATATGTATAATGTAGAACTTAAGCAGATCATTTAAGACATAATACTGCGAAACGAGGAAGGAAGTAGAATTAGAGTAAGAACCAATACATTTTGCATGAATGAAAGTGCGCCGAAGATTTCAGTGAACACTACTATGACTTACTCAAGAGAATTGTATATATGTGTGACTGAGCGGACAAAAGACATGAACGAGAGGTTTGATGGGCAGATTAAAGGGAAGTTATGATAGCTATGAGCGATTTTCAGAGATATGTGGCAAAATGTGAGATAGATATTAGATGTCAGAGAAGGTGTATGTGACTTTAGAATGAGTATGAGAAGGTTGTGAGAGAGTGTGACAAGGATGGGGCAGTTATTGGTTAATGTAGTGCATATGTGAGTGAGATAAATACAAATGAATGTGAATGACAAATTGAGTTAATGAGTGGAATGAAACAATAGTTGCATGAAAAACATGAATGTGTGGTGGAAACTTGTATGTTAAAATAATAGCAAATGTATTAATGCACAAACGATTATAAGGGTTGTGTGTTGAAGAACCATCATCTACAGTCTATACCAATGAATACAGTGAACGAAGGATTATATAAATGAGTATATAAATAACTTGATAGTCTCCAATCTATTATAGATTGTAATATATTTCTACTTATTTCATTCATCAATGCGTCATGATTTACTATTATAAGACTTAATAATACTTCTGCGAGTGGTAAGTTTGAGACAGAGAGAGTGCAGGACAGGTGCGAACGAGGTTAAGACAGGTGTTAGCGATTGAGTGAGTGCAAGGCAGGTCCGACTAGGCAAGGTAAATATCGGGGCGTTGTTTCGTACCTTCCAGCACCACCGTCTATAGAGAGTGGTATCGCCTAGCTATTAAATGTTCGTCCATGTTGCTTACCTTGCTTTGTAAATCATCGTATTCTTCCTGCAGGAAATACTTTCTGGTAAGCCTTCTTCATTTAAAGGACCTATCATGTTCGACTACTACACCATACGAAGTGCAGGTGCAATCAAAAGTGCTATTCAGTCTCACCTCCCTTCTCAGTAAAGTAAAGAACAAAGTAATTGATAACTAATACACCTAAATAACTGCATACAAAAAGAGGAGGTGGGTAGTATAGAAAAGAATTGCATTTTTATTTTATTTTTTCAGGCACACAGGCTATGGCGTTACTCAGAGTTAAAGTAGAAAATAACATCAGCTTCTAAATGTGCATTATTGTAAGGCAGACAGAACGGTGATCTTGGGATACAGCATGGCTCCTCCAGAACCATTGAAGACGATATTCTCCTTACAGAAACCCTCCGACACCCACACGTCCATCGCTGGTGAAGCCCGAACCTCGGAGACAGCTTGGCACCCCTTGAAGGACGGACGCACTTAAATCCCCCCCAAACATTATATGATATTTTCGGTTCCCGGGAATGATAATGGCAGCTGTGTCTATAATTTACATACACACGCCCTTATACCATCCCGAGGAACACCCACAGTCTGATCCAAATTTGAGCGGGCGAGGTCCCCGGGTGTGACTATGTACTTCTCCCAAGGTGACACTTATCATATCGCTATTTTGTTCTCTCTTGTTCTGGAGCTTTCTCTTCTTCATATATGAATACCTTGGGGTCTAAGCACCTCTCTCTCTCTCTCTCTCTCTCTCTCTCTCTCTCTCTCTCTCTCTCTCTCTCTCTCTCTCTCTCTCCTTTCAGACTAATTTCTTTCTCTTATATAAAAAAAAAATCCGTGTGAGTATTTCCTGACACATGGTTACACTTCCTCCTATATTTCGGTATGGCTAATTATCCGGAGGGTGAGGAGAGAGCCTTCTACGTTGATGATCTATTCTTGTTCTACAAACTGTGCCTGTCTTAAGTAGTATTAAGGCCGAACCACCTAGTAGGGACTGCAATATCTGTGTGGTCTGAGTATCTGTGTAACTCTCTTACCGCCATATATTTATTTCCCTCATTTGCAATTTAAGGATCACCAAAAATTATTACATTTGCTTCAGGCATCCAGCCACATATATTCGAAAGAAGGCTATCGAGGAATACACCATCAAATAATAAATCGTGCAGTAAGTAGGCAAACCCTCAAAACATATACATAGTACAACTAATCGATTTATATGCCACGAGCAGGGAGGCGGCGCGAGTTTTTGCTCCTCACTTTCTCTTCCTATTTTATATGAATAATGATTATCACCAATCCATTCTTTAACCAATTGTTAATTAGAGGTAGTGATGAGATATTGGACTATGATTAAGCACAAATAGAACAATGGCTTCGTAGATATTTTTTCGATTATCATATCTCAGCAAAACTCCTAAATAATGGCTAATACTTGCTTTCACTAAGGTAACTCTTTCCGATGAACAAGCACAACATTAGGCAGAGTACATACACGTTTTTTAACCATTTCACGCGATGCACATTGCCTTTCTCTGTCAATGTTTATTTTAGTTTGCTTTACATTATTCGGCAAAAAAAATCTTACTTTCGACCGATCGGGTAGTGATATTTCAGATCTGGTGTGTGTGCGCTGGTGTAACGATAGGGTGAATCAGCGATCGAGGGATTCAGCGATATGGTGAATCAGCGGGAAAAAGAGACACAAGTAGCTATTTTTTCAAGCATATTTTACGCTTTAGTAAATACAAAATTTAAAGTTGTGTTGCGCCGGGCGATGTGTGTTTTATTTAGTAGCTGATTTATCGATACTTAATGGGAACAAAATAAAACTACTATATAATTCTGCATCACATTAATGCCTCTTTTCATAATACAGTATTTAAGATGACGATATGGCAGTTTACCGTCAACTAAAAACAAACTGACTAGGCAATAGGTCTAAAACAGGAATTTTCTTATTTTGTCCAGTTCAAAAACAGTTGGGATTTGATGGTTATCCACATACATTAGAAGTAGATGTAGTTTAAAAAGAATCTATAGTGTTGTCAACATATAGCAATACATAAGTTACCGGAATACGTTTAATGGTACCAAACCGAATCCATCTTAAAAAAAAAAAAAAAAAAAAAAAAAAAAAAAAAAAAAACACAGTGACTCGGTGACGGGAGGTGTTGGAGAAGCAAATGGGGGAGTATTGGCTTAGGGTGATCGGGTGGTGGGGGGCTGAGGATGGGGTGTTGATAGCATGAGGTAAAAGGGTACAAAGTACAAAGGAGTACAAAGGAAATCAAGCAACAACAGGTCTAGTGACCCTTCTAGGCTGCTTGTCCTCCAAAACACTGAGGATCAAGTGTCCAAACAGTGGTTTAGAGTGGGTAAGGGAACATTGGAAAGGGAACTACTGCCCTGGAACTAATATCCATGGCAAGATTAGGAAGTTAGTAGGGAACAGAGGGGTTAGTAACTGAGGGGGGGATTATATATAGTTATTCATTTACAAACGCAGTCAGTCGCGGGTTTGATGCAAGATATTTGTCTAGGCAAAGTTTAAAAGAATCAACGGTGCTGCAGTCTATAACGTTTCGGGGAAGCCCATTCCACAAGTTGACAATTCGATTGAAGAAGAAATTCTAAGATTCGTGAGAGTTAAAAGATTTACCAATCATTTTGCAACCGTTTCCCCGCGTGTAATTAGATTTGTCGATAGTGAAGTACTTACTACAGTTCATATTCTCGATGCCTTTGATGATTTTGAAAACTTGAATTAAGTCGTCTCTTAATCTGCGCTGGGTTAAAGAAAATAGATTTAATTATCTAAGACGCTCCTCGTATGGTTTGTTTTTTAGGCTAGGTATAATTTTGGCAACTCTACGTTGAACTCGATCTGGTTTGTTTATATCTTTTTGGTAATAAGCGCACCAGGATTAAACGCAGTACTCCAGAAGAGGGAGGTCTAAGGAATTGTAAAGAGTTAAGATAACTTCTTTGGATTTATGTTCAAATGACCTGCCTATAAAGCCAATTATTTTGTCTGCCTTCTTAACAACTTCTGTACACTGTTGACTCGGTTTTAGGTTATTCGATATTGTTACTCCCAAATCGGTTTCTCTGTCTACACTCTTAAGCTGAGTGCCATTCATCGAATAGTTTGCTTTCTCATTTTGGTATCCGATATGTAGTACTTTACATTTATCCGCATTGATACTCATTTGCCAAGTTTGGGCCCAACATAATAATTTATCTAGATTGTGTTGCATATCGTCAATTTGTTCTTTTGAGAGTACGCTATTTGCAATTTGTGTACTGTCAGCAAACTTTGAGATTGTACAGGTGAGACCCTCATCTATGTCATTAATGTAAATTAGAAAGATAATTGGTCCTAGTACCGATCCCTGGGGTACCCCGCTAATTACATTGGTGATGGTGAAGGTGTTACTGTGCAGTGGAGGTGTTAGTGGCGGTAGAGGTGTGGTGGCAGTGTTAGTGGTGGTGGTAACGTTATTCATAGAGGAGTTACTGATGGTCGTGTTAGTTTAGTGGTTTAGGACTACTCGTTTTAGTTATGTTGGTAGTGCTGATTTAGGTGCAAATGATGGCTTAAGCTGGAGGTGTTGCTGTTATTAGTAATTTAGTGATAGTTAAGTTGGTAGTGGTGTTAATGAACATTTTTACTTTTTGTTTTCTTTTTGTGTATGTGTATGAAGGAGAACAAGGGCAAATCTGCCTGTAATAACAGAACCCTCCAAAGTTGAAAGAGAGATAGAAAGTCAAATTAAAGGTACGGTAGAGTCAAAATGTCTTTGTAGCCGTTTAAGTCATAGACAGAGAAAAAGACATATTGAGAGAGAGAGAGTTCCAGAGCTTACTTGTTGAGTAGAAGAAAGACTGAAAATCGGTTCACTCTTATTTTAAGAGAGTAGAACAGAAAAGGGGTGGGAGTGTGTTGAAAGGCAGATGCCACCCACTCTCTGTAAAGGAGAAGGGATACACTGAGAAAACTCTGAAGAACACTGATTATTGTAATAGCGTTAGCAGAGTGAGAGAGATGGAACATTGCAGCGTGTAAAGAGAGAGTGTAGGGAATTAGTAAGAGGAGGAGAGTTGAAGAGACATATAGCTTTTGACTCTACCCTTTCAAGAAGTTTGGTATGAGTGTAGCCTCCTCACACCTGCAAATAATACTCGATACATGGGCATATTGTGCCCCTGTACAGAGTAAGATGTTGTATGGGGATGAAGAACCCACTGAAACAGTTGAGCACGCCTAACTTTGGGAAGCTCTTTCAGCAAGAGTGGTAATATGATCTTTCAAAAAAAAATCAAGAGAAAAAGAAACACCAATAAGATTGAAAGATTGATTTGTGTTTTGTTGAAGAGTAATTGTTAGTCTTGTGAAAGATTGCAACAGGTAGATAGAGGGAGACATTGGGACATGGAGGTATTGAAAGTAACAAAATTTTCTCAGCTCCAATCAGAAATAATTGATAGATCAGAAGATAGGCATGCTATGGCCTCGTCATGTGACTTTTGGAGTGATTGCATGCTGGGTTGATGTGAAAAACTAATTGATAAGTGTGAGGTAAGGTTATCAGCATTTGAATGGGTGGGACTAGAGGTACAGTTGAGGAGATCATTAACCCATTAAAGGTGAGCTGTGTGTATTGAACACCACTGTTCTGGGCGAAGATATTAGGCTCCATTCATGCCTATAATAGTAATTTTACGATAAATATCATTATTACTTATTCATAAGCTCCTATTTTACCTTCACTATGAAGATAGTAACCTGTAACAACAATAAAACAAGTGGGAATAATGTTTTTATGGTGAAAATCGCGAATAAACATGGAGCAGCCCATTCATGAATTGTGGAGCAAAGTGAGGCAGCCCCTCCCTTCGCGAGGCCTCAAGCTTGACTGACTCATTCACCCACACCCTACCTCTGCCAACACACTCGCTAGGCACATATCCACAGCCTGCAACCAGTTTGCTAATGTTAGCACGAAAATATACCAACGAATTAGGGAATAACAGGGAAAATAGGTGATAATTGAAGGGGGGAGGGGAAAGGGGGGAAGGAGGGGATGTGGAGGAGTGATATGAAGTATAGAGGAGAAAAAAGAAAAAAAAATTAAGTGCTACTGGGGCCTTTTAAAATGTTTTTTTTAGACCGGCCCTCTTAAGAGCTTTGCCGCCGTTGCCCAGTAAAACCTCTTAAGAGCTTTCTCGCCGTTACCGGGTTAATGAATATTAGAAAGAGAACTGGAGACAGGACAGAACCCTGAGGAACACCGGAGTTGATAGGTTGAGGAAGTTAGCGATGGCCATCCACAACTACAGCTATGAAACGGTCAGAAAAAAAATTAGAGACAAAGGCACAGATAGAGGGATAGAAACCGAAGGAGGGTAGTTTGGAAATTAGAGATTTGTGACAGATTCTATCGAAGGCTTTCGATATGTCTAGTGCAATAGAAAAGTCTCACCGAAGACCCGAAGAGAGGATGACCAAGAGTTAGTAAAGCCTACTTCACACATTCAAGAATGCGAGCGCGAATGTCTACGAGTCTTGGAAAAATGAGGGCAAATGTAATATTTTTGTGAATTTTTGAAAATAGATATGAATAGCTACGAATAGTGCCCGACTGCAGTCGCACACACTCTCAATACATTCTTAGTGTGCTGCGAAAATTAATGTACTGAGAATGTGTCAAAATTTGAATTTTAACTGTCATTTTTATTGTAGGAATAGTAACGAATACCTACGAATGTTATAGAATGCACAAAGAGTAGTTACGAGTAGCGATATATGTTGAAGAGTATGCCCCCGAATGCACACTCTCACTCACTCTCAGTGACTCTCACCTCATTCTCAGTATATTAATTACTACTCTCACACATTCGTCCACATTCGTTCACATTCGTAACTTTACGCAGTTTCAAATTTGAATAGACGGTTTTATTCGTTAACACTCTCAACTATTCTCCACACACTCTTACCTATTCTCATCACACTCAACTATTCCCAACATATTCTTGATGGTTCACACACATTCCCAGCTACAATGTGCTTACATGGGAATATGAGCCTGACTGTCAACGAATGATTCGTAGGAACTCGTTCCTACTCTCAAACACTCTTGCACATTCTCAACATATTAATATTTTTGGCAGTTGAGAATCTTCGTGACTGCTGCCGTATGTTTAAGGGGAGGCCACACCTTTGTGGACCGAGTTACACTAAATTTGGCATTTTCCATTTTAATGTTAAAAATCTTCCTTTAGGGTAGAAGAATCATGTAGTAACACACAAACACATTTATCAACCCTCCCCTCCTCCCCAGGCCCCCTCCTCATCTCCCCCCCCCCCCCACACACCACCCCGATTGTCATCCGTAATTATTATATATTTTTTTTTTACCATGGTCGTGCTGAAACTAGTTATATATTCATGTAATAACAGTCAACAACACTTTATCACCTCCCCCCTTGAAATACTCTCAAATTTTGCATGTGTGTAACGTCAGCAAGAAGACACAGACAAAGGTGAATAAATATATAAATACAACCCTATTCATCCAGATTAGATACATGCAATTGAAAATTCCTATCTCACCATTTCTAGATCCCTAACTAACCGTATGGGCTTTATACAATGGCTTGAAACTTTCCTCATTCAGGGTACAGAACGTTCTCCATAGGAGGCCCACTAGTCTGTTGGCTTTATATATTTTCTTGGCTACATGTTAGGTGAAGCTCAGTTTGGCGTCAATGACCACCCAAGGTCTCTCTCAGAATATGTCTCCTTCATTTCCTCTTCATATAATAACAAATAATATAGCATAATATAACACAATCGTTCGTTCCTGAAAGTGTGTATTTCTCACTTGCTTGATACCTGACACCTACTATGTTTGCATGATTTCTTCCATAGTTTGCACACTTGTTACACGATAATATAGGACTCATTTGGCGAAAGCAAATTCATTTATGACGATTATAGCTTCTGTGGTCGAACCTGTTTTCACGGAATTCGCTCAACTGCTATAAATTATATATTTGTTTTCAACCTTCTAAAACTCAATATGGGATTACCTCATGGTTAATTATTGGTCTCTAGTGTAGGTTTGTCGATACAAAAAAGTAGTCGTTTCTGAGATTATTTTGTTTTTTTACACTGATATATTAGACAAACAAAGAAATATTTATTCAACAGCTATTTTTACAAATGTAAAAATGAAAGGTTGTCTGAGTGTAGAATAGACTACAGAAATACAGATGGCAATGGAAAAATTAACACAAAACTGGATTATGGGGAGTTTAGCATATACTGTATAGGTGTGCCCTCCCCTTAAGAGTAACAAAGAGTGTTACGACTGTGTATGAATAGTTACAAAGAGTTACGAATCATTGAGAATACTTGAGAGTAGTTACGAATGAACTGAGACTTGACGCATTCGGGCTCATATTTTCAAACATGGGTGAAAGAAAGGCTCCACGACCCGACTGTTTGCGAACGTTTGAAAGTGTGCTGAGAGTTTCTAAGAGTTTCCGAGAGCATTTGAGAATGTGATTGCCATTGTGCCCGAACGTCTATTCGCCTCGATTTATGCTCGCACTCTTGAATGTGTGAAGTTGGCTTAAGATAAGCAAAAAGATCACCAGTAGAGCAGCCCATAAGGAAATCATAGAGGCGATCTGAAAGTAGATTATGGGAAGATAAATGCTTAAGAAATTTTGAAATAAGAATAGATTCAAAGACTTTAGAGATACAAGAAATGAGAACAATTAGACGATTGTTGAAGGGTTGACATATACTGTATATATTAAAATACCTCGAAAAAGAGATCGAGAGGAAGAATCCCCGGAAGAGAAAGAGACTAAGAGGCCATCACAGAGGCTGAAGAAGAAGAGAGAGAAGGCAGAGGAACAACCGGAAGCAGGCGCATCCCGAGTCACCCCGGACAAGGCGCGAGAAGCCGCTCCGGAAGAAGAACGCCCCACCACATCAAAACGGACGCTGACTCCTACTACCACCACGAGGAGGAAGCTGAGGTTCAGTATCCATTTCTGAACCACCTACACTCCTCTCCTATTTTTCCAATATTCACTTCTTTTTATCAACTCTGCGTAAGCAGAGTGGTATCGCCCCCCGTAGAGTGGTACATGCTAACCGAAATGTCTGTCTGTCTGTCTGTCTGTCTGTCCGTCCAAGAACTCCTCCTAGACCGTTTGACGGATTTTCACCAAACTTCACGCGAACCTTCGGTGCGTGAATTCGACGGTAATTAAAACAACATTTTTTGAATTTGTGCAATAGTTATGATCTTAGGTAATAAAAATGGTTCCCCCCCCCCTCAACCTCCCCCTTCAGGACCCCCACCGCCCACCCTGTACCTATTCCCTGTGTGTGTCTGTGCCCCTACAGGACACACATCATACACATGTCTCAGTTGTGATGATAATAGTGAGATGTATGTCTGTCTTTCCTAAAACTCCTCCTAGACCGTTCGACGGATTTTCACACAAACGTCTAACGAACATTCGGTGCGTGAATGCGACGGTCAGTCAAAACAGATTTTTTGAATGTATGATTAGTTATGATTTTAGGTCCAAAATACGGTTTTACCCCCCCCAGCAATGATGGCGTTCTTAGTGTGTGAGCCCCGAAGGGCCTCACACACTAAGAACGCATTCGTTCTGGGGGTGAAAACATCTCGCTACGCATTTGCTAGGATAAGTTAGTTTAGTTGGCATTAGAAGTGATGGTAGTAATAGTGTTATTGATGGTGATAGTAGTGATGATGGTGATAATAGTAGTGATGATGGTTGTAGTTGTATTGATGATGATAGTAGTGATGATGATGACAGTAGTAGATATGATGGTGACAGTAGATATGATGGTGACAGTACTAGTAGTAGTGATGATGGTCATAATAATAGTGATGATGGTGACAAGTAATGATGATAGTTGTAGTTATAATAATGACAGTAGTGATGATGGTAGTGACGATGGTGTGAGTATTAGTGATGATGGTGAGTAGTAGTGATGATGGTGAAAGTTGTAGTGATGATGACAATAATTGTGATGATGAAGATCATAGTAATGGTGATGATGGCAGTAGTAGTGATGATGGTGACAGTAGTAATGATGATTGTAAGATGGTGGTGATGATAGTAGTAATGATGGTTGATAGTTGTAGTATCAATGATGATAGTAGTGACAATGGTGACAGTAGTAGTGATGATGGTGAGAGTAGTAGTGATGATTGTAATTGTAGTAGTGATGATGATCATAGTAATGGTGATGATGACAGTAGCCGTGATGATTGTGGCAGTTGTAGTGATGATGGCAGTAGTAGTGTTGATTGTGATTGATGGTGGTATTAGTAGTGATGATGGTAACCCACCGCAGAGTTGGGTATGCCGTTTTGATTTTGGGCAAAACGGCACATCTACTTTATTATATATAGTAAATGTTATCCTGATCCCTGTACATTGTAATAAACAAACATTGTCTTCACCATTGAAGACCAACAATGATCCATGTATTCTTGTGTTTTCCTTTTCTCCCAACCTCACCGTATAACTCGGGGAGAATAGAGAAGTAGAACTAAGAAGAAATCAATGCCAGATGAAACCAATATATGCCTGTATGAAAACTAAGTTATGCAATAAGATGTGAACCTATACTTCCATAGATCCTGGAGTACTGTTTTTCCACACATAATTACACATGCCTTTTTTTTTACACTCTTCGACTAGTTTACTAGTTACACAAACCACACATGCTTCTTTCTATATAAGAATACCCTGTAATTAAGCGTCTCCAAATAAGAATAACGCGGGAGATCTGCCGCTCCCGCACCCCAAGAGAGGGCGCTCCGTACGTTTAAATACCGTGTGTACACCCAGGCCTACCAACACGAAGCAGGAAAGTTAGATACGTACAAACCCCTGTAGGCAACACCATGCCGAGGGAGATTTACATATTCTTATGTCTAAAATTACTGCAAATCAAGATCCGTAGTAAAATCCCATCACCACTACCACGAGCAGGAAGGAAAAGGATAAACGCTGTCTCGCGCGCATCATAGCCCTCATTTGTCCGGTGCACACGACACACCTTCAATGCACCCGACACCACCAATCCTCCCCGAGAACCAGAAGCTCAGAATTCATGCACTTCACTCATCATTATTGATTTCCAGAGTTCTATTGAAGTAATGCAAACCCCCTAAGAATTTATAATTAAACCTTGATGAAGTAGCCTACTCTAGGAACCCAAATTGATCTTACTCCCCACACCACCACCGAGTAATGTCCTTATATTGAAGGAGACCTTGACCAACAGAACAAAAAGGGTTCAAGGACCCCATCTAGGATACCTCTTCATGCCCTTACCATCCTAGAGGTACCGGAGGAGTGCACTCAGTAATCCGCAATACCAGTTCAGGATTTCTGAGGAAAGTCAAGCAATTTTGAGGCTTCAAAAGAACTGGCATGCCAACTTATGAAGTCTTAAGATTACCCTCCATTCAGTTGGACTGACCGGCCTGCCGAAAGCCCAAATACTGTCTGTAAAATCCTATACTAGGGATCTTGTTAGAGAAAGGCCTACCTAGCTAACATAGATACCCTACTTAGGCGGTTGCTAGCTAGTCTAGTGGGAAAGTGTACGGCCTGCCGAAACTTTCTTCTTAGACTACAAGTCCCCGTTAACTGAACCCTATACTAGGGATCTCGTTAGAGAAAGGCCTGCCTAGCTAACGTAGAGACCCTACTTAGGCGGTTGCTAGCTAGTCTAGTGGGAAAGTGTACGGCCTGCGGAAACTTTCTTCTTAGACTACAAAGTTATCGACAGCTGTGGCCTATCCCAGTAACTCTGTCTTCATCTGGCATGCTAGAAAGACACACAGCTACTGAGATAGGAACAACTTTCCTACAGGGTTAGGAAGAGAGTTAACGGCCTGCCGATTTCTCTTTCTAATTCAGAGGTTGGGAAGGAGGATACCGGCCTGCCGCTCCTGCTTGTCAATTTCGCTAAGGAAAGCCCACACCAGCACCATCTCTAAAAGAAGTTGAGGAGTCCGGCCTGCCGTCCTCAATATTCTCAAGAGTGGGAAAGTACCAGTGTCCTGATAGAGGAACTCTGTTGATGTCTGGCATGCCAGCGGGAACATAGTCTCTATTGTCAGGCTTCACTTTTCCTAGTAAAAGTAGAGAGACTCCGGCCTGCCGCCCTCTCTAGTTTTACAGAGTCAAAGTGAACACTTGTACGAAAGTGTCCTTGTCGAGGAACTTTGTCGTTGTCTAGCCTGCCGACGTGACATTGGCTCCACTGCGAGGTTACATTTTCTCTAGTGAAGAATTTAGAGACTCCAGCCTGCCGCCCTCTCTATTCTTCATTTATTGAAAGTGGACACTGCCACTCGGCATAGGTAGTCTCAAACCTCTAAGACCGCTGTGTTAGAGACAGGGCTTGGCGAGATACCCTTACGGGCACACTGCAGAGACAAGTCCTTGGTGCACTGAGTCTGTGGCAGCCCACATGACTCTGTAACTTAAAGGCTTAAACACCGCCACGGGTCCCCCGAACCTCTCATAAAGATCAGGGCAGACAGTAAGATCACTCACACTGAACTTACTGCGTTCGTCCAATATCGACCACATATGACTCGATATTTATGATCCTAGTCCGAGAGTACCTTAATAGGACTTTTTCAACGGTTGATATACTGATCAGAACAGTCGAGTAGTTTCTCCTACCTCTGAAATACTTGCGTTAGTTCGGTATGGTGCCTACCAGTAATTCGCCAGACGGTTACTATATGCTACAGAGCCATACTTAAGATCTCAAGCCCAATCAACCCATCTGTAGCTACTCCACACAGCCGGCCCACCTAGACGGCATACGGGGAAGCAGACGAGAACCAACCACCTCCTGACGTGTTCACCAGAGATGTCACTGGAGAAGTTACCACGCCAGGAGATCAAGAGAAGATAGATTGACAAAAAGTAGGAAAAGTGTCGAGTGAACAAAATAAACAGAGTCCAGCCAGAGCATCTAAAATGTGAACAAAGACTCCTAAGTCCAACTAATTGAAGTAGAACGAAAAGAACTAGTCTCCGAATAGCGTAGCAAAATTCAAGAATATCTAACCCCATAGGAGTGAAGAAACTAAATTCGCGAGTCTTGAGCTGAGTTTCAACATTCAGCGACTCTGACTAAAAATCCAAGTTTTCTCCCGAATTAAACAGTTTTCCAAAAGTGCCTTAACTACTTAAAAAGCTATACAAGTGTTAATAATTAGTGTAGAAAGCTACGAGTCGTACTCACCTACAGTACGCATGATCCGGAAGAACAATTAGCCAACAAACAGTGATTCCATTTCGAATTATTTCATTTTAACCTACTTTTGAGAGGTCAGCGACTGCCGAAATTCACCAGTGTTTGAAAATATTTCAGAGTCCACCATCGACTCTCCGTTTTCTATACGACACGGCCGCATACCATTCAAGGTATTTGACCTTGAACTTGAAACACCGCGACATTCCTGAAGAAAAGTGACAGTGGTCACCCCACTACTCAAATACTTCTCTCTAGATCCACTCCCAGTGTCTTAAAAACTATCTTGATTACTAAGTGAAATTGGACAACATACTTGCTCCCTATCTAGCTCCGCGACTGTGCTAGGAGTCAGTGATAGCCTTAAGTACTATTCACTGGCAGTGATACGTGTCCCATGTCCATGGTTTCAGATTATTTCTCATATATAGTGCAGGAGAAATAAAGCTGTATTCTTAAACCATATATTGTGATATACTTATCCTCTGCTTTTCCTTCATCAACTCTGCGTAAGCAGAGTTTGGTATCGCCCCCCGCCCCCCGTATAGTGGGTACCACCCGAAAAAAATGTCTGTCGTCGTTGTCCGTCTGTCCCGAAACTCCTCCTAGAACTTTAGACAGATTTTCACCAAATTTCACACAAACATTTGTTGCGTGAATGCGAATGTCAGTCAAAAAAGATTTTTGAATATATGCAATAGTTATGATTTTAGGTCCAAAATATGGTTTTACCCCCCCCAACCTCTCCCGGACCCCCCCACCTCCCCTCACCCACCCAGCAATGCTGGCGTTCTTAGTGTGTGAGCCCCAAAAGGGCTCACACACTAAGAACGCATTTGTTCTGGGGGCGAAAACATCTTGCTCCGTATTTGCTAGGTTAAGTTAGTTTAGTTGGCATTAGAAGTGATGGTAGTAATAGTGGGATTGATGGTGATAGTAGTGATGATGGTGATAATAGTAGTGATGATGGTTGTAGTTGTATTGATGATGATGACAGTAGTGATGATGATGACAGTAGTAGATATGATGGTGACAGTAGTAGATATGATGGTGACAGTACTAGTTACTAGTAGTAGTGATGATGGTGACAAGTAATGATGTTAGTAGTGATGATGATAGTGACGATGGTGTGAGTATTAGTGATGATGGTGAGGAGTAGTGATGATGGTGAAAGTTGTAGTGATGTTGACAATAGTTGTGATGATGGCAGTGGTAGTGATGATGGGATAGGATACATGATGGTAATACTTGTGACAGTAATGATGATAGTTATAGTAGTAGTGATGATGTTAACAGTAGTAATGATGATTGTGAGATGGTGGTGATTATAGTAGTAATGATGGTTGATAGTTGTAGAGTATCAACGATGATAGTAGTGATTAAGATGGTAGTGCCAATGGTGACAGTAGTAGTGATGATGGTGAGAGTACTAGTGATTATTGTAATTGTAGTAGTGATGATGATCATAGTAATGGTGATGATGACAGTAGTCGTGATGATTGTGGCAGTTGTAGTGATGATGGCAGTAGTAGTGTTGATTGTGATTGATGATGGTATTAGTAGTGATGATGGTAACCCATCGCAGAGTTGGTTATGCCGTTTTGATTTTGGGCCAAACGGCACGTCTACTTTATTTTATATGAACTTATATAAATTTAGAAGTCCCAGTGGAGTCGAACTCACCTGTATCCATTGTTAATCCTGCATAAAATAGGGCATAACATATATATATATATATATATATATATATATATATATATATATATATATGTATATATAACCCCGGGGGTTAGGGGGCCTTCATCTTATGTTGGAGGAAAAAAAGAATATGCCCCACGCATCCTACTGCGTGTTGTACAAGGCGACTAATATGGGGAATGGGGGTAGATTGTAGGTACCAATCGAACAAGGCTATACCCAGGAGATACTGTAGGCATTTTATAAGGGGTTGCTGGAACTCCTGTTTCATTTGCTTGGCCTCTCTTACTGATTCCCTTTGTGCCTCACTTACACTGAGAGTAGTCCAGCCAGCTCTCACAAACACCTCCTCCTATCCACTTCACTACAGTTAACATGCACACCACACTTCCTCCTTCCACAAAAAACAATTTTTGTTATGATGATGAACTCACACCAAGCCTCGGAGTCCCCAGGGAGGGGCCCATAAATACCCCCACACCCGCCCGACCTTCTCCTGACATCCCCTCTAAATGCTCTGGACCATGACCTGTTACTCTTACTATCAACTTTTGCAATATTCGAGGCCTTTCCTCTAATTTTCACTCTGTTTTCTATCTATCTATCTATTGCCTGACGCCGTGATCCCCGAAGGGGTGGCCATGAACGAACCGCCCCCATGCACCTCTGTCCCCAGTCAGTTGACGCCCCTCCCCCCAACCAGCACCGCCCTCGTTCATGTACTTCCTCACTCCATCCTTCCACCTCATATTCGGTCTACCTCTCCCTCTCTGTCCCTCCACCTCGCTCTCGTACACCCTCTTAGTCATTCTCTCGCTTTCCATACGTTCCATATGGCCGAACCATCTCAAGTTGTTCCTTTTCACACTTTCCAGCACATCTACCTCCACACCACACCTCCTTCTTACTTCCTCATTAGTCTGTCTATCCCTCCATGTAACTCTGCATGCACTCCTTAAGTAATTCATTTCCACTGCTCTCACTCTTGGTCTGAGTCTCTCAACCAACGTCCATGCTTCGCTTCCGTAAGTCAGTGTCGGGATTACCACACTGTCATGCAAGGACTTCTTCACTTCCATACTGACCACCCTATTTCTTGTTACTGCTTTTAGCGTTCCTACAACCCTCTTCCCCTGTTGTACCCTCTCCCGCACTTCTTCATCCATAGTCCCATCTTTACTCAACACACTGCCCAGATACTTAAAAGAGTTGACGATCTCCATAGCCTGACCGTTCAGCTTCACCTCACACTCTGTGACTTCACCCCTTTCGAAGACCATAACCTTGCTCTTCCCCGTATTTACCTTCAAATTCCGTTTTTTGCACACTGTTCCAAACTCATTTACCAGACCCTGCAACTCCCATTCATTATCACTCATCAGAACTGTATCATCCGCAAACAGCAGTATAGGTAGCTTCCACTCAATTCCCTCCCTTTTCAGCGATACACCAACATCCACTGCTCTTGATAGTATTTCTGTCATGACTCCATCCATATATACAGTAAACAACCACGGGGACATCACACACCCCTGTTTCAAACCAACATTCAGGTCAAAGAACTTGCTCTGTTTTCTCTCCTCCTCCAAACCTGATCTTCTTTTCCTCACAGAAACCCAGGTGTCTGAGACAACTGCCAGCAGCCTCTGTATCCTCCTACTTTCTCTATCCTAGTTTAAAATCCAAAGGGGGATGTTGTGCATGCTTTCACAACAAACTCACTTGCTCACATGTTACCGATTTCGACTCCTCTGAATTCTCAACTTTATGGCTCAAACTATACTGTCATTCTCATACTAAATATTTCTGTGCTGTCTATCTTTCCCCAAACTCTACTGACTTTCCTAAATTATTTGACTATCTAAACTCTAAAGTGGAACACATTCTATCCATCTCTCCCTTCTCGGAAATCTCCATCTTAAGAGATTTCAACGTTCAACACCGCCAATGGCTTTCCTCTCTTACTACTGACCAACCTGGTGAACAAGTCTTCGTCTTTTCTATCCTAAATGACCTAGAGCAGCTGGTCCAGCAACCTACCCGTATCCCGGATCGCTTTGGAGATCGGCCCAACATTCTTGACTAATTTCTGACTTCTAACCCTTCTTCATATACTGTCAATCTTTTCTCTCCTTTGGGCTCCTCTGACCATAAACTTATCTCTGTCACCTGTCCTATCTCTCCAGTACGGCCACCTGATCCTCCCAGCTGGCAACACTTGTGGCACTTTCGCGCTGCCGACTGGGAGGCTCTTCAGCAGTACTTCTTTGATTTCCCATGGAATGACTTCTGCTTCCTTGGCAGAGGACCCTTGGAGAGTGCTGAACGCATTACCGAGGTATTCCTCTCGGGCATGAAAGCATACATTCCATTTTCTTTCTCTCAGTCTAATGCAAACAAATCTTGGTTTAGGCCCTACTCACGCTTGTTCTACTGCTGTCCGCAACAAGGAGGAAGCATTCAACGGTACCGACGCCTTAAAACTCAAGAACCTCATTCTTCCTATGTTTCTGCCCGGAATCAAGGCAAATCTGTTCTTCGACTTGCCAAGCACGCTTTCATCAATAATAAAGGCACTAAACTATCCAATTCTAGCTCTTCCCAAGCTTTCTGGCATAGCCAAAAATATCTCCAACAACTTTTGTTCCTCGTCTTTCCTTCCCCTTTTCCAATCTGATGGCACAACCATCACTTCTTCCTCTGACAAAGCTGAACTCTTCTCTCAAACGTTTGCTAGAAACTCCACCTTGGAGACTTTCTACCCTCTCTGGGCTTAATACTAAGAAGGCGTACGGTCCGGACGGTGTTCCTCCTGTTGTACTAAAAAACTGTGCTTCCGTGCTGACTCCCTGCCTAGGCAAACTCTTTCAGCTCTGTCTCTCCTCTAACATCTTCCCTTCATGCTGGAAGTTTGCTCTCATTCAACCTGTCCCAATGAAGGAACTCTCTCCCAGAATCTGTCTTTCCCTTTTCCTATAACTTAACACCTTAAGAGCGGCCTAGGCGGTATATAATATGTAGCCACCAGCGGGGTGTTTTTACCCAAAATAGGGCTGTTTACGTGATCATTTTCATGCCTAAATAAGACCCAGAGCGTAAAACAAGTATCTATCCCTGAAAGGGCATAAACAGAGCTTTCCAATGACACCACAACGATCCTTTTATGACCGCTAGTTTTCTTGCAACAACCGCGCAACACGAGTGCAAAAAGCATGTAATTAGGTACTTTCCCCATACAATTCAGTATGTAGCGAGTGAGAGAGGGAGGGAGGAGGTGGGATTCGTGTCAGTAGGTTCGCCTCGGTGGTCTGGAGCAGTCATACGCTCGCTACTCTCCTGCCACCACTTGTCTCTCTCTCTCAGCAACATTACGTGCTGAAATTGCCACACGACCTATGTCGTGCGCCGCCAGATAGTCCAGATTTATTATACTCGACTTATGTTGCGCGCCGATAGTTAGGGGTTAAATTGCTTCAAACTCTGTGTGTCCAGGCATTTTAGTTCGAACGTCCATTTATTTTGGCCCTATCACTCTTTCAACTCTGGGGGAGGTACTCACCACAGGTAATTCTGCCTTTTGTCTCCCTCACTCACATAAGAAAAAAAATATATATACAGTATATATATATATCTATACTATATATATATATATATATATATATATATATATATATATATATATATATATACCTGTATATACAGTATATATATATATATATATATATATATATATATGTATATATATCTATACTATATATATATATATATATATATATATATATATAACCAAGATGATGTATTCTTTTCCCCAGATACATGAAGGATCACTTATAGTGGTCTTATATTATTAACACAAATTGTACCCTACTAACATCTAACCCTGCCATGAACATTAGTCCCAAGGTAGTAATTTCCTCTCCATTTGTCCCTTACCCACTCTAAGCCACTGACGAACACTTTGAGCAGCAGTTATTTAGAGGACAAGCAGCCACGAGGTATCGCTAGGGCTGTTGTTGCTTGACTTCCTTTGTCCTCCTTTGTACTACTACTACTACTACTACTACTACTATTACTACTACTACTTCTACTACTGACACTACTACTATTACTACTACTACTACTACTACTACTACTACTGCTACATAAACCACACCCAAGAGGCCTCGCAAACACCTGAGTACGATTTCTCCACACCTACACACACCTGTTGCGACACACTACGCCCGCACACCCCCGCCCTTCCCCCACAACACACACACACACACACATACACATTTGCGTACTAGCACCACTTAAATATACTTGTCCACACCCACACAACCTCACACTGACATACACACAGGCACACATGTACATACGCACGCGCCAATTAAGTACATTTACTTACGCCTACGCACACTCACCCATATACTCTTGCCAACACACACACACACACACACACACATACACCCGTCACCTTAATACATACATGCATACCTAAAATCTCTCCCAAACACTCTAATAGACATGTACGCAGAGATATGGACACGAACACATGCACACCCTCAGAAAATCGCACGCATAAACTCTCACACATGGAAAAGGAAACAAACTGAAGCACACATACACGCACATTTTTCACACGTCACTAAATTTACAAAATATTTACACCTATAAATCCACACATAAGTACTCTCACAGTCGAGAGGTCCGGGGTTCGAATCCTCGGCCAGGTGAGGACAATTTGGGCTTGTCTCCTTACAAGTGGTAGTCTCAATTCACCTAGCTGTAAATAGGTACCGGACGTAATTCGAGGAGTTGTGACCTCGCTGCCCGGGTGTGTGGTGTGTGAAAAGGTCTCAGCCTTACCCGATGATTGGACAATACTACCTCTAAGCTCTCTTCCGGGAGGGCATGGCTGCCGAGAGATCCCCAAGCATCCTCAAGATCGAAGTGAATTACACTCACATGGGGTCGGGTTTAGTCGAGTGGTCTAATGCGCCGTGTGCTGACTGCAAGGTCGAGGGGTCAAGTCCCCCAGAATCATAGAGTTTTTTTCGACTATCCCAATGGCGAGAATTGTATCACCGTCCCTCCCTAGCTCCACAATCAGCTTCCGTTAGCCTACACATACTTTTCAACAGTGCATCTGCGTATCTACTGTGGTGGGCATCAGACACCTCACGGTCACCAAAGGTCGCATGCCACCTCTTAGTTATGGTAGAATAAGCATATTGCTGTACTTAGGTTAAGAAAAACTCAGTATATTTCCAGCCTCAGGACTGCAAGTGAACAATAAATCAACTATTATATACTGACTTACAGCCACGCACACATCCACAGCAGCAGACATCCACACCAGTCACCCACCAACCCATACACACACACACACTTACCCACACACATTCACACACACACACACACACACACACACACACACGTACTCGCCTACAGCCACCCACACACCCTCAGCAGCAGACATCCACACCCATCACCCACACCTGACAACACTTGGAGCCTGGCACACTTCACATCCAACAACATGCAATTAATACCAGCTCACTTATCCATGCACATATTCACAAGTTATATTATGGTTAATATAATATTCATATGTCCAGCATATGATGCCACATACATTAATGTATTCTTTCGCTTAGGCTTAATATCGTGACATTTTTACAAACGTATCTCGAAAGATTAACTATAAACAGACACACACACACACACACACATCCAACGCCAGAATACAAATGATAATGCTTGTTAGAAATTGTAGTAAAACGAAATGAGTATTTTTTGTAATTTGAGCGAATGCCAAATTATATAGTTAGTATTAATAAAAGAGTTCATATTAGATATATAACTTACTTTCACTTTGTACCGGTATTAATAAAAGAGTTCATATTAGATATATAACATACTTTCACTTTGTCGATTTGCATAAGGAAATAGGGAATTTAAACTATTGTAACCCCTTCAGCACCAAGACGTCTATTGTAACCCCTTCAGCACCAAGACATCTATTGTAACCCCTTCAGCACCAAGACGTCTATTGTAACCCCTTCAGCACCAAGACGTCTATTGTAACCCCTTCAGCACCAAGACGTCTATTGTAACCCCTTAAGCACCAAGACGTCTATTGTAACCCCTTCAGCACCAAGACGTCTATTGTAACCCCTTCAGCACCAAGATGTCTATTGTAACCCCTTCAACACCAAGACGTCTATTGTAACCCCTTCAGCACCAAGACGTCTATTGTAACCCCTTCACCACCAAGACGTCTATTGTAACCCCTTCACCACCAAGACGTCTATTGTAACCCCTTCAGCACCAAGACGTCTATTGTACCCCTTCAGCACCTAGACGTCTATTGTAACCCCTTCACCACCAAGACGTCTATTGTAACCCCTTCAGCACCAAGACGTCTATTGTAACCCCTTCAGCACCAAGACGTCTATTGTAACCCCTTCAGCACCAAGACGTCTATTGTAACCCCTTCAGCACCAAGACGTCTATTGTAACCCCTTCAGCACCAAGACGTCTATTGTAACCCCTTCAGCACCAAGACGTCTATTGTAAGCCCTTCAGCACCAAGACGTCTATTGCAACCCTTTCAGCACCAAGACGTCTATTGTAACCCCTTCAGCACCAAGACGTCTATTGTAACCCCTTCAGCACCAAGACGTCTATTGTAACCCCTTCAGCACCAAGACGTCTATTGTAACCCCTTCAGCACCAAGACGTCTATTGTAACCCTTTCAGCACCAAGACGTCTATTGTAACCCCTTCAGCACCAAGACGTCTATTGTAACCCCTTCAGCACCAAGACGTCTATTGTAACCCCTTCAGCACCAAGACGTCTATTGTAACCCCTTCAGCACCAAGACGTCTATTGTAACCCCTTCAGCACCAAGACGTCTATTGTAACCCCTTCAGCACCAAGACGTCTATTGTAACCCCTTCAGCACCAAGACGTCTATTGTAACCCCTTCAGCACCAAGACGTCTATTGTAACCCCTTCAGCACCAAGACGTCTTTTTACCTTTGATTCTGGTTAAAATTAAATGTTTTAATGCAGATTAAGAAGGGCCTATATTACTAAGAGGGTTTATTGAGATCGTATTTGCCCATTTTAGTCGTATAAGTATGTTACAAACTAAAGAAAAAACGTTTAATGGTAACCAGAATATTATGAAAACTACGTAATGGTGGTGAAGGGGCTAAGTAAATGTTCCACTCATTTCGAACATGACGAATATTGGCATCATGCTACATATCTTCTGGTAATTACAAATAATTACAGATTCAACATTCATAAATATATACACATCGTAAGGCAGTTTATCATATGATAGCATGGCTCCTCTAAAGGAATATATTTAATGGAGGCAATTGTTTGTATTTAAAAGGTAAACATGAAGACATGTTATGGGTGAAGAACACAAATAGTGAAGACTTGCTCAAGCAGCCATAAGCAGAGCATCGGAATTTCCTGTTTCAAGATCTTCTGAACTCTGCCCAAATGAAAACAAATATATATATATATATATATATATATATCTTCTTTGAACTGATACTTTCAGTGCAGCTGTTCCCCAAATTCTTCTGTTACTGGCTTAATCCTTCATCATCTGTTCTATTCAATCTTGTACTTATGTTGTTTTTGCTTTGCTTTAAAGAACCTGTTTTCTATATATATATACGATATTTTCTTCAGTCATATTTTTCTAAATCGTGTTCATATATATATACAGTATATATACAGTATATATATATATATATATATATATATATATATATATATATATATATAGTGTATATATATATATATATAATATATATATATATATATATATATATATATATATATATATATATATATATATATTTATATATATGTGTATATATATTTATTTATTGGCCCCGGTTCATACAATTTCTGGGTGAATTAATGGACTAGTATTTCTTAATAAAAATATACCTGTATATTCGATATCTATCACCACAGGCATTATAAAAACCTCCACTACTTTCATTAGCAACATTACTATAAATACTGCTATAATCAATATCACCATCATAGCCACTACAAGCATTAACATCAATTTCTGCATCAACATCAACGCCATCACTAAGACTCACTTGCACGTACTGTATTATATATATTTACCAACGTTTATCTTACTGAAAGGGGATGGTCGGTTTTTCTGGCCTCCCTTCTCCCTCATATTTAGTCACATTAGTTTTCAAATTTTAAGACGTTCGGCCCATTAGTTTGGCGATGGTAATACCTTTTGCCCCATTTTTGTTGTCAATATCAAGACCTTTCGTCCCATTTAGGTGTCGATTTTATCTGGCGAGCGATAGCATTCCTGTAACTTTGGAGGAACCGGCCTTTGGTCAGATTTTTTTTCTATCGAACAATGTACACATTTTCTAAAAGAGGGATCTTGCAGATGTTTACTTTTTAAGCTTGATGAAGGCCTAGGGAGAAAAAAATAAAAAATATATATATACAGTATATATATAAATACAGGTATATACTGTATATATATATATATATATATATATATATATATATATATGAAATATAATACAAATAATAATATTAAATATATACATAAATCAATCAATTAATATACCATTCCCCCCTTAATTTCCCCTCTTCACTGTTTCCACCACCACAATCTTGGTCACTTATAACTCCCTCACTGGCGCTAACACCAACATCACCAACACCTCCACCATTACCACCAACACCAATCATCACCCATCCAACACCCCCACCACTAACACCAACATCACCACCACCTCCACCATTACCACCAACACCAATCATCGCCAATCCAATAGTCCCACCACTAACACCAACATCACCACCACCTCCACCATTACCACCTACATCCATCCAACACTCCCACCACTAACACCAACATCACCACCTCCACCTGGATTTACACCAGTGAGGAACGGTGCACGGCCAACGCAGAAAAGGTCTCATCTACCAGTCACAATGTCCAACAGATTTGAGATATTGGTAGAGATGGAAGACGAACCAGAAGAGACCAGGCTCGTTGGGGATTCCATCCTACGAGGACAGGTCGAAGAGTTCTGCGACAGAGTCCCAAATCAACGAAAAAGATTTTGCATCCCAGGAGCTGGACTGGACGACATTGTGGAAGCCTTCGAAGATACCAGAAAGGATGCAAATGAAAATACCCTTTTTGTCATCCATGCTGGTTCAAATGACGTCATGCGCACCAGATCCGAAGAGTTGATGGAGAAATATCGCAAGATGATCCAGCACTACAAAAACAAGTCAAGGAATATCATCATCTCAGGCATTCTCCCCAAGATCGACGCACCTGACAAATTCTACGACAAGGCTTTCAGCACAAATAGCCGACTAAAACATTTGTGTCTGAGGGAAGAAGTTGAATTCATCAACCTCTGGGACAACTTCTACAACCAGCCTACTCTGTTCCGCAAGGATGGCACTCATCTAAACCCTGTGGGTTCAGCACGCATGGGTCGTCTCCTACACGAAGCAGTCCGCAGCCATGGATCAAAAAACGCCATCCGAGAAGAAGCAGCAGTGACATAAATCATCCAACGCCAAGAAAAAAACAGAGGCAACCGAGGACCACCAGCGATAAGGACCGAAGACAGCAAGGACCGAGGACAGCCATGAACATAAATGTAGATCCGACAAGAACCAAAAATATTATTAAAGAGCGTTCCGTGAGTTCTAAAATAAAAAATTTAAAGGTTTTCTATGCAAACGCTCGTAGCATACGCAATAAATTTTCAGATTTAGAGGAGCTAGTGTTTACAGAAAATTATGATGTGATTGGCATAACAGAATCTTGGCTCAATACAGAAGATAGAGACTTTTTAGCAGAGTATTCACTTCCCGGTTATGTAATGTTTGAGAAAAGCCGAATAAATCGAAATGGAGGTGGCGTTTTACTTTATATCAAAGAAAGTCTTAACCCTACCCTCTTGTCAAAACCTCAAATTGTGAACGTCGACGCATCTTTTTGTGCTAATAAAGAATAATAAAGGTACAAAAATAATACTTGCATTAATATACAGACCTCCAGCTCAATCAGTACAAACTGACCGAGAAATTTACGAACAAATTGCAGATGTAAGTAACTCACAAGATACCGTAATTTTTGGTGACTTTAATTTACCTGTGACCAAGTGGGGCCATGGGAGCCTCTCCTTCACACTCCGGACATGACTTGTATACGAACTTGCAAGAGAGTTCGCTTTATCAATTTGTTGGAACGCCGACCCGTGGTAATAACGTTCTTGACATTGTACTTGCAACAAAAGAAGAATTAATAGAGAATTTGAATGTTGGTGATGAATTCAGTAACAGCGACCATCGTACGATAACTTTCACTTTAAAGTTTACTAGTAACGAACCAAATAGTAGCATCGAAAAAGTCCCTAATTTCAAGAAAGCAAACTTCCATAAACTTAGAGCTATGTTTAAAGAAACTGACTGGAGCTTTTTAATTCACAATAACGACATAAATACATCTTGGAAGTTATTCGAAGCCACTTACCTAAAAGCAGTGGAAGACTGCATACCATCGAAAACTCGGCGTCCAGGCCATAATAATAAGCCCAAATGGTGGAATAAAGATATTTCAAACTGCCTGCTTGCTAAAAAATTTGCTAATGATAGATTAAAATCCTCACAAAATGACGAAGAACGGCTGAAATTTGTAGAGCTACGACGCAAAGCCAAAAATTTAATTAAGCAAAGTAAAAAGACCTTAGAGTTACATATTGCGAATCAAAGTAAAACAAACCCGAAAGAATTCTATAGTTATATCAGAAAGAAAAAAGTCGTTACTTCAACTGTTGGACCGTTAGTCGATGAAAATGGAGAATACACCAAAGACGAAGAACAAATGAGTAATGCCCTCAATACCTTCTTTGCATCAGTTTTTACAACAGAAGACCTCAGTGATATCCCTACACCATCGCCGATTCAGATTGATAATTCAGATGTTCTAAGCAATATCACCGTTACAGAGAGAGAAGTATTGAATTGTTTAGATAAACTCAAGGTAAATAAAACGCCTGGACCTGATACAATCTCGCCTAGAGTTCTAAAGGAAGCTAAGGATGAGCTCTCTAAACCACTGACATTACTATTCAATAAATCCTTGCAGTCTGGAACTATGCCCGATCAGTGGAAGCTAGCCAATGTAACACCGATATTCAAAAAAGGCAGCAAATCCCTACCCAGTAACTATCGTCCAATTAGCTTAACCTCAGTTGTATGTAAAATGCTAGAAACGGTCATACGAGACAGACTCGTAAATCACTTAGAGGAAAATAACATACTTAAAGATACTCAACACGGCTTTCGTAAAAAACGTTCCTGTTTAACAAACCTCTTAGACTTCTTCCACGATATCCTCAACCTCTACGATGAGAGTAAAGCTGTAGATATTATATACCTTGATTTTCAAAAGGCCTTTGACAAAGTTCCCCACAAACGTTTACTGCTAAAACTAAAAGCGCATGGAATACAAGACGGTGTGTTGAAATGGATAGAAAATTGGCTCAGCGACAGAAAGCAAAGAGTAGTCATAAACGGTAAGGCATCAAAATGGACCAATGTAAGTAGCGGGGTACCCCAGGGATCGGTACTAGGACCAATTCTCTTTCTAATTTACATCAACGACATAGATGAGGGTCTTACCTGTACAATCTCAAAATTTGCTGACGATACAAAAATTGCAAATAGCGTACTCTCAAAAGAACAAGTTGACGATATGCAACACAATCTAGATAAATTGTCATGTTGGGCCCAAATTTGGCAAATGAGTTTCAATGAGGATAAATGTAAAGTACTACATATTGGATACCTAAATGAGAAAGCAAACTATTCGATGAATGGCACTCAGCTTAAGAATGTAAACAGAGAAACCGATCTGGGAGTAACAATATCGAGTAACCTAAAACCGAGTCAACAATGTTCAGAAGTTGTTAAGAAGGCAAACAAAATAATTGGCTTTATAGGCAGGTCATTTGAGCATAAATCCAAAGAAGTTATCCTAACCCTTTACAATTCATTAGTCCGCCCTCTTCTGGAATACTGCGTTCAATCCTGGTGCCCTTATTACCAAAAAGATATAAACAAGCTAGAACGAGTTCAACGTAGAGTTACCAAAATGATACCTAGCCTAAAGAACAAACCATACGAAGAGCGTCTTAGAGAATTAAATCTATTTCCTTTAACCCAGCGCAGATTAAGAGGTGACTTAATTCAAGTGTTCAAAATCATCAAAGGCATCGACAATATGAACTGTAGTAAGTACTTCACTATCGACCAATCTAATTACACGCGGGGAAACGGTTGCAAAATTATTGGTAAATCTTTTAACTCACACGAATCTAAGAATTTCTTCTTCAATCGAGTTGTCAACTTGTGGAATGGGCTTCCCCGAAACGTTATAGACTGCATCACCGTTGATTCATTTAAACTCCGCCTAGACAAATATCTCGCATCAAACCCGCGACTGACTGCGTTTGTAAATGAATAACTTTATTTTATCCCCCCCTCAGTTACTAACCCATCTGTCCCCTACTAACTTCCTAATTCTGCCACGGACATTAGTTCCAGGGCAGTAATTCCCTTTCCAATGTTCCCTTACCCACTCTAAACCACTGTTTGGACACTTGATCCTCAGTGTTTTGGAGGACAAGCAACCTAGAAGGGTCACTAGATCTGTTGTTGCTTGATTTCCTTTGTACTCCTTTGTACTCCTTTGTACCAACACCCATCCAACACCCCCACCACTAACACCAACATCACCACTACCTCCACCAAAACCACCAACACCCATCCAACACTCCCACCACTAACACCCACATCACCACCACCTCCACCATTACCACCAACACCCATCCAACACCCCCACCACTAACACCCACATCACCACCACCTCCACCATTACCACCAACACCCCCACTACTAACACCAACATCACCACCACCTCCACCATTACCACCAACATCCATCCAACACCCCCACCACTAACACCAACATCACCACCACCTCCACCAAAACCACCAACACCCATCCAACACCCCCACCACTAACACCAACATCACCACCACCTCCACCAAAACCACCAACACCCATCCAACACCCCCACTACTAACACCAACATCACCACCACCTCCTCCATTACCACCAACACCCATCCAACACCCCCACTACTAACACCAACATCACCACCACCTCCACCATTACCACCAACACCCATCCAACACCCCCACCACTAACACCCACACAGTAGCTACATCGTCCACCACCACCAATGCCATAGCTGTGATGACCTCTCTGTAACTCAAAAGGGCCAATAAAAGAAACTGGCTGTAATTATCCACACTTATTTCCTGGTGGACTCTTCCCAAATGATAGAAACGTCAGCCCGATTGCTTTCATTCATTTTGAGTTATAAGAAGTTAAGGGGTCAAGATTATTGTCAAGTTCGCTGGCGCTACCTACAGTATAGTGACACCAGGCTCCACCGCAATCATCATCATCATCATCACCAAAATAATTATCACCATCATCATTATCAACTCTGCGAAGCAGAGTGGTATCGCACACACAGGTCCCGCCCGTATACTGTGCACCACAATTCAGCTTGTCCGTCGTCGTCGTCGTCCGTCGTCCGTCCGGAAACTCCTCCTAGACCGTTCAATGGATATTCACCAAACTGCACAGGTATATTCATTTGGTCAATGCGAAGGTCAGTCAAAAAAAAAAAAAATTTAATTCATAGGTTAAGGTCAAAGGTCAAGGTTAAAAATAAGGTCAATATTTCATGTTACTTCGTTTTTTACTCAAATTTCTTCATTTTCACTATACAAGTTACTGGTAACCTCGATATCCTATTGACCAAATTTTAGATAAATATTCTGACGGGTAAGGTCAAAGGTCAAGGTCAAAAGTAAACAAATATTTGTTTTACTAGTATTTCTTATATTAACTGTTAGATTCTCACTAAACTTACCATGTATATTCAGAATACTTAGGGCAAGGGCATACAAGAAACTAAACAATTCCATATGAAAGGTCAAGTTCACAGGTCAAGGTCAAATGAAAAGTCAATATGATAATTTCATTACTTTTCATGCAAACTTCACAAAATTTGGCGATATTGTTGATCACATTTGTAATCAATAAGTTTTTATACGAATTAGGGTACACCATATGCATAATGCTAGTTAATACGAACATTGCTGTTAAGCTAACTAAATCCTTGAAAATATATTCTAAGGTCGAAGGTCAAGGTCAAAGGTCAAGGTTAAAGGTCCGTATGATTTTTACTAGTATTTCTTATTTAATGTAAGATTCTCATGCATATTCGGAATGCCTAGAGTAAGGTCATACAAGAATAAACATAATTCCATTTTATAGGTCAAGTTCACAGTTCAACATCAAATATAAGGTCAATATGCTAATTTCTTTACTATTCATGAAAACTTCACAAAATTCATTGAGACAGTTGTGAATTAAGGGAAAATTCAAATGTTAAATTTTTGTTATTTAAATGTCAAGGTGAATGGTAAAGGTCACATATTATGGTCACTATTTCTTTCTTATATATATATTCTATATATATTTTATATATTGTGATATATGTATATATATATATATATATATATATATATATATATATATATATATATATATATATATATATATTGAGTATATATCACAAATACACGTGAGCCACTAAATGTTTCTAATCTCTCAGTGGGGTTTGAACCGCTGACCGTCAGGACGATAGCCGACGCTTTAATCAACTACACCACGGTGTAGTTGATTAAAGCGTCGGCTATCGTCCTGACGGTCGGCGGTTCGAAACCGACTGAGATATTAGAAACATATATATATATATAATATATATATATATATATATATATATATATATATATATATATATATATATATATATATATATGTACTGTATAGAAACCTATTTTACCTAAGATATTCTATACTACTTGCAGAATTATAGGTCGCAGAGTTGAGTAAGCATTTTTTTTTTTTTTTTTTTTGGTAATGCAAAAACTGCATACCTACTTTATTATCATCTCTGCGAAGCAGAGTGGTATCGTGCACACAGATCCCGCCCGAATACTGTTCACCATCAGTCAGCTTGTCTGTCGTCGTCGTCGTCGTCCGTCATCCGTCGTCGTCCATCCGGAAACTCCTCCTAGACCGTTCAATGGATTTTCACCAAATCACACAGGTATATTCATTTGGTCAATGCGAAGGTCAGTCAAAAATAAATTTTCAATTTAACCTAAAGGTAAGGTCAAAGGTCAAGGTTGAAAATAAGGTCAATATTTCATTTGCTTAAGTTTTTACTAAAATTTCTTCATTTTCACTATACAAGTTACTGGTAATCTCGATATCTCATTGACCAAATTTTAGATAAATATTCTTAAGGGTAAGGTCAAAGGTCAAAATATTTGTTTGACTAGTATTTCTTATATTAAAAGTTAGATTCTCACTAGACTTACCATGTATATTCGGAATACTTAGGCCAAAGTCATACAAGAAAATATACAATTCCATATGAAAGGTCAAGTGCACAGGTCAAGTTGTCTTTACTTTTCATGCAAACTACACACAATTTGGTGATATAGTTGCACTTTAAATGGAAAGGAAAATACAAAAATTGAGACACATCATGAAGGTCAAGGTGAAGGTCAAAGGTCAAGGTCAACTATTCTATAAATATATATGAAACTATACTGATGGGTTTCAATTAAATTAGTCATGCTTATTTGATTTTCCTGGGCAATGTCAACGGACAAACAAATTTAATCTTACATAAAGGTCAAGGTGAAAGGTCAACTTATACTATTTATTATTAGTTTTTATTCAAATGTCTTAATTTTCACTATACAAGTTACTGGTAACCTTGATATCGTATTGCCCAAATTTGTGGATACATATTCTAAAGGGTAAGGTCAAAGTTCAAGGTCAAAGGTCAAATTAGGTTTTTACTAGTATTTCTTATACTAACTGTTAGATTCTCACTAGGCTTACCAAGTATATTCCGAATACCTAGGCCAAGGTCATACAATAAACTATTCAATTCCAAATGAAAGGTCAAAGTCACAGGTTAAGGTCAAATAAAAGGTCAATATGTTATTTTCTTTACTTTTCATGCAAACTTCACACAATTTGGTGAGATAGTTGCACTTTAAGTGAAAAGGAAAATAATAAATGTTGAGACATAAAGTTAAGATCAAGGTCAGAGGTCAAGGTCAACTATTTTATTAATATATATGAAACTAACTGATGGGTTTTAATGAAATTAGGCATGCTTATTTGATTGTCATGGGCAATGTCAATGCAAAACAAATTTATTCTTATATAAAGGTCAAGGTCAAAGGTCAACTTTTATTATTTATTAAAATAAATTACTCAAATTTTGGAAAACTGGATGTATTATGGCTTATTACTTAAATATCATTTATATCAAATTTCACATAAATATTGAAATAGTTAAGGTCAGAGGTCAAGGTTAAAACAAGAGTATTTGTCATTTTCCCTAAACTCCTCCTAGACTGTTTAATGTATTGTCACCAAATTATACAGGCAAATTCAGTTGGTCATTGCGACGACCATTCACATATATGTATTTTATTTTAAGTCAAAGGTCAAAGGTCAAGGTCACAGTATATGATCACTATTTGTAATCAATGTTTTTATACGAATTACACCATATTCATAATGCTAGTTAATACAAACATTGCTGTTAAGCTAACTAAATCCTTGATAAGAAATTCTAAGGTCGAAGGTCAAGGTCAAAGGTCAAGGTTAAAGGTCGAAATGTGATTTTTACTAGTATTTCCTATTTAATGTAATATTCTCATTAGGCATATCATGCATATTCGGAATGCCTAGACCAAGGTCATACAAGAATAAACATAATTCCATTTGATAGGTCTAGATCACAGGTCAACGTCAAATATAAGGTCAATATGCTAATTTCTTGACTATTCATGTTAACTTCACAACATTCGTTGAGACAGTTGTGCTTTAAGGGAAAGTTAAAAAAAAATGCAGACATCATTAAGGTCAAGATGAAGGTCAACGGTCAAGGTCAACTATTCCTTTAATACCTCTGAAACCAACAGATGATCTTTAATTTGATTTGATACACTAATTGATTTTATAGGGTGACATCAAAGCAAACAAAAACATAATCCTACATAAAAGTCAAGGTCACAGGCCAAGGTCAAAAGTTAACCTTCATCATAAAAAAATACTCACTTTTCGATAAGCTGATTACTGTTAGTTTCATTTTACTTAAATAACATATATATATATATATATATATATATATATATATATATATATATATATATATATATATACAGTATAAATATTTATATATATATATATATATTTATATATATTATATACCGGTATATATATATATAAATATATATATATATATATATATATATATATATATACAGTATATATATATACAGTATATATATATTTATATATATATATATATATATTTTAATACTTAAGGTTAAAGGTCATGGTCAAAGAACAAAAGAAGAGTGTTAATAATTGTCTTTAAACTCTTCCTTGACTGTTTAACCCTTTGTGTACCGGTGACGTCTTTTTATTGTATTCTAGCTATAATTAGACGATTTTGTGGAGCTTATGAAGGATCTGTGGTAGTAAAAAGGGTTAATTAAGATAATTGAAAGCCTGCTAATTGTATGGAGGCCCTTCATAAACTAAATAAAATCATCTTAATATCCAGTATGAAATGAAACCGACAGAACTGTACTGAACAGGTTAATGTATCGTCACCAAATTTTGCTGGCAAATTCGGTTGGTCAATGCAACGATTGTCCAAATTTTGTATATTTGTTATTCAAAGGTCAAGGTGACTGGTGAAGGTCACAGATTATGGTCACTATTTCTTTCTTATATATATTTTAAATTTGAATTACACCATATTCAAAACGCTACAAAATAGTGTTACTCTGACCTTATTATAGATAAATATTCCAATGGTTAAGATTCAATGTGATAATAAATGCAATTATATATATATACTCCCAGGCGGACATGAACCACCAACAGTCAGGACGAGTGTCTATGCTTTAATCCACTACACACAAGTATCCTCTATCACGCCATGGTATAGTGGATTAAAGTATGGACACTTGTTCTGACTGTCGGTGGTTCAAGTCCGGCTGGGAGTATAAAAACATTTAGTAGCTCACGTGTATTTTGTATATATATATATATATGAGAATATATCACAAATAAACGTGAGCCACTAAATGTTTCTAGTCTCTCAGTGGGGATCGAACCATCGACCATCAGGATGATAGCCGACGCTTTAATCAATTACACCACGGCAGTCTAAAAGACACTCAGCCTTCTATCCTATTTATGTTAGGGAGAAGGGAAACCCACAAGGGAAACCCACTCGCCTAGTGGGTTTCCCTTCTCCCTAACATAAATAGGATAGAAGGCTGAGTGTCTTTTAGACTGCCGTGGTGTAATTGATTAAAGCGTCGGCTATCATCCTGATGGTCGATGGTTCGATCCCCACTGAGAGACTAGAAACATTTAGTGGCTCACGTGTATTTGTGATATATTCTCAATATTTGTAACTCTCATGCTTTGTGGGTTAGAATTAAATGAAATCAATTTCTACCCGAGTTGCGTCGGGACACTCAAAAATCCGTGTATGGTATTCTGGAAATATGGATCCTACAACTAGGTTTGAATTGAAATATATTCGCCTAGTGGGTTTCCCTTCTCCCTAACATAAATAGGATA
This sequence comes from Paralithodes platypus, assembly GCA_032716605.1. Classification (NCBI taxonomy): domain Eukaryota; kingdom Metazoa; phylum Arthropoda; class Malacostraca; order Decapoda; family Lithodidae; genus Paralithodes; species Paralithodes platypus. Next base: position 31,799,021 of record CM064492.1, read on the forward strand.
GAAGGCTGAGTGTCTTTTAGACTGCCGTGGTGTAATTGATTAAAGCGTCGGCTATCATCCTGATGCTCGATGGTTCGATCCCCACTGAGAGACTAGAAACATTTAGTGGCTCACGTGTATTTGTGATATATTCTCAATATTTGTAACTCTCATGCTTTGTGGGTTAGAATTAAATGAAATCAATTTCTACCCGAGTTGCGTCGGGTATGCCCAAAGGGCATAACTTTGGGAAATTATAAAATAATGCATTCTAAGCCTAAAATGTTCTATAACAAAAAGTCCAAATCTCAACCGTTAAAAAGATATTGAAGGTTTTACATAGTGTCCTCCCCCGCCTCACTGTAATGGACTCTTCCATGTCAGATAGTTTCCAACTGGTCCAAAGTGAGCTATTATAATTATCTATAATCATTTTGCAACTTACAGAATTACAATATCTTTACAATAACATGATAAAATAACTGCAGTTAGATGGAGGTGTGGTAGGTACTAGGGCAGCTAGGCCACCCTTATGGGGAAATACTTAAGAAAATGCCATTTTCAACATGCAATATCTCTTTACTGGTTGAGATTTGGACTATTTCTTATAGAACATTTTAGGCTTAGAATATTTTGTTTTATAATTTCCCAAAGTTATGCCCTTTCCTCCTGGGACACCCTGTATATATAATTTTATACCGGTATATATATATATATATATATATATATATATATATATATATATACTGTATATACTGTATATATACCGATTTTACTTAAGATATGCAATACTACTTGCAGAATTATAGATCGCAGAGTTGTGTATGCATTTTTTTTTTTTTTTTTTTTTTTTTGGGTAATGCGAAAACTGCACACCTACTTTATTATTATTATTATTATTAGTAGTAGTAGTAGTTGTTGTAGTAGTAGTAGTAGTAGTAGTAGTAGTAGGTAGTGCAATTCAATTCGATTTCCTTTATATCATAATGCGTACACATTAAACATACAGTATATATACATCACACATTATGAATTAGTACATTAGGAATAGTAAATAAAATGCTCCTGCAATATACGAATGAATAATATTGGTACCATATATATAACAAAACACTCTGACGCAAACAGTTAGATTAGTTTTTTCACTGCTACAGAATCTATATATTTTCATGGTATCATAATTGTGATGAGTATATAGTAGTTTCTTGCAGCAAAGTACTGTAGATATGAGAGTTATAGATAATTAAAGGCAATATGGTTATAAGAATAATTATTAGAATCATACGCATGATTCAATGAATAAATAAAATTCCCCCCAAATAAAACAAAAACATATACAGAATACTATTATTAATATTGAGATTCATACAAAGTAGATATGCATCCCCATCCCTAAAAAAAAAGATAATTGTATTCATACAAATAATTGCAAAAACATTAATGAAATTCAAAGAATTTAAAAAAATCATAAAATCAAAACCCGAAAATATCAAATTAATACTTCAAATCACACTAAATTATACATATTTCTATATCTAGTAGTAGTAATAGTAGCAGTAGTAGTTGTTGTTGTTATTATTGTTGTAATTCTGTTGAGGTAGTCTCAACATCGCTATTTCGCACCATAGTCAACATAATCAGCCTCTACCAAATCAACCGACATCCTCATAAATGTCAACACCACACAAATCACCATTTTCACCAAGCGAAACCATCCTCAATATTATCAAAATATATATTTCAACCACAATAAAATCACCACTGATAATCATGATACAGTACCGTCACAAAACCAATCACCACCAACAACCCTCACCACCATCAAGATCTCCACAATTGTCAACACCAGTAACATCACCAAAACATCGCTATCAAAAATATTGTTAAAGTACCAACATTATACTAATATAATTTCCAATATCACCAAAATCACGACCAGCTCCACCTCTCACCAAAACTATTGCCACATTTAAGATCACCACCACCTCCTGCCATCACCGAAATCATCATTATCACCAAAGCTATTCATTCACAAGATCACCCGAAATCACCAACATCCTTCCTCACCACCTCCACGGTCACTATTACCACCAAAACCAGATATATCCTCAGAGGAATAGAATATTAATCATCATCAACATCACCACTAAATTAACACAATCATCTCCTCCTCACCAAAGCCACCAGTACTACAAATCCAATGTCATTCAAAATCACCACTGCCAACATTCTTCACCACTACCGAACTCCTTAGCACCACCCTTAAAGCACGACCACCACCAAAAACACAACAGCTAACATCTGTCACCACTACCAATATCGCCACCACCACCATTACATCATATCATCGCTATGAAAACCACCACAATCACCAATTAAAATCACACCATCTCCAAGATTGGCAAATGACAAATACATTTGAAATACAAAAACTCCATAAAATGTAACACCTCCACCACCAATTTCTATCGTCACCAAACGCACTACAATCACAATATCTCGCCTTCACCATATCTATTTAACACCAACACCACTGCTAATACGGCACTATAGTCCATTCTCATTGTCACTTATAAATATCACTACTACCACTAATTCCAAAACCCTTCCCAATATCACCACTCTCAACTTCACTGCTACTACCACAACCTCTCCCCAACATCTCCAATTATTGTGACTTCACCACCACTATCTCCCCTTCCCACCACCACCGCCAAAACTACCTCCATATCGCCAACACCCGGTTCAAATATCAACCTCCAATAATGACCAAAGCAAACCACTTTATTCTGCGTCCCCCTGGTGCCGACAAAAAGGTTTAAATAGCTACCGGGCGAGGATTTTAAGCCATCTCAAGTTGCCAAGTCGACAGATATGGAAGCCTGCTTGTCTGGGATGGCGAGGTTTTAAGGAGCAAGTTTGTAGCTGGTAAATAATTGGACTAGGCTCTGGGAGTAAACAAAAGATTATGAAGATCATACTGCAGTCCTCCTCCCTCCCCTCTCTCTCTTCTACTTCTTCCGTAACTTCTCCCTTCACTTCCTCTTCATCCTTTCTGTTGCATCTGTCCTGGCGGCTTTTAATTATCAACATATTAATTATCACTATTCGCATCATCATTAGTTTACTTCCTTTAAAATGTTGCATTCACAATGTCATCTATGTTTCTTGCTTTCTCACTTGTCTTTTGATATTGTTAAGTATATACAGTATACGTAGTATTTTCCCTAAATGCCTTGTTTCTTGACTACTAGTAGTTCTTAACTACTTATTATGCATGAAACGTTCACAAATTTTAGCACTATATTACATTCTCAATCTTATGTTTGTGTAAACAAAACTGTAAATAATCTAATCTATGATATGACATTGCTTTATTATAAGGGTAGTGCATTTTCAGAGCAGTTTCCCAAGACATAGTCACTACACTCGTTATGTCTTCTTTTAAGCTATCTATCTGTGTCCTTCATAGGTTACTTAAGTACCCTTATATAGCTTTGTAAATATCAGATCGTATCTCTTTGCACACCTTTACTAACTTCATCCAAGATATTGACAGATGTGTGTGTGTGTGTGTGTGTTAGTGAATACCATGCAAACATTTATACATCTGTAATTTTTCAAGAGCCAAATACTGTAAAAATAGCTTATGCGTTACAGTGTGATAAACTTGAGACAGTGAACATTGCATAAGGGAATACAATATCTATGGACAAGCCGCTAAAGGGAATGTTTCAATTTATTACACCAGCAGATCAGTATCGTCAAATAAAATGTGTACTACTTATCACTGCAGGCTATTGTACAGGCGTGAGCATATTATAAAGTTACACCAATTCGAATGTTTGAACCTTTAATGCCAACTTCTGAAGCATTGTATTGTGTCGTGTAGGTTAGATGCTGATTCAAATGGCTGCGTCGCCATTTATGTTCTAGAATGTGCAGTCGTGGTCAAGAACACTTTAACACCTCGTAATGATAAAAACCAAGTCGGTCAGCAATACGTAATGAAATTTAGTGTTCAATCATGGTGGCTCAGGTAGTATATCAACGTAGTTCGCTAGTGTGTCATCATTGTGCCTCCAAATATTGTCCATAGATTCCTGTCCATTATTATACATAGGTAATAGTAAGATTGTGCTGGATAGAATGAAGGTGGAATAGTTGGCAGAGGTTGGTGTGGGGGTGTTGGTGGGGATCACGGGGTCCCACAGGTGATGTCGCCCACACTCTAGGATCGCCCACTCTGTCTCTGTGGGCAGTTTTTGTGAATGTGAGAGTGAGAGAGTGTATGTGTGTAAGAATTTGCTCTAGTGTGTTCACAAGTATTTCATAATTATTATTATATAATGAAAGAGGAATATTACATTGATTTTGGTCATAACTAACATGATTACCTGCCATTGCTTTGGCTTATGAAGGAGAAAGGCCCAACAATACTGATACTTCTATATTTATGATTATATTTTATAATAATATAAATATTGGGGATATATGCCTCATACGGGAGTTAATGTTGTATTACCGCTAGCATTTATGTTCATCTAATGATACTATATCAAGAGTATATTTAGTAACTTCAGTCATTACGGCATCATTATACAGTAGCCTATACGCGATGCCAACAGATACTTAATATGAGAACTATCATTAATACATTAAACTGTTTCGGAATTTAAGCTCATACACTTCAGATATTGGCCTACTAAAAAAAACAAAAAAAACATTTACAAATTAAGGCTATATTATACTGATTCAGTCACTATTATAGTTTATGTGAAGGTTGGGTGCTATTATCGTTGTTTTGATTTAATCTGCCAATTATTATGAATCCAATATATGTTTTTTTTTTTTTTTTTTTTTTTTTTAATTATCGACTAAGGGATAAAATGGATCATGCATAGTCTTACCAGATACTGTACATAACATTATTGCAAAAAAAAAAAAAAAAAAAAAAAAAAAAAAATATATATATATATAAACAGTATATATATATATATATATATATATATATATATATATATATATATATATATATATATATATATATATATATATATATATATATATATATATATATATATATATATATACTGTATATGAACGTTAATCAATGGGCCTTTACAGATAAAGGCTTTGAGCATCACCCATATCTTTATGGCCAAATAGGTTGTAATATCCATGCTCATCCTCAGGGTTACATCCACATACCTACCAATAATTACCTGTACATCTTGAAAGCGGTGGTACTGTCAAAATATCTCTGCCGTAAGAAATGGGATTATATTGATGTGTGTGTTATGAGGTCAAGCGGGAGTCTGCTATTATGTTTAAGCTTGTGATTAGTACAACTAAGCTGAATATTACTTGGGTCGCAACACTTACAGACAAAATTATCTTTAGCACCCCTAACTCCTAATGTATGTTATTTAATTCGGGGAAAGCAATGTATACGGTACATGATTTGGGCACATGAACAGTTGTTCAAAGTTTCAGCACTATGTCTTTGAATGCCCTCCACCCCACCCCACAACAACCATTATTGTCTCCAACCCGCCTGGAATATGGTGGAGACTCATTGTAATAATATCCATTATCAAGCCTTTGACAATATAAAGTGCTGTGTTTTGAGCGCTGTGGCCGTGTACAGTGTACATACAGACAGAAAACAAACAAACACACACACAAATATTGCAAAAAATATATAGTCCAGGACTCTTATAGCTGTGCAAGAGTAGAATAATAACTGGATAATATTACTAATATCATTCACAGCCATATATAATATCAGAATTATTATACCTTCGTTCTTTGTATTATATTTCATATAAATATGTTTTACACGACAATACAATTCCAGAATGGTGATTACTTCATCTTAATGTTATATATTTGTTATTTAAATCAAATACATATCATTGGTGGACAGTCAATCATTCTTCTTGATATGAAATCAAGAAGATTGATCGACTATCCACCAATGCTAACAACATATACATATACATGCTAACAGCATATACATTATATAAATATACATTATAATAATAAAGTTATTAATTAAGATAATTAAATTATAAATTACGAATTAAAAAAAATACATAGCTTTAAAAAATAATACATTTTATGAATATCAACTTACTCTTACAAAGATGTACAGTACATTATAGCTGTTGTTGTACCTCGTTATACTAATAGTAACATAGATACAAGATCCAGAGGTGCCCTTGTATAATTATGTCATATATTATATACGTCATCATAACATTACAAGTACAATAACCAAAGATGAAAGCATGGCATAATTAACAATACATTAAGAAATACATGTGATGACAATTAAGAACTTTGATTTGCAGTAAAATGTGTATAATGAAAATAGTATGGAATAATGTGGAATATATTCATGGTAATATATTCTACACAATAATCACCTATACATACAGTATGAATGTATAACAATCATGTTTTCCTTTCGTGAAGTGGTCCGTTGTGCACTACCATAAACATAAACTTAACAGCTCTCTTACTTACCATAAAACTAATACAGTACTTATGAACTCAGGAAAGGAATCCTTAAGTCTTGAAATTATGCTTTATGACCCCTTTGCATTTGTTGTATTGTGTACCCGGAGCGTTACCTTTAGTGTGAAATAAGTTGGCCATAGTTTACAGCTTGCAAGGAGCATAAATTACTTGCCTTTCGCGGCCGTAGGGATACGTTTATGGTCATAATATGATTGACCAACAACCAAAGCCAGCCATCGACTCAAGCACATACGGCCAATATCGGCCATATATGTTCAACAATAATCACGAATACACAAGTCGTGAAGGCGCCGCGATGCACCGTAAAACTAATAAGACATGAACATTATTATATTGGGTATGGGCGTTCCTTTACTGCACAAACGACGCTTTATATGGAATAAGAACGGATGTTTAAGAGGGGGAAAGATGAGGTGGGTAAAGTATTAGAACGGAGAGAGAGGAACCGTTTTTCGAAAGTAACGAGAGTGAAACAGAAATGGATCGAGAAGATGGATGAAGTTGGGAGAGTAGAATCCTGACCAGCATTCGAATCTACTCACTTCAGATATTTTTGGGAGAGTTGAGCACCGTATCAATTCGACCATGAGCATATCCGCTCATTGTCAAGTGGATAAGGTGCTCAACTCTCCCAAAAATATCTTGAGTGAGTGGGTTCAAATCCTGGTCAGAATACCTCTCTCCCAACCTGCCCGACATTATCAATGGATATAGTTAATCAGGAGCTAATACAATATTTGCACATATTGAACAATGGAGCTATGGACAGATACAAAATAATACAATAATCAGTGTTCCTCAGAGCTCTCTCGGTGTAAACCGCCTCCTCTACCCCACGTAGAGGAGGTGATTTGCACCGAGAGAGCTCTGAGGAGCACTGATTATTGTATTATTTTGTATCTGTCCATAGCTCCATTGTTCAGTATGTGCAAATATTGTATTAGCTCCTGATTAACTATATCCATTGATAATGGATAGTAGTAGGCCTACCCGTCTTGCAACACAATCCCGCCCCTACTTTGTGCAACTCTCCAACTCAAGAGTGAAACTATGCTTCCAATCTTTCTTATTTCAACAACTAAGCTCTGGAAATCTCTCTCTCAATCCCTCATTCCCTCATCCTATGATTTAAATTGCTTCAAACTCCGTGTGTCTAGACATTTTGGCTCGAACATTCCTTGATTATGGCCCGGTTACTCTTTCAACTCTGGGAGAGGCACTCGTCACAGGTAGTTTTGCTTTATATCCCACTCATTCAAAAAACAAAACAAAAAAACAAAAACAAAATAATGGTCCTTACTAATAATAATAATAATAATAATCGTCTGGTTACTTATATAGCGCCCGTTCTCCTCCTTCGAGGATTCACAAGCGCTTGGCTTTCTTTAGTCTACCAGAGATCATTACCCATCCCCCTTGCTCATGGGGAGATGGTAACCGCCGGCTATATCTCAGAAAAAACTTTTCAATCTGAGTGGGGATTGAACGCGAGACCTGCAAGATGGGAATCAGGCACGCTATCAACTGAGCCAGCCAGACGGCTGGCAAATAATCATTGCAACAACAATCAACTGGAGGGTTTCAGCTCCAGAAAAACTGTGGATAAGGAGAGAGAGAGAGAGAGAGAAAGAGAGTAAATAGGATTATATATATATAATACAGAAGCTTTTGGGGAATTTCATTGTTTTATGAAGATATGATTTTAAATTAAGCCAATAATACGAATCAAAATTTCATAGTAATGAAAAATAACATATATGAAACAACCTACAATTAAGCAAGGTCGTGAAAGATTGGATCAATGACAATTACAAACGAAGGAGCAACACGCACTGTTAAATGGAACGAGTATGGAAATCAAAATCGCAAAAACTGAAAGAAATAGTAAGAAGCAGACAAAACAAGAACATTAAACGAGCGAGGCTGGCCATTTGTGGCCAACAGGAAGTTGAAAAGATTAAATAAGAAACACTAAGTGAAATATTAACAGAACCTTAAAAGGGAAGGACCACAGAGCCATACCGGGACACGAACACAGCCTAAATGGAGCAACAGCAGAGTTTTAGTTGAGCAAGAGTGATGTGAGACAGTGGGGTCCCTAGCGAGTAGTATGATACCAGGGCCTTATACGCCAGCTGGGTTTGTTCACGGAGGTGGTGGAGGGGGGCGTCGGCCGCGTACAGACGTGCGTATGGGCGGAGGGCTGGAGAAAGTCGTACAGGAGAAAGATATAAAGAAAGTATTGCAGTTGTGGGTTTATAGAAAGCTAGAGAGCAGTCGCTTAGCCTTCTTTGTAATATATAATAAAACATTGCCATGCTTTAGGTACAAAACTGTGTATGTAGAAAGCATTGCAACTTTGTGTTTATAGAAACCTAGGTGAGAGTTCATTAACCCCTTCTGTACCGGTGACGTCTTTGTCATTTTATTCTAGCTATATTTAGACGATATTATCAGCTTAGGAAGGACGTCTACAAATTAAAAGGCTACAGACTATCTCAATTAATCCTATTAGCTATCATATATCCTTCCTAAGGTTCATAAAATCGAATAAATGTAGCTCAAGTCAAATGAAAAAGATGTCGCCGGTACAGTATGGGTTAAGATTTCTTTGTAATATATAGGAAAGGCTTGCCATGGTCTGCTTTTATAAATAATGTTCGTTTGTACTGTACACAATTGAATATAGAAAATAAATCAAGTTGGTGTATGTTAAAACACACAAAGGCTGTTCTATTTTCACTTGTGTATTAATGTATCAGATGACTGCAATTCACCCAGTTGTTTATCTAGTCAGTTGTTTGCCAGTCAGTCACTTAAAAACCAAGAACTCAACCATCTATTCAATAGCTGTGAATTGAATATTTGGTTTTTCATAGTAGTTAAAGAATATATCAAAATGAGAACAGAACCATTGTATTTGGGGTATTTACTCAGGATGCTCTATGTCTCTATAAAGATATATAATATATATTCCTTAACTACTTCCCCTAGGTATGTATGTATTTTCCACAGCCTTTATCAGCTTAATTACTATCTACAATGCAGTATATTATTAACACTGCACATTATAATTAGCAGTCACTGTCATACTGCTATTAGTTTACAATTAATCTAAAGCGCATTTATTTTGCTTAGTCTTCTATCATATGCTGAATTACTGAAAACATCATCATTAGAGAACATACGTTTATTGATGTAGTTTCCATGTTGTTGATTTCCTTTAGCTTCGTTCATAGTAAAACAGGTGTCCGGACGTCAAGCAGTTCAATGAATGCCTGACTTGTTCTCCTTACTTGTAAATAAACCTGTTTAAAACAGGCCAGCCTCGAGCCCCTGTCTCCTTACTGGTATTATGGGACATGGAATGTTCATATATTTGGTTTTCATGTACTCTCTTACCAAATTTGCCCGCAATGTTTCGAAGTTTATCATCAAACTGTGTTATATTCAACGTTATATAAGGCTTCCCATCAAATGCAGTCTCAAATACAAATGTTACTATATACTGTATATGTGTGAAGTTTTCCTGTGAACAAGGCATACTTTCTTATACTCCACACATAACCGACTTTCTTCTTCCACTATCTTTGTGTACATCAAAATTGTGCACTTCTCTAAAATGTTTCTCAGTTCATCAGCTGTAAAGAGGTTTCACTAAATTTATTTCGTGTTCATGTCACACCAATATTTTACATATAAAACATTAGTTAATCAAGACACAAATATCCTTCTCGTAGCTACTGTGATTAATTATTTTTGATCGTTTCTTTTTAGCTCCAAATTTCTTTTCTCGGCCCATCTGTGGTCGTACAAGGGTATGTTATTAGCTACTTGTTCAGGTTTTACGGACAACTGATTGACGTGTAACCAAAGAACACCCACCATTTCTTCATTCATATAATTCCTCTTATAGTATGATATGGAAATCATTTGTTACGAATAACTGGTTGGATAGTATAAATACGGATTGCATTTGTCTTATGTTTTGCTTGAGTTCCTCAATTTTAGTAGTCCTTCCTTTCCCAGTATTTTGTTTATTAGTGTTTTATTTGATCTCTCTATTTGTTTTGGATGAGATCGTTGCTCCCCGCCCACTGGAACTGTGTTGATCCCCAATTCTAACTCCTCCCATCCCCACTCTCTCTCTCTCTCTCTCTCATATATATATATATATATATATATATATATATATATATATATATATATATATATATATGTATATACTGTATACCTGGTTCTATTCTGACGTATGACGGGAGAACATGAGTTTGAAACCAAGACGGGGTTTTATGAACATTTTATTAGTACTTAATTATAAAGATAGAGATAAACTCACATAATTCAAAGGTCATAGACATACAACCAACATACATGAAACCATACGTATGATATTAATCTCTCTGAAAATTAAACTATTGACATACATTCGGGAGAACCGACAATATCCGTTTTATAGCCTGCTCCATCACTGACACAGACTTATCTCCTCCATGTTTTCCCCTTACACATGGCTTCTCACCCACCTTCCACCTTCGCCCTCCCCTTACCTCATACCTCCTCATGGTCCTTCATATCACCATATATCTCCCCTGTCTACCCTCATACCCTGACCTCACAATTATCTTCACACATCACCTTACCGTAACCTCACCTCACCTTACCTCTTATCACCTCATATGTGCTCTTCGACTCCTTACGCACATCTTTCGCTCCCATCCTCCTCTGACCTCACTTCATGTGTCCTCCTTTTCCCCTTACACTCTGACCTCACACCTAACTTTCAACCCCACCCTCCCCTCACAGTCCCTCAAATCCCTTACACTCTGACCTTACACCCACCTTTCACCTCCACCCTCCCCTCAACTCACCTCACATTTCCTCATATCACCTCCTTCCCCTTACACTCTGAACTTACACCCACCTTTCACCCCCACCTCCCCCTCATCTCACATTCCCTCATATCAACTTATATATCTCCTTCCCCTTACACTGACCTTACACCCACTCTTTCGCCTCCACCTCCCCCTCAACTCGGATCCCCTTTCACCTCCCCTATGACCTCCGAATCTCGCCCCCTCACCTCCCTTATGGCCGAGTCACACAACAATTCTTTCTGGCGACTTTCGATCGATAATCTTACATATTGACAGAATTTGGGGAGCTTGTTTGCATCGGTTTCGGCTACTTTGCTGGCGATGCATTGTTGTAAATTAGCTAAAATCCTATTAAAATTGAATTCAAAAGCTTCTTGGTTGGAGATACTAATACGACATGCTAAGAAAAAGCTCTTGTAACTTTTAGCCATTTAGCTTTTATAAACTCTTTCCCTCTCCCTCTTTCCAGTTTCTGACTCACACACTTTTACGGGCTGAAATATGTTGAATTCACACGACCATTTGATTTGATCTCTGATCAGGCAGCTTCAGAGTTAAGATGTTATGCAAATTCTGACCTTTACTCTACTCATCATTACCAGTTAAAATTAATTTATAAATTTTGCGTAAATAAAGTTTCCGATAAAGCATTGTAGGAAAAAATGAATACTGTATTATTGACCTGCCTTTAGGTTTTTTATTTACTACTTAGTTAGTTAAAATAGGAATTCAGAGGCTATCAACCCTTCTGGATTATTAAGCCAGCACACTGTAAGTCAAGAAGAGCGCCAGGACTGGAGCCTCAGTTCGAGAACTCTAGTCCATTTTCTTTACTACCTTTTAACTCCTCTATGTATATGGCATTATACTGAAATTATGATGATTATTGTTATATAAGTAACACAAATAATTACTACTATTGTTATTATGATTATATTCATTGTTATTATTATTATTATTATTTAATTATTTTATTTGTATTATTATTAATATTATTATTAATTTTATTATAATCATTATTGTTATTATTAGTATTATTGTATACACTATCACAATTTTATCATAATAGGGTTGAAATAACTCGACAGTTAATCATAGACTTCACTTTATTTTATGAACCATCTCTAGCAGGTATGTATATCCGTTATACTAATACTTCTCATTCCAGGCCAAGATACATTCAAACATAAGAAGGGGATTGAATTTTACAACCCACAAGGTATAGCCAATTTTTTCAGAATTATAAATTCCCATAACAGGTTACTACGATGGGTGCTACTCACTGATTTACTTATTTCGGCTTCCAATTTCAAGTCATACTAAAATTTCAACCTAAAAGAAAAATCAAATTTAACTAACCAATGACTTGTTACTCTATGAATATATCATCGCGCTAACTAAAGCATGCTGAAGTCGATGATATACTGTATATACAGTACATACAAATATACAATTACATAATAATACATTTCCTTGTAAACAATAATGTTCCCAAACGGTTCGGCACTCGCCTTTAACCTGACTAGCTAATTAAAGGGTACTTCACACTTACACGAAAACCGTCGTGTGAAGGCATGAATAAACGATCGCATCTCAATCGTCTAGGCAATCATGGTATTCGCAGTGGGGTCATGTGCGAGAGTAGCGGCATTGCAGCGGCATATGAGCGTGTCGTCTTTAGAAAAATAATAAGGGTACTTCACACATACACAAAAACCGCCGTGCGAAGACACGATAAAGCGATTGTGTCACAATCGTAGTACTCCCAGTGGAATCATGTGTGATGATAGCGGCATCGCAGCAGCATGTGCGCGCGTCGTCTACCGGCCAGAAAATGTCAAATATGGCAAAATCTGAGCGTGACATCCGAGGAATAAAAAACGTCTCGTTGTCATCGCAGCACCCTCGCATTGCATTCGCATTCAATGTCGCAATGCAATCGCATCGCCATCATTATGATTCAAGTCCTGATGAGAACAAGGCTGGCAGTACGGTATGGTACGGTATTATTTCCGTTTTTCGTACCTGCCAAAAATACCGTACCGTAATTCTGTACCGTACCCAAATTATAATTCCGTACCGTAGAGTACGGTAAAAATATTGTAATTCCATACCTTTTCCGTACTATTAAAGAAATAGGCTAGTTTACAAAAACTGAGTCAATAAAATTGGTATACCTGCTTTGGCTTTGACACATATTGTTTGAAACAAGACACATGACAATACTGTATATATCTGCAGCATACACATCTTCAGGACTGCCTACGTCTGCACGTCTGACATACACATCTTCATTATGATATTGCAATGCATCCAGAAATTACTGTGAACTTTCAGCCTTACAGAGTCGAAACTTTTCTCGAACCTGTGTCCCCTTTTGTTTGACCCAAACCCGATCACATGCATATATACCACAATCTATGTAGTTTTAGTCAATAAGAGTGCTGGGTCCAGGACGAGGCATTACAGAACTGCGTTTGGAAGGCTTGTGAGTGGTAGAGTCCAAAGATAATTTTGATGCCTCCTTTGCAGCAGGCTCTTGAGAAATGGTTTGCAGGTTTCTCACATCAGTATATTTTGTATAGCAAGAATGTGTATTGTAGTATTTTCATTTAAAATTTGGACTAAGGATTTTCAACCGCTTGTGAACTCCGTCTTTCACTTCTGCAACATCACATACAAGTTTTCTACCAGCTGCCCCACTATGGAGTGGTTCTGTGTTCATGTCTTTCCTCTGGCAAATAATACATCTGTTTGGGTGAAGAGGAACCGGTGTTGAAACATAGAGGTTAAGTCCCTCTGATGTGGTATTTTTGCTCTTTCTGTCTTCCATGTTTGATCCTTTCAGATTTTAATCACCTGAAAAAGAGAAAGTTTATTTAATAGAGGCTATCAGTGAGAGATATATCCAGTGACTAGATATTGCCAAACGTTGTTCTTGACACAACACTGCATGTAGATATAGCACACCTGATAGTCTCTGTCCTGGCACTGCCCTGTATATATCCCTAAAGACATAAAGTTTGACAGTTGATTCAATTATGGGATACCTCTATTCCTTGGAATCTACGATGAATAATTATGAATGGGCCAATGCCAAATAAGTTTGTTTTTTCTCTATGTGAGTGAGGGAGGCAAAAGGCAGAACTGCCTGTAGCGAGTGCCTCCCCCGGAGTTGAAAGAGTGACAGGGCCAAAATCAAGGGACGTTCGAGCCAAAATGCCTGGACACACGGAGTTTGAAGCAATTTAAGTCATACGCAGATGGATTGGGCGTAATGGGGCGATATTGTGGCCTCCTCGGTCTCCTGATGTTACTTTCTTAGATGTCTTCCTTTGGGGCTATGTAAAAGATGAAGTCTACAAAACATCTGTTCCAAACATCGAAATCCTTCATGAACAGATAATGGAAGCCATACGTACGGTCACTGGCGATATGCTGGGGGTCACATGGCAAGAAATTGATCGTCGGTTGGATGTGCTGAGGGCCACAAAAGGCAGCAACATTGAAGTTTTATAAAACGTTATTGTGTAATTCATTTAATGAATGAAAGTTTATTATGTAACTCATATAATAAAACTGTATTGTGTACTCCATATCATGCACAAAACAGCATCATTCTATCCCTAATGGATTTAGTTAAATAAATATATAAAACCACTTAAGGACTTTACAAACACCCTGTACAGTATAACGAAAGTTTACCATTAACAAAAAAATACTGTTATTGTGCATAATTATAATCTATCTATCTATCTATCTATTGCCTGACGCCGTGATCCCCGAAGGGGTGGCCACGAACGAACCGCCCCCATGCACCTCTGTCCCCAGTCAGTCGACGCCCCTCCCCCCAACCAGCACCGCCTTCGTTCATGTACTTCCTCACTCCATCCTTCCACCTCATATTCGGTCTACCTCTCCCCCTCTGTCCCTCCACCTCGCTCTCGTACACCCTCTTAGTCATTCTCTCGCTTTCCATACGTTCCATATGGCCGAACCATCTCAAGTTGTTCCTTTTCACACTTTCCCGCACATCTACCTCCACACCACACCTCCTTCTTACTTCCTCATTAGTCTGTCTATCCCTCCATTATAATCACTATTATCTGTGATTAATCACTATTTAATTAATCACTATTATAATTATAATCACTATTGATTATCAATATTTTAGAGTGAAATGAAAATGCAATGTATCACCATTTATATTTATTCATTAGAAAAGGTACAGTATTTTCACCATGTTCTGATTGAAGTAGTATAAGCTAAGTTTCCTTCTTGATCCTACTATACTGATAAAGGATGTCAAGCTTTCAAAAGCTAGTATGCTTTGTTTTGACTGAACTCAGGGAAAAGATGAAAGATGACATTGGCATTTGACTGTAAAACATGTTAGTAGTTGGCTAGTTTACTATCAAGTACAAATTATGACGTGGTGAGGGGTGAGGTGAGCGCCCCCTGCCGTCCACGGGCGGAGTGCCTACACACGCCCACACCAACTCACGCATCTACTTACCCAGGTGTTACGCTGCCCGTCCGCCCTTAATCTGTTCATCTCTTCACCGCTTCAAATCTACATCTACCTCACTTTTTTACTCTCGCCCTCAAGCAAATTTTTGCAGATGAAGACGGATAATTTTATTGTAGCTGCTGCCAATAGAATAAATGTAGGTATAGTTACTCAGAGTATAAGTACTGTATATAGCCAACATGATTTATCTGATGCATTATCCCGAGTCTGCAACATTTCCGGCGTTCTTCCCTACTTCATAAATTAATCCATAACTATTACTTACATTATGGAAGCATATATATCACCCGTTTCGTATCTAGTATTTGTTATTTATATTGTTCTCATTTATATTTATTCCACTAAGTTCTCTCATCCTCCGTTATTATAACACTGATGGTTTGCTCTCTCTATTTACAAAAAACATAGCATAACAGTTGCTCAGTTATAAAAAAAGAACCAAGCACAGATTTGACCTTCAATTTACCGTTAGTTGGTGAAGTGAAACATTCCATTAACTGAAATTGTGCATTGTGAATGAATAAACTATAACCGAGAATGAAGCGAATTTATGTTTATGGCTTGGCAGTGGCTTCAGGAAGCAAATGTAGGGTATCTTGTCAAAGATTTATATTTCTATATGTATAAAGGAGTCAAAAGGCAAATCTATCTGTAACAGGTGTCTCCCCCAAAGTTGAAAGAGTGATAGAGAGCCAAATTCAAAGTACATACGTTACAGTCAAAATGTCCGGACACACGGAGTTTGAAGCAATTTAAGTCATAGGAAGAGGGAAAGACAGATTGAGGGAGAGAGTTCCAAAGTTTACTTGTTGAGTAAAAGAAAGACTGGAAAATTGGTTCACTCTTGGGTTAGAGAGCTGGACAGAATTGGGGTAGGAATGTGTTGAAAGTCGGGAGAGGGTATGATATGAGAAAGCTTTGAAGAACACTGATTATTGTAATAGTGGTAGAAGAGTAAGATAAATGCAACATTGCCACGTGTAAAGAAAGATTGTATGCTCTTATTATATGCTGCTAACTATTGCATTCTGTGTCATCAGATGTGCTGTAAAGCAACTTTCGGAGATCGTATTAACAGTAAGAACGACACAAGGCTATGTATACGATTCAGCTACACTTTTTGTATAAGCTGTAAGAAACGTCTCAATATTTCTTCAGACAAACTCATCTCTATGTAACGTGGGAGGCAACTGCTCAGTTTGTTTAATGGTACTGTCAGTTTAATATTAGATCTTGTCCATTCAAATTACCATATGCGGTTTAATGGACTACGAAAGTCGTTTATATATACTGAACAGTAGTGCTGAATAGTATGTGCTAAATGTAATCAGTTCGTAACACTTAAATAATTGTCACCGGATGTAATGTCTAAAGTTAGATAGCTTTAACCAAAATAGACGCAAAGACGTCCTCCATCTGAATAGATAGATCCAGCGGTAGGTAAAATAAGTTTGTCAGTCAGTCAGTAGCCATTACCAAAATCCAAAAGAACGCAACAATATAATATTATAGCATGAGTAATATACTATACACTAAGTGGAGCAAAGGCAGCAGGCAACACTTCATACAATATAATATTATAGCATGAGTAATACACTAAGTGGAGCAAAGGCAGCAGGCAACACTTCATACAATATAATATTATAGCATGAGTAATACACTAAGTGGAGCAAAGGCAGCAGGCAACACTTCATACAATATAATATTATAGCATGAGTAATACACTAAGTGGAGCAAAGGCAGCAGGCAACACTTCATACAATCACCACTCACCCATCAGCCCCTTAAACGTATTGGCTTCATTTCACACGCTAAATATGGCTACAGTAAAACTGCATGTTCATGAAAACATCTTAGTGAAATCCTTCCTAGTTTGTTCAGATATATACCTGTAGGTACGAAGTGTTCAAACAGCATTCCTATCACTAACTAGTTAGCTTGCTTCATACGTTTCTTTTAAGCTATCATCACCTTGGTTCTATCGATATTTACTCTCAAACATCGTCTTTTACAGATGTTCAAACTATCCAACTCAATCTCACAATTAGAAAAAGATACAGCATCTTCAACATACATAAGAATAGAAAGAACCATTCTTATTCCTTCCCCTATAATTTTAGTTCCATTACTCTACGAACGCATACACAAGCAATACTTGTACACCATATCTTACACACATATGTAATGTATGGGCACACTAAATGTACACCATATCTTACACACATATGTAATGTATGGGCACACTAAATGTACACCATATCTTACACACATATGTAATGTATGGGCACACTAAAATGTACACCATATCTTACACACATATGTAATGTATGGGCACACTAAATGTACACCATATCTTACACACATATGTAATGTATGGGCACACTAAATGTTCATAGACAACAATGCTAATAAATACAATCTGGAATACCGGTTGCATGTGCGACTTCATTCCAGTCATACAGGTCTTCGTGAAAGGGTGATATATAAGGCAAATTGTCTCATCAACATTTCTACCCTCATAATCACTCTTCAGTGTATTCCACTCGCTGCTGTGGCAGTAGGCCTATTCATAATCATATTGTGTCCGGATATCTAACCTAATGGTGAACCGCATTGTTAGTTATTCTTTTACACAACCGTAATCTACGTTACTCACAGACTTAGGCAATCTGCATTCATTCCTATTATTTAAGCTTAATCAATTTGAAAAATAATTAATTTCAAGGGAATGTAAAATGTTCCCTTTAACAAAAATTAGTATATATCCTAAATATTCGAACACACTTCCCCGTAGCATGCACACACACACACACACACACACACACACACACACACACACACACACACACTCATAAACGACCTACTGCACGCACTCGCCCGCACGCACCACCCATCATTATTTCTGCGCCAATGATCGGCCCAAACCTGATAGAGGGCCATTTGCATACGGACCCTCGATACATCACTTGTTCTTCCTCGGTCAACACGTATTT
This sequence comes from Paralithodes platypus, assembly GCA_032716605.1. Taxonomy (NCBI): domain Eukaryota; kingdom Metazoa; phylum Arthropoda; class Malacostraca; order Decapoda; family Lithodidae; genus Paralithodes; species Paralithodes platypus. The sequence continues at coordinate 31,817,947 of CM064492.1, forward strand.
CATCAGTCCAGGGCAGACTTTATTCAATTACTCATCTGATCTACATGGAGGTCAGAGTTACAGAGAAGTACGTGGAATACCTAGTTCATTAATGACTTGTCGGTTTCTTTTAAGGATATATTCTATATTTTATTAATTTCACCACAACACCAAACACCTCCAATGAAATTAATGAAAGCATATATGTGATCCACCAGGATTCGAACCCGGGTTACCACACACAGATTTGTAAACACTCTAACCATTACACCACCAAGACGGTTAAAAGGTTTATGCACACGCCTACGACTGATTATCCATTCTCGAATACTGGATATTAATCTAATCATGTTCATATTCCCAACCGCACTATGGTAGCCTACTGTTTAAGTGAGAGGAAAGAATATTCATGGGGCACAGATCATATAGACCGGCCTCGATTAGTCAATCTGCATCCATTCCTATGATTTAAGTTTAATCAATTTGAAGAATCATTAGCTTCAAGGGAATCTAAAATATTGTTTCCTCTAACATAAATTAGTACATATCCTAAATATTCAAACAAATTAATAGTTAATAGTTCATTTTAATGTGCAGTACATTCAGTGACAAGGGTTCCAAATACTTGTTCTGTTCTTATAAGCCTGTTTTATAGACTAGCTAATTTTAAGTTTTTGTGTGAACCTTTCCTAAGTAAAGCAGATCTTAAAATGTGAAACGAATTCCAAAAACTAGTGTTCAAACTCTTCTTCAGTTCTAACCTCCAGCCTTGTATCATGCAACATTATCAACAGCTTTGGACCAATAACACATCCTTATGAAATAAACAGGAGCTAATTTCAAGAACCATCAATTATTACAAATACATACAGTATATACCATATATATATATATATATATATATATATATATATATATATATAGTTCACAATAGAGATGCCCACGGGATAACGTACAGTGTAGAGCCAGCTCAGGATAAAGACTAATATATTCAACTTCATTTTTATTGGTGACTAGTTTCGGGAATATTTCCCATCATCAGACCTATTAACGAAATATTAAAATACAAATAACTTAGTGATTTGAAAAATAAACCACAATTTACAAATACTATATGAGTAAATGCCAACACATTAAACCTTAACATTAATGATAAAAAGCTATCTTCAGTACATCGTCAAAATATTTAGGTTGAAAAAATACAAACTATCTATCTATTAAATGAGCTAACCTATTTAGAAAATATACGAACATACAAACTAATAAATACAAGCAGATAATGAATCACTGATTATATTAAACATCGAACATTTAAACCCAAGAATGATTATTTTAACGTATAAAATTTAGTTGAAGCTTCATAGTTATTTTAAGATGGCTTCAGTTTATAAATGTAAATATATTATAAAATACGAAGGCTATTCCTATCAGTACACTTATCTAAAATACTAAAGTAATTCAAGCCACATGCATGTTTCTTTTCATTACAGTGATTTCGTATTTCTGACATAGTTGATGTTGAAAGGGGCAAAGAAGTTCTCCAAGATAAGCCTCTATGTTCGAACACTCGAATCTTGAGATTCCTTGTAGAGCTCCCAGCTTTACAGCTAGAACATGTAAACGAATAAACTATGTTCGAACACAGAAGCTTTTGGAACTTATCCTTACAACGAAAAAATTAACCAATAGTAAATTAATTGTTGAAAACAAATCTAAACGAAATTTGCGGGTACGCTTGATTTACGATTTTTGTAAGTTGATTTCTAATGCTGTAGCTTGAATGACCATAAAACTGGAGACAGCATATCTGATATCCTTAGGAACAGTTAACGTTTGAGGGGATACAGTAAATTGAAGATAGCTTTGTTTTTAAATATTTTGTTAATAGGTCTGATATTGGGAAATATTCCCGAAACTAGTCACCAACAATGATGAAGTTGAATATATTGGTCTTTATCCTGAGCTGGCTCTACTCTACAGTATATACAGTATATACCCGGTATATATATATATATATATATTGCCTGATGCCGTGATCCCCGAAGGGGTGGCCATGAACCAAACGCCCCCATGCACCTCTGTCCCCAGTCAGTCGACGCCCGTCCTCCCAACCAGCACTGCCTTCATCCATATACTTCTTCACTCCATCCTTAAACCTCTCTTTCGGTTTACCTCTCCCTCTGTCCTTCCACCTTGCTCTCGTACACCCTCTTAGTAATTTTCTCGCTACCCATACGTTCCATATGGCCGAACTATCTCAAGGTGTTCCTTTTCACAATTTCCAGCACATCTACCTCCACACCACACCTCCTTCTTACTTTCTCATTCGTCTTTCTATCCCTCCATGTAACTCCGCACGCACTTCTCAAGCAACTCATATCCACCCCTCTCACTCTTGGTCTGAGTTTCTCCACCAACGTCCATGCTTCGCTTCCGTAAGTCAGTGTCGGGATTACCACACTGTCATGCAAGGACTTATTCAATTCCATACTGACCACCCTATTTCTTGTTACTGCTTTCAGCGTTCCTACAACCTTCCCCTGTTGCACCCTCTCCCGCACTTCTTCATCCATAGTCCCATCTTTATTCAGCATACTGCCCAGATACCTAAATGAGCTGACAATCTCCATAGCCTGACCGTTCAACTTCACCTCACACTCTGTGGCTTCACCCTTTTCAAAGACCATAACCTTGCTCTTCCCCACATTTACCTTCAGATTCCGTTTTTCGCACACTGTTCCCAACATATTTACCAGACCCTGCAACTCCCATTCTCATTATCGCTCATCAGAACTGTATCATCAGCAAACAGCAGTACAGGTAGCTTCCACTCATTTCCCTCCCTTATCAGCGATACACCAACATCTACTACTCTTCCTTGTATTTCTTTCATGCCTTCATCCATATATACAATAAACAACCCCGGGGACATCACACACCCCTGTTTCAACCCAACATTCAGATCAAAGAACTCGCTCTGCTCATTCTCCATACATAATGCCGCCTTTGCACCCTCATACATGCTCTTCACTGCTTTCAGCAACTTGCCATCTACTCCGTATATTCTAAGTACTTTCCACATACCTTCTCTATCCACTCTGTCATAGGCCTTCTCCAAGCCCATAAACTTATAAAGGAAACATAAACCTTTTGTTGCCCTCACCAGATATTTCTCCACAACACATTTCAGGGTAAAAATCTGATCTACACATCCTCTTCCCTTCCTAAACCCAACTTGCTAGTCACCTATCCATTTCTCCGTTCTCGCTCTCACTCTCTCAATCTAAAGGAAGCTAAGGATGAGCTCTCCAAACCACTGACATTACTATTCAATAAATCCTTGCAGTCTGGAACTATGCCTGATCAGTGGAAGATAGCCAACGTAACACCGATATTCAAAAAAGGCAGCAAATCCCTACCCAGTAACTACCGTCCAATTAGCTTAACCTCAGTTGTATGTAAAATGCTAGAAATGGTCATAAGAGACAGACTCGTAAATCACTTAGAGGAAAAAAACATACTTAAAGATACTCAACACGGCTTTCGTAAAAAACGTTCCTGTTTAACAAACCTCTTAGACTTCTTCCATGATATCCTCAACCTCTATGATGAGAGTAAAGCTGTAGATATTATATACCTTGATTTTCAAAAGGCCTTTGACAAAGTTCCCCACAAACGTTTACTGCTAAAACTAAAAGCGCATGGAATACAAGACGGTGTGTTGAAATGGATAGAAAATTGGCTCAGCGACAGAAAGCAAAGAGTAGTCATAAACGGTAAGGCATCTAAATGGACCAATGTAAGTAGCGGGGTACCCCAGGGATCGGTACTAGGACCAATTCTCTTTCTAATTTACATCAACGACATAGATGAGGGTCTCACCTGTACAATCTCAAAATTTGCTGACGATACAAAATTGCAAATAGCGTACTCTCAAAAGATCAAGTTGTCGATATGCAACACAATCTAGATAAATTGTCACATTGGGCTCAAATTTGGCAAATGAGTTTCAATGCAGATAAATGTAAAGTACTACATATCGGATACCTAAATGAGAAAGCAAACTATTCGATGAATGGCATTCAGCTTAAGAATGTAAACAGAGAAACCGATCTGGGAGTAACAATATCGAGTAACCTAAAACCGAGTCAACAATGTTCAGAAGTTGTTAAGAAGGCAAACAAAATAATTGGCTTTATAGGCAGGTCATTTGAGCATAAATCCAAAGAAGTTATCCTAACCCTTTACAATTCCTTAGTCCGCCCTCTTCTGGAATACTGCGTTCAATGCTGGTGCCCTTATTACCAAAAAGACATAAACAAGCTAGAACGAGTTCAACGTAGAGTTACCAAAATGATACCTAGCCTAAAGAACAAACCATACGAAGAGCGTCTTAGAGAATTAAATCTATTTCCTTTAACCCAGCGCAGATTAAGAGGTGACTTAATTCAAGTGTTCAAAATCATCAAAGGCATCGACAATATGAAATGCAGTAAGTACTTTACTATCGACCAATCTAATTACACGCGGGGAAACGGTTGCAAAATTATTGGTAAATCTTTTAACTCACACGAATCTAAGAATTTCTTCTTCAATCGAGTTGTCAACTTGTGGAATGGGCTTCCCCGAAACGTTATAGACTGCAGCACCGTTGATTCATTTAAACTCTGCGTAGACAAATATCTCGCATCAAACCCGCGACTGACTGCATTTGTAAATGAATAACTTTATTTTATCCTCCCCTCAGTTACTAACCCATATGTCCCCTACTAACTTCCTAGTCCTGCCACGGACATTAGTTCCAGGGCAGTAGTTCCCTTTCCAATGTTCCCTTACCCACTCTAAACCACTGTTTGGACACTTGATCCTCAGTGTTTTGGAGGACAAGCAGCCTAGAAGGGTCACTATATCTGTTGTTGCTTGATTTCCTTTGTACTTTGTACTCCTTTGTACTTTGTACTACCCTACTGTACACTTTCCTTACTACTCTTGGAAGACATATTCCTCGCTGGTTACCATACACTACTCTTTCCCCTTTACCCTTATATAGGGGGACCATTACGTCTGTCTTTCAGTCATCAGGAGCGCTCCCCTTCTCCCATGCTAGTTTGCATACTATATATATATATATATATATATATATATATATATATATATAGGGTGTCCCAAAATAGACGTGCCAAACTTCATGATTAGGTTAGGAAAAATATTCTAAGCATGAAATATTCTAGAAACAAAATTCCAAATTTACGGAGATATCGCCTGTTGAAAATGGCATTTTCTTAATTAATTCCCCATAAGGCCAGTCTAGCTGCCTTAGAGCTTACCATACTCCCATCTAATTCCAATTGTTTTACCATGTTATTATCAAGATATTTTAATGTTGTATGTTGCAAAATGTTTATAGACATATTAGCTCACTTTGGACCTGCTGGAAACTATTTAACGTGGAAGAGTCCATTACAGCAAAGCGGGGGAGGACACTATATATAAAACCTTCAATACCTTTTAAACGATTGAGATTTAGATTTTTTGTTATAGAATATTTCATGTTTAGAATCATCTGTATAATCATATCCTGTAGCTTGGCACGTCTATTGTGGAACACCCTGTATATACAGTATACCTGTATATATATATACATATATATACATATATATATATACATCTATATATATATATATATATATACATATATATATACATATATATATACATATATATATATATATATACATATATATATATATACTGGTATAATTATTCATGTATGTGTGTGTGTGTGTGTTAGCATATTCAATTGTTCGTTTCCTTACTAACGCCCAGGGCATCCAAATATAACATTAGTATACGATGAGAAGGAGAGAGAGAGAGAGAATGATTATCACCACAGAGTAGAGTAGGTAGTAAGATAGATTGACAGAAAGATAGGCAAATTATAAGGAAGGCGATATGCAGTAAAATAGCAGGATAGTAGGCTCGCAGTGGGACGTAAGCTTGATAAAGGCTAAGAAGGTGGGAGTGGAGGCGTGTACACACAGCGATATTACCTGCAAGTTTGGATCAGCATATTCTTTTTGGCACCTGATTAACCCCTTCAGGAGTATGTCGCATTTTAACAGTTTATTCTGGCTATAATTAGACGATTGTGTACAGCTAAGGAAGGATATGTTGGAGTTAGAAGGGTAAAGGCTTGCCGTATACCATTCCGAATATAAATGAAATTGTCTAAAAGGAGTCAGAAAATAGAAAAGTATTGCGTCTTAGTATTATGAGAAGGTAATTCAATGACCGGGCAAAACAACCAGTAGACCAATTATATATCCAGTACATCTCAACCAGTGTCATCTTAACCAATAACATTTGGTTTGGTTGGGTTACGTAAAGGAAAGTAAGATCCACATTTTCGAACAAATTTAGTTTACCTTGGTTGATAAAACAACGGTTAAGATATATTGGTTGAAATGGTTTACTGGAAGAGTCGCCCGGGAACCTTTCACTTGGAACGTTTACATTGATATCGACAACTAGATTGCAAGTTGTTAATGATAGGTTGCTGAATTTGTATATATATATATATATATATATATATATATATATATATATATATATATATATATATATATATATACTATACCGGTATATATATATATATATATATATATATATATATATATATATATATATATATATATATATATATATACAGGGTGTCACACGAGTTATGGCAAATACTTTCTGGAATTAAAGATTATGCAATTCTAAGTGAAGAAAACTCTATATACATATGCTTTTTTCTGCGTCAGTATTTGGTAATCAGTGATTTAAATTAATACATTTGACGGTTAGCCAGTGAGGAGGTGGTGTTGGGAGGGAGGGAGGGAGGGAGTAAGCTACGTTGGTGCCGCTGTCAGAAAGTTTACCCTTTATTATTTCGTTATGCCATGATAGCTTTGAAAAAGGAAATATTTTTATATTTCTATTGTATGGATTTGCCAATTAGGATAATATGAAGACTTGTGGTAATGTAATTAGCTGTTACACATTCTCTACTGTAATGAAACGTGGCACTAATGCATGAGTTGTCCACTCCTGTGCCGTTTAGTTCCCTCTAAAACTTGTAGGACTATGGAGGGGCACACACGATTTTTGTTATTTTCTACCATTTGAGAGACTAAAACTGCAAGAAAATGTGATTTACTTACTCGAATATAAAATATGGAAACATTCTATTATTTATGGGCTCAGCAATGGACGTTGTAGTGCTGCTGTTGCCGTATACAAGAGATACCCAAACAGGTGTCCAAATTCTAAAGTGTTTTCCAGCAATCTGCATGACAGAGGAACGCTTCCTGGAGTATGTGGTACAGCTGAACGAATAGAGAGTCAAGGCAAAGTAAGGCAGATTATTAACATAGTCAAACAAAGCCCAAACATCAGCACGAACAGTTTTGAGGAAAGCTTTGTATTAAAGCTGACAAGGTCACTTTGAACCTTTAGGATAATGTAATCTGAGCAGTAGTGTACATTTATACTTTACTGAAATGTTCTTAGAATATCATATTGTATTACAAAATCAGTAATAAACACGTCATGAGATGTGCAATCCAGTATGCAAGTTAAACTTTGCACGAATTGATGCATTAGTGCCACGTTTCATTACAGTAGATAATGTGTAACAGCTAATTACATTACCACAAGTCTTCATATTATCCTCATTGGAAAATCCATACAATAGAAGTATATAAATATTCCCTTTTTCAAAGCTATCATGGCATAACGAAATAATAAAGAGCAAACTTTCTGACAGCGGCACCAACGTAGCTTACTCCCTCCCTCCCTCCCTGCCAACACCACTTCCTCACTGGCTAACCGTCAAAATTAAATCACTGATTACCAAATACTGACGCAAAAAAAAAAAACCACATGTATATAAAACAAAATCACTTAGAATTGCATAATCTTTCATTCATGAAAGTATTTGTCATAACTCACGTGACACCCTGTATAGGCTATATTTAAGTAATTTAAGGTAAGGCTACAAAATAGAACACCTTTCTTGGGTAGGCTACACATTTAAAAGGGGAGGTATAGGATAATAGGTACACGGATTAGCATAGTTACTGAAAGGAAATAGTCTTGGAGTGAGTTAGAAAGTAAGGAGATAAGGTAGAGCGGAAGGTAATTTGTTTGACGAGATTGTGAACAATTTTTTTATGACGTGTGACCAGGAAAAGAGAGTGTGTGAAGAGAGATAAAGCGGAAGGAATTGTTTGGATGTAAAACAGATAAGGTGGAAGGAAGGGGATATGGAGAAACATTGAAGGAAAGGACATTTTGAGAGAATGATTTAGTTGTATCGTTACTAATCAATTATTATGATGGGAATTAACCTACAAATAGTGACAATTTAGGTACAGTATCTGTGTGACATGAATGTAATACTTTAAATAATAACTTTAGATAATATTTTTGGTAATTTTGAAAAGAAACTGTTGGTTATTGTGAATGAAAGATACAATTAGATAATAAACACTATTATATTTATATATCATTTAATATTATTTTCTCAGCAAATACTTCTAAGAGAAGATAGCATATGATTAGCTGAGTAACAACAGGTCCAATAAATGATAAATATATTGTAAGTACTGTACATGAAAAACGAAGAACACATTCATGTAAACAAAAACACACGCAGATATGCATGTGCAAATCGAGAATAGCTAAGAAATATTCTTGATCGGACTCGTCAAATAGTTGCATGTATGTAAGTATGTACTCTGGCACCTTCCCCAGTTTTCCTTTTTTTTATGGGGGTGGCTGACTCGAGACAGAGCCCGAACAGGGACATCACAACACAAAACAAAACATAAAATCATATTTACAAACTAATAAAATTATGAAACTATAAAGTTTCTTCGAAAACCACTCAAATATGCCTGACGCTTCCAGAACTCCAGGAACCCTTTAGTCAACACCTGGACCAACACCAACACTAACTACCCACGTTGTCTGTGAGGAGAATAATTGACAACTCCCTTGTAGCTGTACCTAATATCACTGTTGATTGTAACCAATTTGCTTGCACACATATGCAGATATGACGTTCGAGTCATTTGATAAATGGTTTGGAATGAGACACAGGCACTTTTGACGGCCATCTAAAACCTTACATATGTTTTGTTGGCCATCTATGATCAATAAGTATATGGAATCAGTAAGGATTGTAATTAACAATGATGGTTCCTGGCAAGATCTTTAATAATCACTATATGGCCAATATCGGGTCATCAATCAAACGAATCGGACAAAACAGGTTGGTCATGTGTCTTTTGTAAACAATCCTCTTAAACAAAATAATTATTAATTAAATATACTGTACTACATTTTAAGTAAGAAGGAGGTGTGGTGTGGAGGTAGATGTGCTGGAAAGTGTGAAAAGGAACAACTTGAGATGGTTCGGCCATATGGAACGTATGGGAAGCGAGAGAAAGATTAAGAGGGTGTACGAGAGCGAGGTGGAAGGACAGAGAGGGAGAGGTAGACCGAAGGAGAGGTGGAAGGATGGAGTGAGGAAGTATATGAATGAAGGTGGTGCTGGTTGGGAGGAGGGGTGTCGACTGACTGGGGACAGAGGTGTTTGGGGGTGGTTCGTTCGTGGCCACCCTTTCGGGGATCATGGCGTCAGGCAATAGATAGATAGACTACATCTTAGAATGTTAGGATTAAATCCGGACTGCCTAGTAGGGACCACAAAGTCTGTACAGTCTGTATATATATGTAACTCTATGCAACGTTTGTGTCATGAATAACTTAATGGAAAGTATCTACTATCTACATCTACTATCTACATAGAACCGAAGGGCATGCATAACCCTGTGCTAAGAATACAACATGGCGTCGATATAAAACATAGAACAATTCTTCCATAAAGCCCTCGCTGTGTCTACCCATCCATCCGCCCACCCGGTCATCTGTCAGCTCACCCACCTACTACGCTCTTGTCTTACACATTTCCTCACCCATCCGTCTACATATGCATCCTGCCACTACCTGTGTTCATCCTAACTTGTCATACATGTTCATTACCTATCATGTGCAAACGACGGTCCAACCATGTACAGTACAATAATATAGTGTATTAATGAACATATTTGTTGAAGACCACACACAAGGGACTTATGTCATGTCTTTGAAAACATAAATTAACAAGATCAAGCGAATGTATGTACCAATATGTAATACTTACAATATATTTAACTATAATTTTTCTATCTAAGGTAATATATATAATTATAGCATATATATACAGTATATATATATATATATATATATATATATATATATATATATATATATATATATATATATATACGGTATATATATATATATATATATATATATATGTATATATATATATATACATATATATATACATATATATATATATAAAGTATATATATATATAATTATATATATATATATATATATATATATATATATATATATATGCAGTATATAGTCATTGCAATGTCAAAATTTAAACCTCAACCTAGAAAATATACTGTAACTGGCATAACACTTTGTGAATGACATAATCTGAGCCACCACTACTATGCCTGTCGGATGCACAGGAATGCTAACCTATACTGCACAGGGAAGGAGTGAAGCTGCTGCCTCTACGTCACTTACACATCCACTTCGGCCTCCAGACACTTTAAAATACAGGCACTGGACACTTCTTTATCATGACGTCAGTATGGTGGCTTGAACATATAACATTCATCTTGATATATGATACTGTTCCTTAAAGAACTAGCCATATATAACTTATTTCACATCTGAAAAGTTGTCTACCAGAGTTTTCGAATTGATTTAGTATGCTGTAGGATTTACCAGTTTCATCCATGCAGATTTTACCCTTTGATTGTTAGAGGAAATATTTGAATATTCGTAAAATATTTTAATAATATGCTGATTATAATTAAAAAAGGCGCCATCTTAAAGGGGGAGTTTAATTGTTTACTAATGGTTTACAACATAGGATAAACAAAATGTGGGCACTTGACCCAGCTCTGTTTACTGAAGGTTGTGTTGATCGGCCCCCCAGCAACCTTCCTAGCAGGGACAAGAAGTGGTCCAGGCACCGCGCGTGGGGGGACCAGTCTAGTGCTGAGGGTCGAAATGCTACCTTCTTGGGCCCACAGATGATTGGGTGGGGGGGGGGGGGTGGGGGAGCGGGGGGGGGAGAGGGGAGGGGGGGGGGGGGCAGGTGGAGGAGGGGGTAGAGGGGATGGAGGGAGGGATGGGGACATTACGAGTATCATATAATAGATTTAGGACTGGGAGATATAAGGGTTTTAACTATAGACATAGGGGACATGTGGGAGAGAGAAGTGAGGGTTGGGGAGCTGGGTGGAAGGATGGAGTATTAGGAGTACACATAATAGATTTGGGACTGATGGGTAATTTGTTTATGAGAATAGATATATGAGAGATGTGGGATTAGGGGAATGGGATTATATTATTGTTATACCACGACAGGGGAGGGGTTGGGGATTTGGATTGAGGGAAGGTGGGCATTAGGAGTAGCACATTATAGATTTAGGACTGATGTATTTTTATGAGTGTTGATATATGAAAGATTTGGGACTTGGGGAATGGCAAAATTTACTGTTATAGCAGGAGAGGGAAAGGGTTAGGAATTAGGACGCAGGGAAGGGATGGATGTAAGTGTATGACGGTTGATATGCAGTATGAATAATGTGGGACGCGGGGAAATTAGAGAATTTAATTGATATGAAGAACATGGTGTAAGGTTGATCTTAGATGGAACTAACGAAAGGGTACAATACTCGGAATATTTTTCATAGTGGAAATAAATAATCGAGACACATTAAATAGAGCTATGGGAATAGAAACAAGGCAAATTATATCAGTCTTGAAGATAATTCGTAGTTATTACAAATTGACAACGATGACTGTTGGTTACATACTGTATATGACAGGTGTCTTGGGGAGGCTGGGGAATTCGTAAAATGGTTGAACAATGATTTAAATTTATGTGGCAAGAAGGCTTTCAAGTCCCTGGTAAATCGGAGCGAAGGGTTGACAGGGGAGAGACGTGGGAGGGGAGCCTAGCTAACTACACATAACACTCATACATTAATGGTGTGAAAATAAGGGTCAGTATGAGGTAAATTGCGGTAACAATAGTGATAGCAGTAAAATTATGAGGTCATAGATTGGGTGCTGGCCTGTTGGGGTAACTGGAGGAAAGCAGAATAATAAATGGGAAAATGTGGGTGGAGGTAAGAATTATGTTAGGGGAAGATGAAGTAGTGAATAACATGAGAACATATTTAAAAACGGATAGAAAATCAACTATCAGCAATAAAACTGAGAAATACAATATACAGATTGTATAAGCAAAGGGTAAAATTTACTTAGCAGATGCATGTGACAAATGGACGTCAAAGATGAGAAACAGCAGTCAATTGAGTAAGAAAATTGAATGGTGCAAAATTTAGATAAAACATAACCAAGTATAATAAGTAACACCTCGTTCTTAACAATAATCATCAATTACAAACCCCAATGTACTTGAATAAACAAATGAAAGCATATGATACCAAGCTGACTAGACAACATTTAGCAATCATAAGATATCAAAGAATAAACTACAACCAATATAATACGAACAAAAAGCTTGAAGAAAACCCCGAAGGAATTAAAAAAAAAAAAAAAAAAGGAAGCGATGAATGAAGGCCAAAAACAATGCAAGTTATTCCTCTAGGAGTGAAGGAGACAGAGATAGAACATAGATAGCTGTGGGTCTAATAGAGTACGTACACCGTATTAACACTGGTACACATTGCAGTAGTAGTATTCTGAACACATACAGTATTACAAAGCTTCACTGTGCTGGCAACTTGTACAGAACACATATAGTTTACATGATCAGTAAAAGTCTGACAGAAGTGATGACTTTACTGTAAAGAATATGACACACTCATTATGCGTACTAGTTTGGTTTCAATCTAAGGGTTTTACATTGGACGCAAAGATTTTACAGTGTAGCTATTGAGATTAAGGGTGACGAGAGATTGGCTGGTCAGTTGGGTTAATGCGGCAGATGATGGTGGTATGCATAAAGAGAGAGAGCGAGAGAGAGAGAAAGAGAGAGAGAGAGAGAGAGAGAGAGAGAGAGAGAGAGAGAGAGAGAGAGAGAGAGAGAGAGAGAGAGAGAGAGAGAGAAAGATATAGAAGAGAGTGAGAGTGAGTGAATAGCAATCGAGCAAGAAAGAGAGAGAAACTGAGTGAACAAGCGAGAGAGAATAAGAAAGAGAGCTAAATAATATCTGTTCCTTTATCAGTACCCAGCCCAGGTCGCCCAGCTCGCCTAAGCTAGTCGGCTGAATTCCTGGTCAGTTCGTTCCCCAAGTAAAATCTCTCACAGCTCATATGTTGCCCTCCCTCACTTCAAATGTTTTGCTCTCACTTTGAAATTTGGTAGACTAGGTTCGGTTAAGTATGGTAAAATAGGCTAATGCTAGGCTATGTTTGGTAAGGGGTTGGTTAGGTTACGCAAATAATAGGCGAAGGTTAAGTTAGGTGAGCTAAATAAAGCTTATGTAAGGTATGTAATAAATAAACAGAAGTAAAGTGTCGTAAAAACAAACTGGAGGACTAAAGTCACATATAAAAAATATGTTTTATTGTAAGGACATGACAGTTTCGGTACATCTTGAGTGTTCTTCAGGTTTAATTTAGGGTCTGTGTGTTAAGTAAATGCATTTGGTTGGCTATGTTAGAGATAAAAGTTGGTTAAGTTAGGTTAGGTTAGCTTGAGTTGACTTTCGTTAGAGCTAGTCAACTTTGAACATGGGTGAAGTGACCGCGGTGAAGTTCCCTTTGAGCGATAATACCACTGTCTACGTTACTGGCAACATGATTTCTTTAAGCTTATAGACTCCTCCACCCTCTTCTCGCTTCTCAACCGTTTCATCTTTTTATAGTGCTACCGCCTACGCTCCTACATTTGATAGTATTGCTTCATATATTATCTTATCATGTCGTTGTCTTAATGTAGTTGATTTGAATATTAATTTAAATAATCTATGGTTTCCCAATATTGGTGGCTTAATATATCTTCCTTCATTTAAGTATTTGTTATTTACAGTATATATCTTGGTTCCGAAAGTAAACATAATGAAACAGAAATATTGTTCATGTTATATCTTTTTAGACTTTACACTGAATATGTTTAGTTGCTTTCATATGCTTTTTTTTTATATATGTATATATACTGTATATATATACAGTATATATATATATATATATATATATATATATATATATATATATTCCTCTACAATCTCTCTCTCTCTCTCTCTCTCTCTCTCTCTCTCCTGGTATGATTTACCGACTCTTTTCCGAACCTCTTAATATTAAAGCAAATTAGTTTTCTGAAAACTTCACATATCATTTCAATATTCCATTTCCTTTTAGGTGATAAATAAATGATATTAGCATAATGGTGTTCACTTTATCTATGTATCTTCTTACGAATCCGTACTTCTATTATCTCGCATAATATCTCGTTTTATTATTCTGTCATAGTTTTGTAACTGACAAGATATTTCTTGTCTGTTTTTTTATTTATTTTTATTTATAAGATATATTTCGTAAGCCGAGTACACTCTACACAAATTGGAATAATATATAGTCAATTATTAATCGTATTGCGAGAGTATATTAACTCTTTCAGTAATATTGTCTCATATACATCTTATTTGGCATAGCTCCTATATCATTAGGATTAGAAAGAACCTCCAGGATTGAAAAGCACCTTATGACTCCAGCAGGTCTAACAGGTACATAGGACGAATATAGTAAGAAGGTTGATTTGACAGTGATACTGATATGTGGCGATCAGATCGATATGGCTCACACATTATACTCTTCTTGTAATTGAATGACTTGCTCGTAATCTGTAAACATAATTAGGGTTTTACAGAAGGTATGAAGAAGGTAATTTAAATATTCATATTAACATACCTTTACAAAACTACATTGGTAATAATATATGTATTTATTATGGGGATAGAAAGGTAAATCACTAAAAATGTACTCAATTATCTCATATATATTTGGTTCACCCTTGGTTTGTTTATAGGGTATGCTATTGTTATTATTATCAATATTATTATTATTATATTTTTCAAACGGTCCTTCACTACTTTCTTCCTCTACACCTTTCAAGTTGCGACATACGATGTTATTGGTGTTGGGCTTTGAACTTGTCGTGGTGTATATTGGAACACTTTAATTGATATTCGGCAAGGATATAGGCATGATTTACCAAGGTTTGCACTCGTACAGCAAAACTGCATATCCAACTCTGCGAAACCTAAACCAACACAGAGATTGAGCAAAGAAAACGATTGTTCTCCACAACTGTGGTCTCTAAATGTTCCTCTTTGTATTATCTTTTTCTTCGGTTTTTGCTTCACGAAACTTGTGGCACACTTGGCCTCAGGAGATTACCGTCCCTGGCAGTGACTTGTGTACCAGTCATTCTGAAAATACTACACAGAATGAAAGAGAGAGAGAGAGAGAGAGAGAGAGAGAGAGAGAGAGAGAGAGAGAGAGAGAGAGAGAGAGAGAGAGCGATATTGGAGAAATATTATATACATATATACTGTATACAGAAAAAAAAATATATATATATATATATATATATATATATATATACCGGTATGCATATATATATATATGTATATATATATACGGGTATATATTACTACAGGTGAAGGTTTGATCAAAATTTCTTTCCATTTCAAACTTTCTATAAATTCCTTCATGTGGTTTCCAAGATCTGCAAGTTTATTCACTTCCAACTGTCTTCATGTATGACAATTGCCGGATGGAACGGAGAGTGGAGAGAGAGAGCCTTCTTCTTTACTATCCTCTCCTTCCATTTTCCCTTACTCACGGGTTAGCTATTTCTACTAGAATTTAGTCCTGACCACCTCGCTGGGATCGTATGGTATCTGTGGTCAATGTATCTATGTAAATTTATGTAAATGGCTCTCTCCAATAAATTCAATTTTTTCCATTCATATATTCTCTTGCTCTGTAATTCTGTCTCGTCTCATATTGTTCGCTGATTCTCAAGTTCCCACTATTTCATCCTGCAACTGCTGACTTCTATACCCGTTTTCTGTTTGACCTTCTTCAACCCTCTCTTGCTTTGTATCTGTTTTATATTTGCAATGATCTATTTATTACATAAAAACGCACACACATGACACATATACAAACATAAACAGACAGTCACATATAAAAACATGAACATACACATAACCACTCCCACATACACTCATAACACATACTTACACATATTCATACTAAATACTCGAACATCTCTTACTATGTTTCGTTCAAACTGCCCCCACCACACACACACACACACTATCTCTCTCTTTCTGTTTAGCCATCTTTTTTGTCATTATTTGTTTTCAATTTGAATTTCCCCAACTCTATAAACATTAACCCCTAATTATCTTGATTGAATCGTAAGGTCTGTGTAGTCAGTGTATCTATGTACATCTCACTCACTCACAAACGCACTACGAACACACGTATAAACACACATACAAAATACGTCACACGCTCGACGCTCGCATTCAAACTCACATACACACACAGACACACACACACACACACGCGCCACCTGAGCCGCCCCCATCGGCCGACTATCAAGGGTGTGGGTTAAGAGGGAGACGCCCACGGGAGGGACCAGTATACCCAGACAACGCCCAGTGTGTCACCCCGCCCATATTCTGACCCCCACCGCCCCACCGTGGCTCAGTGTCCTTCCTATAGCTCCTCCCTCCTTTACTCTCTCTCTCTCTCTTACTCTCTCTTATCCCCTACCTTCCCCTGTTATTTATCTTCTGCTCTTCCTCATCTCTCTCCCTTCTACTCTCCAAGGGTACTGCTCCTCCCTCCTCTCCCCTGTTACTACTCCCCTTGTCTCTCTCCTCCCTCCTCTCCCCTTGTCTCTCTCCTCCCTCCTCTCCCCTGTTACTCCTTCCCTTGTCTCTCTCCTCCCTCCTCTCCCCTGTTACTACTCCCCTTGTCTCTCTCCTCCCTCCTCTCCCCTTGTCTCTCTCCTCCCTCCTCTCCCCTGTTACTCCTTCCCTTGTCTCTCTCCTCCCTCCTCTCCCCTGTTACTACTCCTTCCCTTGTCTCTCTCCTCCCTCCTCTCCCCTGTTACTACTCCCCTTGTCTCTCTCCTCCCTCCTCTCCCCTGTTACTACTCCCCTTGTCTCTCTCCTCCCTCCTCTCCCCTGTTACTCCTCCTTGAGTCTCTCTCCTCCCTCCTCTCCCCTTGTCTCTCTCCTCCCTCCTCTCCCCTGTTACTCCTCCTTGAGTCTCTCTCCTCCATCCTCTCCCCTGTTACTACTCCCCTTGTCTCTCTCTTCCCTCCTCTCCCCTGTTACTCCTCCTTGAGTCTCTCTCCTCCCTCCTCTCCCCTGTTACTACTCCCCTTGTCTCTCTCCTCCCTCCTCTCCCCTGTTACTCCTCATTGAGTCTCTCTCCTCCCTCCTCTTCCCTGTTACTACTCCCCTTGTCTCTCTCCTCCCTCCTCTCCCCTGTTACTCCTCCTTGAGTCTCTCTCCTCCCTCCTCTCCCCTTGTCTCTCTCCTCCCTCCTCTCCCCTGTTACTCCTCATTGAGTCTCTCTCCTCCCTCCTCTCCTCTGTTACTACTCCCCTTGTCTCTCTCCTCCCTCCTCTCCCCTGTTACTCCTCCTTGAGTCTCTCTCCTCCCTCCTCTCCCCTGTTACTCCTCCTTGAGTCTCTCTCCTCCCTCCTCTCCCCTTGTCTCTCTCCTCCCTCCTCTCCCCTGTTACTCCTCATTGAGTCTCTCTCCTCCCTCCTCTCCCCTGTTACTACTCCCCTTGTCTCTCTCCTCCCTCCTCTCCCCTGTAACTCCTCCTTGAGTCTCTCTCCTCCCTCCTCGCCCCTGTTACTCCTCATTGAATCTCTCTCCTCCCTCCTCTCCCCTGTTACTCCATCCCTTGTCTCTCTCCTCCCTCCTCTCCCCTTTTACTACTCCCCTTGTCTCTCTCTTCCCTCCTCTCCCCTGTTACTCCTCCTTGAGTCTCTCTCCTCCCTCCTCTCCCCTGTTACTCCTCCTTGAGTCTCTCTCCTCCCTCCTCTCCCCTGTTACTCCTCCTTGAGTCTCTCTCCTCCCTCCTCTTCCCTGTTACTCCTCCTTGAGTCTCTCTCCTCCCTCCTCTCCCCTGTTACTACTCCCCTTGTCTCTGTCCTCTCTCCTCTCCCCTGTTACTCCTCCTTGAGTCTCTCTCCTCCCTCCTCCCTGTTACTCCTTACCTGTGTCTCTCTCCTCCCTCCTCTCTGTTACTTATCCCTAGGTCCCTGTCCTCTTGCTGTTTTTTTAAATAGTTTTCCCCTTTGTTTTCCTGTTTTCTTTTTCTTTTCTTTTTAGTGAACTTTACTCATATTATAATATTGTCTGGTGTTATCACTGTTTATGTCAATACCAAGTCATGGTTCTTGTATGTATACTACTCTATATTCCATGAGCTAATTGATTTGTTTTTATTTGTATTTTTGTCTTTATTATTAATATTTTTTTTAAAGTTTCGTGCTACTCTTTTATATTCATTTTACTTGTATTTTCTATTAATTATTATTGCTTTCCCAATCTTCTTATTCATCTTTACGATATTGTTATTTTCCCTTTCTTCATCTTCCTCGTCCTCTTTTTCTCCCTAGACTCACTCCCTACCTAACTTTACTCTTATACTGTACTTGTGGAGATTTCTTTACCGTTCATCCTTCATGCCAAGCAAAATTCTTAGAGCACCATCGTTCCTTCTTATCTATTCAACTACCCTGATTCCTGCTCCGTCCACTGCGACCCCTCCCTCGTCGTTACCTATCCCCATTTTCCTCCTTCCTTTGTTGCTTCTTCTTTCGTCGTTTTATTCTATCCCGTTTCCAGCTTGATGTGTTCCTCTTGTCAATCACTGCCTTCCACTCAATATGTAACCCCCCCCCCCCCTTCACACACACACACACACACACACACACACACACATACACATACACACACACACACACACACAGACACACACACACAGACACACACATGCATACACTCCGCCCTTCCACGTCTAAGCTCACTCCGCCCCACACACCTTCAGCACTCCGCTCTTCCTGCTTCCCTTACAAACCCTTTACCATACAGTGATCGCTCGACTTTCTTCCATGACGTCATTTGGGGATTGGGCACAAAGTAAACAGTAAATACAATACGTTTGGTAATCAGAGAAGTAAATGTTTCTATTACACAAGACTTTAGAAATTATTGTGCTACGGAGTATAGGCTAATAACCAAGCTTTTGATATACCATTATTTTGCTATGGATTAATGCCATATATTTGTGTCTACTTTATTATTGATTCTACATATTACCTATCTTCCTCATACTTCTTTTTAAGGATATCTTTAATTGGCTAGTTACTGGTATAATTATTATGATTATGAAAATACTATACATAGTTATATTTCCATTCCCCAGTGATACAACAAACACGCAACGATTTCTAGTTTATCATAGTAAGCCTTAAGCTAAATATATGCTATATGTGTTCAATTTTTTGGACAAGGGCAACTATAGTAAAATGTTTTCAGTTACCTGCCGGATCTCTAAGTTTATTCATATCCTTATCTTTACAACTCTCTCTCTCTCTCTCTCTCTCTTTCTCTCTCTCTCTCTCTCTCTCTCTCTCTCTCTCTCTCTCTCTCTCTCTCTCTCTCTCCCTTACACACACCACGGCCGGGTTAAAGTTCCGACCATATATGACTTTTACCTTACCTTTAAAACTATGACCTTCTAACCTGGCTCCGGATTTTCACCTTCTCTGAGGTACACTATAATTAGTTCAGCTCGTCCACCCTGTTGTGGATATCTTGTTTGCATGTTTACTCTCATTTATTTTGTTATTAATGTGTGTAAGTGTATTTAAAGAAAAACAAATGTTTCATAATAATAATAATAATAATAATAATAACTGTGAAAGAACCTAATGATTACCAGTTGTAAAATCCGTAAACCTAGCGACACTATTGAGCGATTTCAACGCAAGGATAGAAAGTGATCAGAGTAAAGAATCGTCCATCAACTAATTGGCTATTCCCTTCACTCCTGAAAAGGGTATTCAGGTAAAGGTAAGGGCTTACGCTATGCTGTGCTTTGCTGCAGCACTAATTTCTTTATTTTTGCCCATTCGAGCCTGTGGTTGGGGAGTTACCCAAGTTGATACACAATAGGGCTAATGCATAATTTTAATGTTACCACAGTTTAACTACATAGATGGATTGTTACCTATATCCACCACCTCCAGATTCACATTTACCGCTATGTGAACATAGACATCGGCTTAAAGAGATTACCCATCCGTTTTGTCCTGCTCTGAAATTAATATCTATTGCTCTCGGTTATGAGCCGACTGACTGCACGAGTGTGCCACGGGACCGTAAGGGAGTATAGTTCTTGCGATCCATGTTGTGGAAATATGTTGGACATTGGGTTTCCTAGGCCCAACAACATAGAATAAGGATATCAAATAATTCCAGGCAATATATTTACTTATAAGTTTAGCTTGATAAAATTACGTATACCTATGGAATTCTAACTAATTAACATCATCAATTATATTTCAATATTAGCATACATCTGCCAGAGCTTAGTATAACTAGAACTACACAGAAACCGTTATCCCACGCTGGTATATTGTAAAGAACCTCAGTTAATTTATGTACGAAAATGAAAGGCAGGAATTCAATACTAGTAAGGAGGCTTCTGTTGCTACACAATGGATGCCAGAAATATGAATACACTCAAATGGTCTATGTTCCCTCTCAGTTTATTAAATGGCATGGACCTAAGAAACCTTCAGTGGGAATCATGCTTACTCCAAGAAACTGGCCAGGGACTAATAGCGTTGCTGATAATAATTAATCAGCAACACCATAACAAAGCTACATCAATATCGTGCCTCAAAACTACTACTAGAATTACAACAATGATGCATTCCACAATCTTTCTCTCAAAAACACAAAATTAGCCAATAATAACAACAAACAATAGCGTAATCATACGCATATGCACATACAGCATATACAGATACATGTATATAAACACACACACACACACACACACACAAGTCTTCATATCAGAGGGAAAAGGGTTGGAACGGAACAAACACCAAGTTAGTCAAACAGCAACTACCGGTGATAGTGAGAGAAGGACGAGTTACCGCGGAAGTGTCTGCACCTCAACCCCACGCAATTACGAACAAAAAACATTAGGAACTATTCTGCATTTATATATTTGTGCTGGTATATTCGAGGTCATTAATGCTACTTTTAAATTTTCGAAGGTATCTCAGATCAAATCGAATTATATTACATTTTTACCTATAATTTGCACCTTGGTGGTTCGCTTAAGCAATTTGAAGGTTTAATATGGTTGAGAATCAAGAAAAGATAGATACGATATAAGCATGCTTCTGTAGCCTTAAATATACAGTAATTTAAATACTAATACACTTTACCACAATGGCTGAACATTCTGAGATAAGAATATCTCATAAGAAGACACGTTAAAAAACTAAACATATATTGTTGTTGTATTGTGGTTAGAATATGCTACGCTACTGTAGAAATACAAATAAATATCAAAATGTATGTAAGGATAAACCGAACATATACTGAATTTAATTATTTCAGAAACAACAATAATAACATTGATTGAGAGATCTACTGGAAATTGCTTAGGTTTTAGTTACCTCTTATATTAATATTGTCATCACTCCAAAATTAGGTTTTAGTTACCTCTTATATTAATATTAAGTCATCAGTCCAAAATTATAATGAAATCAAAGGAAAACCATGATGCATATTCAAGCAATATAGATTTGCTATTAGACGAGTAGAGTTACGTCATACCAACCTTGCATTCTAATAACATGCAAGGTTTGGAAATAGCATAAACACAGAGAATTAGCCTCAAACCGGGAACATTAGAAATACATGCAAATTATTGACATTCTACGTGGATATGAAGAGCGTAGTCATTTTTATTGTACGGTACTGGAGATATTGAATAAAAGACAAAAAAAAGTAAGAAGGAAAGCGTGCATAAATTGTAGGTATGCTACGCTCTAGAAGCACCCCACCCATAGTAGGAATCCGCCCTCATACAGGTCCTTGACGATACAGAGACCGGTCAACTATTTACCAATACGTTATTTGTGTGATAATGCATACAACATTAACCCTCTCTGTAATATGGCGTCATCTTCATTATGTTCTTGCTAACAATAGACAATCATATGCAGTTTTGGGAGGACCTTTATAAATCAAAGGGTTCAAATACCGTTCAACCTTTGACGCACCCATATCCTTTTTATACTTTATAAACTCGTCTAATAACAGCCAGAATAAAATGAAAGAGTGCGTCTTAATGTACGCAAGCCCTAATAGGAATGTAGGGAAGAAGGGGTCTGTCGCGTATGGCCTGGTATGGGCCAATAGATATTTTGCAGATTTTCATATTTCTTATATTCTCATGCCATAGTACTGTATACTGAAATATTAAAAGTTGATAAGGCATTTGATAATCTTGGGATGCCAAATACCGCATTGTCAATACTAAATACCATAGTAACCATATTATAAGTACTGTTTTGAAGAAACAAAATATTAATTATTATTTAATGGGAATGCATAATATTGGCAATCTGTTATGGATGTTTCCTAAATTCGCTACAATGTAATCATTATTCTGGTCAATAATTTGAGAGAGAGAGAGAGTATAAAAGAGTATATAAAAAGATAAAACAACAGATCTATTGATCGTTTTGAGACTGTTTGTAGCTAATTTATATTACCTAATAACATTGCGTATGGGAAAGAGACAACTAGAACATTGAATAAAACCTGTCCCCAGAGAGAGAGAGAGAGAGAGAGAGAGAGAGAGAGAGAGAGAGAGAGAGAGAGAGAGAGAGAGTAACGTAGCGAGAGAGAACAGAGCCAAGTCGTAAGAACATTAATATAGCCGTAGAGAGCCACCTAACTGCTAGCATACTGTCTCACTTGTCCAGATAAGATGATTGTGACTTTTAACCACCAGACTGTCCACCGCCCACACAGTCTGGCGGCCGCCCTCACCAGGAGAAAACTACCACAACATAGTTTTTGCTGTCTCCCTCTTGCTAGCCTTAATGGGGGAGGGTTGCTTTTTCTGGACTCCCTTCTCCCTCGTGTTTAGCCCAATTAGTTCTGAGATTTTATGACATTCGGCCCATTAGTTTCGCCATTTTAACACCTTTAGCCCCATTTCCTTGTCAATTTTAAGACCTTTCGTGCCATTTAGGTGTCGATTTTCCCCTGGCGAGCGAAAGCGAGCCTGCAATTTTAAGAGATACCGGCCTTCGGCCGGGACATTTGTCTACCGAAAAATGTACAAATGTATCTTGAAGGGTGGACTAGGTTTTTTTTTTTTTTTTTTTTTTTTAAGCTTGATGGAGGTCTAAGGAGGAAACTAAATAATATATGAATAAATTACTTAGTAGACCCAAAAAACAACCACTACCTCCCTTAAGGAGCCTGCAGAATATAGAAGTTGGATAGCTGTCTACATTTTGTTCTTATGTCATCACTGTCTTTGCTGCTATTTTTGTTTACATTACAAAACTTTAGTAGATATGATTGAGTGTATGATTTGTATGAGGTTTTATTCATCTTATAAAATATCCAGTAATATTTGTTCGTGCTTTATAAATTCTTAATATCATACCTTAGAAATAAAGTTGACAGTTTAGTCGCCTGCAAATATATTAGTCACTAGACTCATTTGTTTATAGAAGACAGTGATAGTATGAACTGCATGCATCAATTTTCAGGTAATCAAATCTCTCTTGCATGTTATTATGTTCTGTGTGTGGTGTCCTGAGTTCGAATTCCGGGAGGACCATATGCTTTCATTAGTTTATCCAAGTAAATTGGGGTTTGTAATTGATAGTTAATGTTAAGAACGGGATGTTATTTATTATATTGTCTTGATTTCTTGAGCCCACAATATTGCATCATGTGGCAAGTTGTCCCGTCCCTGTAGCCTAAAATACCGGCAGCCAGACCCGCCCAAGAGAAGCTGAAGTTGCACGCTTGAGTGGCGAAGCGGGATCATGTTGAAGGCAGTCCGTTCTGCCCAGTTAAGGGGGAGGTACTCGTTTGTCTGGACCCCCTTCTCCCTCATGTTCAGCATATTAGTTTTGAGAAATCCAGATGTTGGTTCCGTTAGTTTGGCGAATTTGAGATCTTATGCTACATTTCTATGTCAATATCAAGCCCTTTCGTGCCATTTAGGTGTCGATTTTTTTCCTGGCGGGCGGTAGCGAGCCTGCAATTATAGAAAGATTGGGCCTTCGACCGGGAAATTTTCTACCGAAAAATTTACAAATTTATTTTGAAAAGGGGTCTAGGGGGAATTTGTTTTAAGCTTGATGGAGGTCTAGCAAGGAAATTAAAAAACAAAGTTAATGAATAAATATATATGTTACGGTCTTTTTGAAAAAGTGGCCTTTTTGCGAAATGACCGGGAGCTTTGCAAAATGACCAAAAACCTAGCTTTTTTGTAAAATGACACTTAATGTCTGGCCCATTTGCAAAATATCCAGCATATTGGCCTTTTTGTAAAATTACCTGTGCCTTTTTGCAAAATGACACCAAACGTCTGGCCAATTTACAAAAAAACAGCATATTGGCCTGTTGTAAAGTTCTAAATAACTGTAAACATATATATTTGTAAAAAATGGGTAGGCCTAATAGAAACATTATTATTTTTTAACATTTAAGGTTAGGTTAGGTTAGGTTAGACGTTTGGTGTCATTTTGCAAAAGGGCACAGGTAATTTTACAAAAAGGCCAATATGCTGGACATTTTGCAAATGGGCCAGACATTAAGTGTCATTTTACAAAAAGGCTAGGTATTTGGTCATTTTGCAAAGCTCTCGGTAATTTCGCAAAAAGGCCACTTTTTCAAAAAGGCCGTAACATATAGACCAAAAACCAAGCACCTCCTTAAAGCATCAACGTGATAGCAATGAAAGGGACTCACTACTTCTCCAGGATAGCAATGAAAGGGACTCACTACTTCTCCAGGATAGCAATGAAAGGGACTCATTACTTCTCCAGGATAGCAATGAAAGGGACTCATTACTTCTCCAGGATAGCAATGAAAGGGACTCACTACTTCTCCAGGATAGCAATGAAAGGGACTCACTACTTCTCCAGGATAGCAATGAAAGGGACTCACTACTTCTCCAGGATAGCAATGAAAGGGACTCACTACTTCTCCAGGATAGCAATGAAAGGGACTCACTACTTCTCCAGGATAGCAATGAAAGGGACTCACTACTTCTCCAGGATAGCAATGAAAGGGACTCACTACTTCTCCAGGATAGCAATGAAAGGGACTCACTACTTCTCCAGGATAGCAATGAAAGGGACTCATTACTTCTCCAGGATAGCAATGAAAGGGACTCACTACTTCTCCAGGATAGCAATGAAAGGGACTCACTACTTCTCCAGGATAGCAATGAAAGGGACTCACTACTTCTCCAGGATAGCAATGAAAGGGACTCACTACTTCTCCAGGATAGCAATGAAAGGGACTCACTACTTCTCCAGGATAGCAATGAAAGGGACTCACTACTTCTCCAGGATAGCAATGAAAGGGACTCACTACTTCTCCAGGATAGCAATGAAAGGGACTCACTACTTCTCCAGGATAGCAATGAAAGGGACTCACTACTTCTCCAGGATAGCAATGAAAGGGACTCACTACTTCTCCAGGATAGCAATGAAAGGGACTCACTACTTCTCCAGGATAGCAATGAAAGGGACTCACTACTTCTCCAGGATAGCAATGAAAGGGACTCACTACTTCTCCAGGATAGCAATGAAAGGGACTCACTACTTCTCCAGGATAGCAATGAAAGGGACTCACTACTTCTCCAGGATAGCAATGAAAGGGACTCACTACTTCTCCAGGATAGCAATGAAAGGGACTCACTACTTCTCCAGGATAGCAATGAAAGGGACTCACTACTTCTCCAGGATAGCAATGAAAGGGACTCACTACTTCTCCAGGATAGCAATGAAAGGGACTCACTACTTCTCCAGGATAGCAATGAAAGGGACTCACTACTTCTCCAGGATAGCAATGAAAGGGACTCACTACTTCTCCAGGATAGCAATGAAAGGGACTCACTACTTCTCCAGGATAGCAATGAAAGGGACTCACTACTTCTCCAGGATAGCAATGAAAGGGACTCACTACTTCTCCAGGATAGCAATGAAAGGGACTCACTACTTCTCCAGGATAGCAATGAAAGGGACTCACTACTTCTCCAGGATAGCAATGAAAGGGACTCACTACTTCTCCAGGATAACAATGAAAGGGACTCACTACTTCTCCAGGATTTTCGTGTATGTGGTCGTTTTATGGGGGGAGATTTAAACCTTTTAATCGGATCATGGCTATTATAATTCCTGTTAGCTGACGCCAGGCTATTTTTGTCAGTTTAGAAAAGGCCTTTCTGTGCTAAAGGAGTAAACATTATATAGATTAAAACAATATGCTTGTCTGATGACTGTATTATTGAGAGATTCTGTACATTTGATCCATCATGTGTAGCTTTGAAAGAACATCTTTGATTAAAGAAAATAGACGATATTAGATATTTTGCGTTGGTACATCACTTCAGTCATTTATGTATTTATGAGTTCTTGAAAAGCAAGTTTTACTACAGAGAAAGCTCACTTATCTCTTAGGGATTGCTTCATTTGAAAATGGAAAAATAACATAAAGTATCAAATTAAAATTATTACAACACCATTACAATAAAACGTGGTGAAATATTTTGTTGGTGCCTTCATTCATCACCAGGGCCAAGAGATAATTACAGGCGAGGAGGTGACATATATAGAGATTGTGCCTACCATTAAACAGTGTATAGGTGTGTGTGTGTGTGTGTGTGTGTGTGTGCTGTGTATGTGTGTGTGTGGGTGGATGTGTGTGTGTGTGTACATCAGTGACACTGCTAAACTGTAAACGATCACATATTCATGAAGGAGCTAAATTGGGGCTGGCCGAAGTCCGTCATGTCCTGGCGTACACACAACTTGATGTTAGATTGACAGGGAGGGACAGATTTATGTATATATGTATTTGTAGGTGTACATTATATAAATAAACAGAAAATACATTATGTTCTCTTACTTTCCACCTCAAATTCCTGTAAATCATCAATTATATAAAGTATATTTAAAGTTGTAGCCTAGAATAAAGTTGTAGATCCCAATTACCTAAGCATTTTGGGATAATATTGTTCATACTGTATTCTTACTTTTTGTTGTTTTATGTTTATGAAGGAGACAAAAGGCAACGCTACTCTTAACAAGTATCTCCCCCAAAGTTGAAAGAGTGACAGTAAGTAACGGTAAATATCATATACTGTATAATATTGATATACAGTATATAATGATGCAATTAACAAGAGATAATATTGCTGAATGTGAAAGCGTGAAGAGAGTGCCGTAACATCCACGTGGTGTGTGTGTGTGTGTGATGGGACTATAGATATGCGGTGTCGGTTGGAATGTGGTGGTGGTGGTGGTGTAGGTGTTAAAGTAGGGGCAGGAGGTGTGTGGTGTTCGTGGGAAAGAGGTGAACAAGGGGTAGGTCACAATACTCTTCGTTAACTCTTCAAATTTGTCTCAAAATAGTTTTCCTTAACTGATACTTATGCCAGAAAATGTACTTGTTTCAGGAACAACCCTTTGGATTTGGGCGATATAAGACGATCTTAATTAATCCTCTAACTTTAATATATTCTGTCTGTGGTAAATAAGATTATCTGCAGGAATTTTGGATAAGGCATTGCGTCATGGAATTGATAAGTTTACCAGTTTAGGCTTGTATTACTGAGCATAGTATACAAATGCAAGTGCAATTATAAGCTTAGTTTAATTGTTTATATATGATTAAATTGATTTTGCAAATGTATCAAATGGATGAAAAAGAAATCCGTGTGTATGTGCGTGTTTAAATTAATGTACACGAATGTGTGACAACCAAGGTCCGTGTGTGTGTGTGTGTGTGTGTGATAGTAGTCTAAGCTTGTGTGTGAGTGTGGGTAATTGCGTAGGCGCGAGTGTGGGTGTAATAGTATCGTGTGGAGGTCAAAACGTGGTGGTGGCGGTGGTGGTGGTGGTTTAGTCATTGATATTGTTGTTGTTGTTAGTGGTGGTGGTGGTGGTGGAGATAGTGGAGTGGTTGTTATTGTTGTTGATGGTAGTGATAGGGATGATAGTGATAATGAAGATGGTGGTGATGTTGGTAGTGGTAACGTAAAGTAGATGTTGGTGGTCATGATAGTGATAATGAAGATGGTGGTGATGTTGGTAGTGGTAACGTACAGTAGATGTTGGTGGTCATGATAGTGATAATGAAGATGGTGGTGATGTTGGTAGTGGTAACGTACAGTAGATGTTGGTGGTCATGATAGTGATAATGAAGATGGTGGTGACATTGGTAGTGGTAACGTACAGTAGATGTTGGTGGTCATGATAGTGATAATGAAGATGGTGGTGATGTTGGTAGTGGTAACGTACAGTAGATGTTGGTGGTCATGATAGTGATAATGAAGATGGTGGTGATGTTGGTAGTGGTAACGTACAGTAGATGTTGGTGGTCATGATAGTGATAATGAAGATGGTGGTGATGTTGGTAGTGGTAACGTACAGTAGATGTTGGTGGTCATGATAGTGATAATGAAGATGGTGGTGATGTTGGTAGTGGTAACGTACAGTAGATGTTGGTGGTCATGATAGTGATAATGAAGATGGTGGTGATGTTGGTAGTGGTAACGTACAGTAGATGTTGGTGGTCATGATAGTGATAATGAAGATGGTGGTGATGTTGGTAGTGGTAACGTACAGTAGATGTTGGTGGTCATGATAGTGATAATGAAGAAGATGATGACGCTATTAAGGGGACACTGACTACTTTGTTGGCCTATAAATTCATTCATTCGTAAATTCTTAGTGTCCTCGCTAGACATCCCTCAAACTTAGAAAAACGTCCCCTAGACCCCATTCAAGATAAATTTGTAAATTTTTCGGTAGAAAAATGTCCCGGCCAAAGGCCAGTTCCTCTTACAATTATAGGCTCGCTATCACTCGCCAGGAAAACATCGACACCTAAATGGCAGGATATGTCTTAAAATGTATAATGAAATGGGACGAAACGTCTTAAAATCGCCAAACAAATGGGCCGAACGTCTACAAATCTCAAAACTAATTGGACTAAGCACGAGGGAGAAAGGGGACCCGAACAACGATCGTCTCCTCTTAATACTGCTAGTGATAATAAGAAAGAAGATGGTAATGTTGGAGCTATATAGGCCTCGGGGTTGGTGGGTTCGGTACAGTACACGCCCCGCCCCGCCCCGCCCCGCCCCGCCCACCACAACTCGTCCTCTGCCAGAAAGCCTCACAATCAGAGTCAGAAAAGGGCAATTAGAGCAGGGAGGTGGCGGTAATTACGGACCTGTAGTGGAGGTGCAGGCTGTAAGGAAGTTCCAACTGTAAATGTTCGATACTTAACAGTAGTACAGTCGAGAGCAATAATAAATACGCACCCATTTCTTAAGGAACTTGAATTTAGTATTTTCAATCGGCATCTTTATTTTCGCAACATTTCGAGTGTTTTGTTCATATTAGATTCTGCAAACTAGACTGCGAGTACATTGTTATAGTTCACTGAGGGTTGTTTTTTACGTATATTTAGTAGTTTCGAGCGGCATCTTTATCCTGGAAAGATTTCGGGATTTGTTTTCACATTGGTGGCGCCAACTAGAGTGAAGATAAAATTATTACTATTGGTTGATATTAAAACAAATGTTTTATATATTTGTGTCGATTACCATCTTTATGCTTGCAACATTTTTAGGGTTTATTATTATTCCTGCAATGTGTCGATTACTATGATGACATTAGATTGCAATTGTCAGCGGTAATCTTATAAAACATAAATTCAGAGTTGCCGAAAAATTGGCCAGAAGAAACACAGGTGAGAAACAGTCTTTAGTGGCGCGGGTTAGTTATATACAGTACATTACACTTCTGATTAACTCTCTATATACTGTAGATACATTACCTTTACAGAGTTCTTCATTTATGATGATGTGCTAACTATATAGATATTTTATAGGTTAAAGTAAATTAGATAGTCAAATTAGGTTTTAACCAAGAAACGTGCTTCCATATGTATAACATACAAGTTTGTGGATCCCTCATCCTTTGTATTATGAAGTACAGTATATATCTGAAACTGATGTATCATAGATATTCAATACACGTTGAAAATAATGCCATATCAACTATTTTACATAAAACACATCAAATTATGACATTTATTCCGCTCATTCTATTTGCAAAAGGCTATATTAAATATCAGCCTATTTATCTGTGGTTGTGGTTTTATTGGTGTCCGTTTAGATATTTGAGTGTTGTGACTAAGTGGGTTGCAAGGAATGGCCCTCTGCCCTGGCTTGCGTCACCCCGCGGCCACTCCGGACCCGCCCGACCCGCTGTCTCCTACGCTCCAACACTACGTGGCTCCACCCGACCTTTTTTGGTATCTATTTTAAACTTAAAACTATGAGCAATAAAAATGAGAAATTGTTAGAACTTTTGTAATTCCCTGCATTATCGTTTACTAATTAAATGGGTAAAGGTTATGTGGAGGTTCATGAGGATGTGCAACGAGCGGGAGCACCCTTCCGCGAAGATTAATACCCGCTAAAGCGCGCCAGCATAGGTAATATTTGCTGGGCGTTTTCGGTCGAATGAGGGATGAAGACGATAGTTGGGCAGTTGTCTGTGTGAAGTGGACGAGACCACAAGGAGGCAGCAGAGGCTCTCACCCTATCCCCTCTGGCGCACTCACTCCGTCAGACACTTTACTTCAGAACCTCAAGCTGGACTCAGAATAAAACTTGGGAGGGTGAAAGTGATCCCCTGGAAGGTGGTGGCCGTGTGGGTATCTTGGCGGCGGGTGACCATAAACAGTGCCAGGTGCTGCTGCTGCTGCTGCCCAACACTACTCAGTCCCCCGCCGAACTCCAGACAGTGAGGGCGGGTATCCCCTACCTTCCCTCTCACCACCATCACTAGCCACGGCACGCGTACCAGTGGAAGTGATCGCCGCACACCACTAGCATAACTCATAAACTACCTCACCCTAGCAAGGATATGCCCTGTGTTGTTCGCTGTAAATAAGTGAAATAAAAGCCTGAAGGTGTTGCAGTTGTCAAGGTGTTCTGTGAATTAAGTGAGACTGTTGATGCTGTGACAGAGACATCAAGCGATGAACTCAGTACGCAAGAATAATACTCATCTTAACTCATAACTGGTAAGTATAGTTTAGTGGGTAAATCTTAGCTTGGAATTAAAAGCAGCTGATGTTATAAACTGCTTTTAATTCCAAGATATTCAGAAAATATTATCTTCTCAAAAAACATTAAACTGAAAGCCACTAGTTGAAAATAAATATTATCTCAGTTTAGTTAGTGCTTACTGTAAAGCAATGAGTGTTTTTCATTAATACTTTATAATTAACATTTGTTGAGCCCCGTCAGACGTGTACTACCCCCACCGGTCCATCAGACACGTCCCCTGCACCCCGAGCTTATCACACAATCTATTACGGCCATAAACCTTGTACCTGACGAAGGAGAACTCCACTAATAGCTTCAGTTTTTCCCCGCAACCAAAAGAGGCTTATCCGCCGTCCTCTGTCAGTTCTCTAATTGACCCGGTTTTTCGTTTTCTCCCGCTAGTTTTCTCGCGTATTAAATTAAAGTAATTAAAGTAAGAGTATAATTGAAATCGGCGAGTTAATAAAGCAATAAACAATCCAGTGGGCTCACTTATTATGGCCCGGGGTGAAAGCTGGCAAAAGAGTTCCTTATAAGGCATAATGTATTAGCAGTCAGCAGACGGACTTTTTATCTAGCAATTTTGATAGCTTTCGCACAGCTGTTGATTCTACGCTCCCCTGGTCCATTTCTACCCACTTTTCTGGCTGCTTCTTCTTGGACAATGGCTCTTAATACGAAACGTGTGTATGTCGGTGTGAAAAGTGCTACTTCAGACCCTCTATGACGGTTATTGGTTGTGGTGGAGGGTTGGGGGTTGGTGTGGTTATCATTCACCTCACGGCCCCCTCATCCTCGCTTGACCAGTAATAAATATCCACTTGTTGCTTGCTGGCCGGGAAGACTAGGAGGCTGGAGAACTAAAATTTACTATGGTGAAGGATTGCTGTAAGTTAGGACAGAGAATGCTTGTTAAGTATGTTAGAAAGGAGAAGGATTACTAACAGTTAGTATGGAAAAGGAATACTAAAAGTTAGACTGGAAAAACAATGGTATAAATTAGTCAGGATTAAGATTAATAAAATATTTATGATAATGTTAGCTAAAAATTAGAGAGGGGAAGAACTGCTAGAAGTGAGTAAGCAGAAGAATTGCTAAGAAATAGTAGGGAGAGGATTGTTAAAATCTGGGACGGAGAATGAATACTAAAAGTGAGTGCATAGAAGAATTGTTAAAAAGTTAGGAAAGGGAGGGATTTGACACTTTGACTGCGTGCTGGTCTGCACGTTGCACCTCACCTGCACTTACAAGAATGCTAAAATCATGAATTAATGCAGCCCGAATCTGTTTTGATCTCCGTGTTTAATCTAACTTCTGTTTTTTAAAAGAGATCAAGGGGAAACTAGGAATGCCTACTCACCTAACATTATAGTTTCTATAAATTGATAACTAAATAATAATTCACTCCTCCCCAAAAAGTTAACACGTTTTTAGAAAGCAACTCTTCGAGAAAAAATCCGATATCCCCTTAGACTACCCCCTCCCCTTAAAAGAAAAAGAAAACAGAAAAAGATAGAAGAGAGCTACTATCCAAGACGAACAAAACACTATAATGAAGTTGGTGGCGTACAACGATGAGCAGGTAGACTGATAATGACCTTAAACCTGTCAGCTTAGTAGCAAGGTTTTTAATTCCCCTGATGACCATCTAGTGGTATATAAAACAAAATAGATGCAATACACATGTGCGTCCATGTAAGAACAATGTATGCCAGGATACAATATGCTATTGTTAGAAATTATCCTTAATCTGAATATGACCGTGTTCATAATGAAATGTTGACGTATGACGGACGTGTACGAGAATCAAGTGTATCTATAGTCTGGAGAATCATAACAAGTACTAACATGTCTGTCTCTTAACTGCTTTTGTTACATTTGAACTTGTCTTGTTGCAAAGATCTTAAATGAGAAGTGTTAAGACTATGTTGAAAGTAGATTATCAAGAAAAATATAATGGGATTAGGATAAAGTAATGCAAATACATCGCCCCCTTTAGAAGTTCAATTGATATCAAGATTAATCACATAAATATAACTTGCTTATTGCATCTACGTTCCTATTTTTACTCTCGAATAATTAATGATCAAGTTTAATGTAAGCAACATTATTTAAAGACTTGTAGGATTAAATTATGTTGTGTGGGCCTAGACAGCATCATATATAATTATGTTGTGTGGGCCTAGACAGCATCATATATAATTATGTTGTGTGGGCCTAGACAGCATCATATATAATTATGTTGTGTGGGCCTAGACAGCATCATATATAATTATGTTGTGTGGGCCTAGACAGCATCATATATAATTATGTTGTGTGGGCCTAGACAGCATCATATATAATTATGTTGTGTGGGCCTAGACAGCATCATATATAATTATGTTGTGTGGGCCTAGACAGCATCATATATAATTATGTTGTGTGGGCCTAGACAGCATCATATATAATTATGTTGTGTGGGCCTAGACATCATCATATATAATTATGTTGTGTGGGCCTAGACATCATCATATATAATTCGATGCCATATTTTTGTGGCTGAAAACAAAATTGTAGGCACAATCTGACCTAAATTTATCGTCTTCTTAATTGTAATATGTCACTTTTGCTTCGTTAATCTTATAATTAAACTAATGGTTAACTTAAATGTAAAAACCTTGAAAATAATGCCAATTGACCTTTGTTTTGCGATTATCTGCGATACTTTCCAATATTTATCAAACCAAATGTTAAAAAAGAAAGGGAGAAGATTAATTCAACAAATATATATATATATATATATATATATATATATATATATATATATATATACAGTATATATATATATATATATATACTGTATCTATATATATTTATGTTTTAATGTGTGACATTGGAGATTGGAAGGCCATGTTAATATCATTAAACATGTGTTAATTTTAAAATATACAATAATTACTATATAATTTATTATAAGCCGATGTAATTGAGATTACAAAATTATCCATACCTATAATGTTGTTATGAACGATCAGAATTATTCTTATGCTATCAAAAAACTAATGCAAAACGATGGTTTATTTAAAAAATAAAAAATAGCAGCCTGTAGTAATGGACTTCGTTGCCCAACTAAATTGTCTCCTTTCCTCTTGTACCAACAGTGCCAACCTGGAACATTGTATCAGTATATACATAAAATACAAATATATATTTAATATAAAAATGACCAGACCAGATGGCTGGAGTAAAGTAGGAAAGAAGAGCAATTGGACAGAGGAAGAACAGGTTGAGAAGTGAGAAGTACAGTAGAAGACTGCAAGTTCTCGGGCTCAGCCAAGTTGCTTCATTGCTAAAAATGAAAACCAAGGTACACTATATTAATGAATAACACTGATGCTTCCGAATTTGGCTTAAAGGATCAAAGATTCAAATGGGTGCAACATTATCACTGCTCACGATTGTACTTCCATGCTACTTTACGTGCATAGTACCGTCCTTCCTGGCGACTGCAGAGCTGGAGTAACTAACGGGTTGGCGGTGGGCCTCTGAGGCGTCACCCCCTCCCCTAGTCTCTCTCTTGCCTGACCTTACGTGGAATTTTGATTACTGAAGGAGGAATGTCGCGGCTGATGGGGGCTCATTCTAGAAGGCTTTGTGGGTCAGTGAAAGAGAATGTGGAGGCTGTTTGGTCAATGGGAGGGATTGTAGATGATTTCCGATCGGTGGAAGAGAGTATGGATGGGGAAAAGATTTCGAAAGACTTACTGTACGTAATGTTGGTAATCATAAGAGAGGTTGTTCAGTGTTCGTTCATGGAAGTGATTATACAATATATGCTGTGACGTCTGTGTAAAGATGTGTGGACGATGAAGCGACTTATAGATTTATGTAGATCATTTGAAGAATTTGTGGATGGTGTTACGCTAATTAAGAAGAGCTGAATGGTATTGAGTACAATTTGGAAAATGTGTGTAGGTCAGAGGAAGAGAATGAGGATGATGTTTGGTCAGTGGAAATGATTGTGAATGGTGTGAGGTCAGTGGAAGATAGCGTATATATTGTTGATATTGTGAAAGAGAGAGAATGGATGGTGTTGTGCTGATGGAACGAATTAAAGATAATGTGAGGTCAGTTGAAGCGAGTGATAATGACAATGACTCTGAAATACTTATGTGGGCCAGTCAAAAACAACATGGGTGAAATTGTATCATATTATTTCAATGGAAAAGAGTGTAGATGATGACAAGTCATTGACATATATTCTATATTATAGAATATATGTTAGTATTTAAAAACAAGTTTCGAATATGTTTGTGTGCTCTGATAATAATAACTGCTCGAAGATGGTCATCGAGAACATGAAATCCCACAAAAAAATAAACTTGATAAAAATACTTACATGCATAAGCTATCTGGGTAGAATATATCTATGTGGTGTAAGTTAAGTTGCAAAATAGGGTATGGTGATAATCTACGAATTCAAGACATTATAATATTGAAATATATATAGTGCATATTCTAAAATTTTAGTCTAATTCTAGCAATAATGTAAACGACCTTTTTCATAGTGTGTATTGTAAGAAGGATATTAATTAATCGCATAATACATTAACAAAAAAATCAAAAGCTTCTAACTCTACTATGGTAATTCTGTATTTACCTATATTGATAAAATAATTACGGTAGCCATACCTTTGACTAGATTTCAATGCAGTTATAGATACCAAGCTATGAAGTTGAAGTTTCCAAAAATGTATACAGTATGTTTACATTTATCTGCCAATCGCACATTTAATATTATACTAAATTAGTGATAGTGTGTGTGTATTATCTTGCATACAGGTTAGACTACACATATATACAAACAGGCACATATAATATTCAAACATATAGGGATAGAACATTATGGATTTAGCTTAGTACAATGTTAGTGACAACATTCATTGTTCTCCTGTCAGACTATTTTGTCGTCTTTGTGTGTTAGCAATTCCATAAGTAAGTTGAGTTCCGTGACAGTAGTGAGAGTGGGCTAAAATGAGCTCAGCACAACTGGTGGTGTGGGGAGATAAAGGCAACACAACAAAACACCTCAGAACAACACCCTTCACTCTCAGCCTCCATCACCCGTCACCCAGCACCTCCCCCTTCCCTCATCATGGCTACCTCACACATACACACAGTCATACATACATGGCAGACGTACATACACACGTCACCCAGTACTTATCCCCTCCCTAGCCATGGCTACCTCACACGTACACACACACACACGGTCGACGCACACACACATACAAATATACAACCATAAGTACACACGCCACGTATACTGTACATACATCAGGCCTCTGTAGTCAAGTACATTAGGGGCTTATATACCAGTCTTACAAAATAGGAATAATCTAAAATATAAGTTTGCCTTTTAATTTAAGAAATCACTAATTTCTATGTTGCATTCCAAATAACATTGAGCAATGTTGACCCATGCTAAGTTCCATTCAAACTCTTCCCTTAACCATTTCCTGTTGTTTTTTAATAAATGTATAATAATGCAGAGTATTTCTAACTGTAACATGGGCGTATAGTACTTCCAAACTGTTATAGCCTTTAAGATTATGTATGCACAAACTCTGTTCAGTCACTAATCATTGTATATATATATATATATATATATATATATATATATATATATATATATATATATATATATATATATATATATATATATATATATATATATATATATATATATATATATATATATATATATATATATATATATATATATATATATATATATATATATATATATATATATATATATATATATACACTCATTATTTGCTTTATTTTCTTCTCGACCATTCATTCACTGATTTGATAACATTCACAACAAACCTTTTCAAATCTGAACGTTCTCAAACACCTGAACATACTCGCACTTCCTCCCGTTCCACCAAAATACATATATCCACTCTCCCTCCCTCCTCCACCACCACCACCCACACATTCCCTCTTAGCACCCCCCACCCACTCATATCCCCGCACCCAGCCACCCCCACCAACTAAGACTGTCATGGGACTGCCTCATAAGGAAAGTTCCAGTCGCCTCAAGCCGTGGGGGAGGCGGGGGTAGGGGGCTACTCGGTGTTGCTCTCTCGTGATCTCTCGCTGCTACTGGGTTCTCGGAAGGTTTACTTAATCATGCCATTGAGCAACGGGGAGGTTTTATAGAAAGGTCGTCTCGGGGGTGGAGCAAATTCTTTATAAGGACTTATATAACGCCTAGTTATGCTGCATTGTTTTGGTCCTTTGCTGGAAGAATTATCCGTAGTCTATTCACCTGATGTCCGTCTCAGTGTGTTTAACTTGTTAGTAGAATTCTTCCGACTTATCTCTGTGGTTCATTTACATCGCTTTTCATTGGTGGACACGGACATTGTGGTATTTGTAGACATGTTTGCTTGTGTGTGCTTGTGTTTACCCCTAGTGCCCCCCATGCCCCCTGCAGAGTGCCCCATGGGACTCACCTGTTGCCACCGGAAGGCCTAGGGTTGGGTACAGGTTGTGGCACCTCCGGGGTCTGTTGGTTTTTAATAGAGTTCATGTAGTAAGGGAGATTGGTCATCTATCTCTTTCAATACCGTGTTGGTGCCGTAAAGACCAAAATACGTTGATATATTTTAGATTTAATACTTAGAATATAGATGAAAAAAAATAAAAATAAAAAATAATATTAATAAATTATTTTGTACCAGTATTGTCGAATGTGTATTATGGGTATAGAGGTATTTGAGTTTAAAGAAACGCTAATAACACCCGTGTCACCAATATGGCGGAGATAGGCTGATATGTGTTACTGTTGGGTATCTTGTCCACGCTATATATTACATTAGAACATATATCGGCTGCATAATCAACAACAGCTACCTATACCACGTTGAAGGCCATGTCGTCCGAGCTTTGCAAATATATATATTTTGTTTTTGTTATTGACGCTAAGTAACGTAATGAGGTATAAACTAATACAAACAAAATACGTATTTGTAAATCTTGGTTTCACATATGCCAAGTATTGGATACCAAATGCATAGGTATTGCAAGAAAAGGTTAAGATAATCGACGCCCGAACAGTAAATTCCTAGTTGGATGTTTTCTCTAGTAAAACCAACGTGGAATCGTGATACACATTCGTAAAGACAATTACTCAAACACCCAACACCTATAAATATTCCTAGAACATCAAGCAATAACCTTTATTACTCAAACACCCAACACCTATAAATATTCCTAGAACATCAAGCAATAACCTTTATTACTCAAACACCCAACACCTATAAATATTCCTAGAACATCAAGCAATAACCTTTATTACTCAAACACCCAACACCTATAAATATTCCTAGAACATCAAGCAATAACCTTTATTACTCAAACACCCAACACCTATAAATATTCCTAGAACATCAAGCAATAACCTTTATTACTCAAACACCCAACACCTATAAATATTCCTAGAACATCAAGCAATAACCTTTATTACTCAAACACCCAACACCTATAAATATTCCTAGAACATCAAGCAATAACCTTATTACGAACACCCAACACCTATAAATATTCCTAGAACATCAAGCAATAACCTTTATTACTCAAACACCCAACACCTATAAATATTCCTAGAACATCAAGCAATAACCTTTATTACTCAAACACCCAACACCTATAAATATTCCTAGAACATCAAGCAATAACCTTTATTCACTAAGCATCCTCACTAAATACCATTGAATCCGAAACACGAACTAAAATTACTTTACTCAGCATAAGTTAACATAATACAAAACATGAATAAAAATTCTTCTACGACTACTACTACCACCTCTACTACTACTACTAATAATAATAATAATAATAATAATAATATATATCTACGTAAATCGCTTAGCCTCAGCCACTGATAGACTGAATGTATAGAGCATATAATTTACGTCAATTCTCCATTAACATGAAGTACTAGTACTTCTATGTCAACTAGTAAGTAAAACAAACAACTAATACAATTGTAAATACAACAATTAAAGGTTTACGTACATGAACCACAAAACTGCAAGATAGCATAATTACCGTATGTTGTATGTAGCACGTCTTCGGCAGATGAGAAACAACCAAAACCTCTTGAAAAAATAAACACTCAACCATATCAGTAATGTGTCATAAACTAAGTAGTATCTACGATTGGTGTCTACAATCTCCCCATATTAGGAAGGACCTCTAGCAATCAAAGGGCTAAAGCTATCTCCATTATCCAACTGACTCCCACAATTCCTTCCTAAGCTGAATAAAATCATCTACTAATGGCCAGATGAAAAATAATAAAGGCGCCCTGGTATCTTGAAAGGGTTACTACTTGAGCCAGCCAGGGCTGTCTGCCATTCTTCGAAGTACAGTGATACCTTCAGCCTATGACACAATAATACCAGCTATCATAACCAAGGTCACTAATGCTCACACGATACAACCCACTCACATACCGCAACACAATAACACCCACACTCTTAGAAACTCGGTATCCCAAGAAATCTTAAACTTTTTTCATAGACACTGGTCTGATAGCAGATGAAGACAACCATTAACATTATTTTGGCACATAAATCAAAGTATCTTTAGTCTAGTTTTTGGTACCAATCGATCCTAGACATTTCCCTGAACATTGTTGACGTCCAAAATTGACGATATATATAAAAATGGAAATAATAAATAATGGTTACCTGTTAAGTCTTGCAACAAACATACACTCTAATGATCACCCAAAGGTGTTGTGGTAGTTTAGCAATGGTTTAAGTATATCACTAAGAACGAATCATTTGAATCCTGGGGAGTGTAGTTATGTATGATTACCGTGTTAATTATGTTAACAACACAACAATATTTACAGGAAAACATTATCACATGCATTGTACTGTCGTTCATTATAATGTTTACTGTCAATGTCACTCAAATCGAAAACTAGCAAAATGCATTCCCAGGTGTTCCCTGTCAACCACTCCACAATATACTATACACAATACTGTAAAGCCAATAAATACCATCTATGTCATCACCTACATTGCTCCCTACGTTACTACGTCTTGCACCAACATCACCTACGTCATTCTCTTACACCACCATGCACAGTATCATTTATATCACCACCTATAATGCTCCCTACGCCTCTACCTACAGTACGTCTTACACCAACACCACCTACATCATACTCTACACCACTACCTACAATACCACTTATAATATATCACCATCTACATTGCTCCCTACCCCTCTACGTCTTACACCAACACCACCTACATCATACTCTACACCACTACCTACAATACCACTTATAATATATCACCACCTACATTGCTCCCTACCCCTCTACGTCTTACACCAACACCACCTACATCATACTCTACACCACTACCTACAATACCACTTATAATATATCACCACCTACATTGCTCCCTACCCCTCTACGTCTTACACCAACACCACCTACATCATACTCTACACCACTACCTACAATACCACTTATAATATATCACCATCTACATTGCTCCCTACCCCTCTACGTCTTACACCAACACCACCTACATCATACTCTACACCACTACCTACAATACCACTTATAATATATCACCACCTACATTGCTCCCTACCCCTCTACGTCTTACACCAACACCACCTACATCATACTCTACACCACTACCTACAATACCACTTATAATATATCACCACCTACATTGCTCCCTACCCCTCTACGTCTTACACCAACACCACCTACATCATACTCTACACCACTACCTACAATACCACTTATAATATATCACCACCTACATTGCTCCCTACCCCTCTACGTCTTACACCAACACCACCTACATCATACT
Source organism: Paralithodes platypus (assembly GCA_032716605.1). Lineage (NCBI taxonomy): Eukaryota > Metazoa > Arthropoda > Malacostraca > Decapoda > Lithodidae > Paralithodes > Paralithodes platypus. The sequence continues at coordinate 31,859,439 of CM064492.1, forward strand.
CTACACCACTACCTACAATACCACTTATAATATATCACCATCTACATTGTTTCCTACCCATCTACGTCTTACACCAACACCACCTACATCATACTCTACACCACTACCTACAATACCACTTATAATATATCACCACCTACATTGCTCCCTACCCCTCTACGTCTTACACCAACACCACCTACATCATACTCTACACCACTACCTACAATACCACTTATAATATATCACCACCTACATTGCTCCCTACCCCTCTACGTCTTACACCAACACCACCTACATCATACTCTACACCACTACCTACAATACCACTTATAATATATCACCACCTACATTGCTCCCTACCCCTCTACGTCTTACACCAACACCACCTACATCATACTCTACACCACTACCTACAATACCACTTATAATATATCACCATCTACATTGCTCCCTACCCCTCTACGTCTTACACCAACACCACCTACATCATACTCTACACCACTACCTACAATACCACTTATAATATATCACCATCTACATTGCTCCCTACCCCTCTACGTCTTACACCAACACCACCTACATCATACTCTACACCACTACCTACAATACCACTTATAATATATGGCTCCCTCCCCCTCTACGTCTTACACCAACACCACCTACATCATACTCTACACCACTACCTACAATACCACTTATAATATATCACCACCTACATTGCTCCCTACCCCTCTACGTCTTACACCAACACCACCTACATCATACTCTACACCACTACCTACAATACCACTTATAATATATAACCACCTACATTGCCCCTCTACGTCTTACACCAACACCACCTACATCATACTCTACACCACTACCTACAATACCACTATAGTACGTCTTACACCAACACCACCTACATCATACTCTACACCACTACCTACAATACCACTGTACGTCTTACACCAACACCACCTACATCTCTACACCACTACCTACAATCCAACACCACCTACATCATACTCTACACCACTACCTACAATACCACTTATATCACTTACATCACCACCTACATTGCTCCCTACGCCTCTACCTACAGTACGTCTTACACCAACACCACCTACATCATACTCTACACCACTACCTACAATACCACTTATATCACTTATATCACCACCTACATTGCTCCCTACGCCTCTACCTACAGTACGTCTTACACCAACACCACCTACATCATACTCTACACCACTACCTACAATACCACTTATATCACTTATATCACCACCTACATTGCTCCCTACGCCTCTACCTACAGTACGTCTTACACCAACACCACCTACATAATTCCCTACACCACTACCTACAATACCACTTATATCACTTATATCACCACCTACATTGCTCCCTACGCCTCTACCTACACCAACTCAACGACTATAGTTCACCTGTGCTTGCTCAAGCACCTGGGTTGATGAAGGTGATCTTGAAGGACACACGCTTGGAGAGTGGGGTGCAGGGAGGGAAGGAGGGGAGGGTAGGGAGATAAGGGAGAGATGTGGGAGAGAGGGAGGGTAAAGGCATGGGGAAGGGGAGGGATAAGGTGGAGATGTTGGAGAGCGAGAGGGTGAAGTAAGGAGAGAGAGAGAGAGAGATATGGAGAGTTGAGTTATGGAAAAGTGAAGGAGGGGAGGGTGAAAAGGGATGGAGGAAGGGGGTGGAGAAGCAGGAGAGAGGGAGGGATGAGGGGTGGAGAAGTGGGAGAGAGGGAGGGAGGAGAGGAAAGGGAAAGCAGTGAGAGAGAGGGAAGGAGGGGGGGAGGTGATGGAGTGAGGAGGGTGGCTATGTAGGAGTGATTAGGTGAGTACAGGGAGATTAGTCCGAGAGGAATGAAGAATGTAAGAAATAGAGAAGTTGGAGAATAAGTTATGATTAGATATAGACATTTGGAGAAATATCTATAAAATGAATACATTAAAACATAGATGTGGCAAATATAGTATTAAGTTTTATAAATAATGACTATAATATGAAAATAACTTGTGTAAGCATATAGAACATTTGGTTAGTTTGCGTATAGCCAATGAAGATAAGGTTCAAACGGGAGATCATTGGTTCAAAACAGAATTACAAATATACTGGTTGATTTGACATTGTTGAATGTGAAAACAGAAAATGCAAAAGCTAGAAATGGAAAACATGATATATAATATTTATGACAACAGGGAGGAGATGAAGGAAGTAAAAGAGGAGGGAATAACACATAAGAAAGGAAAGAGATCAATTAAACAAATCTAGGCTGAATAACAGAGGAAGTGGAGCAAAAATAGTGTCGTAAGGCAATATATAGGAATTGCTTGGAAGATAGAGTGCATGTCAGGAGGAATGGAAGGGACAGGGGGAAGAACGATCGAAGAGCAAGAAAATATAAGAAGAGAACAAAGAAACAAATGAAGCAAATGAAAACAGATGTATACTCAGAAAATATAAGAGAGAGAGAGCGAGAGTGAGAGAGCGAGAGAGAGTACTGATCAACAGAAGGGATTGTGATACCTGAAGACTGGAGATAAATAGGCAGCATAAATCAAGCAGCAAGGACAACCAATAAACATAGGACTGTAACAGAAACACTGAACCACCGATAACCAACACATTAGTGGAGATAGCCAGTTTTTAACTTGCGCATAAATTGTCAAGCGGATCTAAACGTTCACACGACAATTGCAAACAGATAATGAGCTGATTTAAGTTGATCATTCCAGCATGATAATTTTATTAGATAATTTTTACAGGTTTTAGGTAATTTGTTAAGAAAAAACAAACACAAATGTACAGTATGTATACATTTATACAGTATACTGTATATGAGAGAGAGAGAGAGAGAGAGAGAGAGAGAGAGAGAGAGAGAGAGAGAGTTAAGGGAAGTGGGGAGAGGGAGAGGGGGTATACCTGCTCAAGTTCACATGTAAATAAAAGTCTAGGTGGATCACACTCCACGTTCACAGTGTATGAATGGCTGCAGTCATTCATTCATTCATTACTCATGTATTCGCCAGAAATAGGGACGACGTCTTTCACTTCGTATGTTCAATTTATGTTAATATCATTCCATCAGTATTTGAGCATGGTACATATTTATGTAACATGAAATGTGTCTAAACACCATATGAGGAGGAGCACTTTGACAACGTTTTGCAGATAGCTTCTTCAGGTCACTAACATAATGTTTTTCTAAGTTATTTCAACATGAAATGTGTCACCATAGGTTTCTACTATATCCTATATTCTAATATAGGCCTATTTGATATGAACATATACTTAGATGCGTGAGCATGTTTGTAAAGAAGAAAATATTAAATTACACTTACCCCGCTCACTCTCATCCTCTATGCACACTGACACACACACACACACACACACACACACACACACACACACACACACATGTTCGAACCTTTGGGAGATATTATATATGTGTGTGTGTTCATAATCCACGTCTAATTCACTTGTCTATCACTTTCTTCAACTTACAATAATAAATCCCTTCCTTGTTTTTTCCCCTTCTCTCCTGTTCTTGAAATAATTCTCCTCCCGTTTCCTTCAATCTACTAACCTTCATCCACTCCTTCCGCCTTCCCTCAGTCCTTTCCCTATTTTATCTATCTCTAAATTATTTTTATCTTGTTTATTATAAAAAGACCTCCGTCTACGTATTGTGAAAAACCTGTTATCCTCCGGCAAATTGTGGGGTTGAGTGAGTTGAGACAGTGAATGAAGGAGGATACATGTTTTTCATAATACGTGTTGCTAGCCCCAAACGCGCGAGCAACTGTGACTTTATTTCAGCCATTTTCACTCGTTGCCTTTTCCGTCAATTCCAATGTTTCATCATCTTGTCATGACTTTGTACTTGCCCTTATATCATTAGTCCTTATATAAATGACTTTGTACTTGCCCTTATATCATTAGTCCTTATATAAATGACTTTGTACTTGCCCTTATATCATTAGTCCTTATATAAATGACTTTGTACTTGCCCTTATATCATTAGTCCTTATATAAATGACTTTGTACTTGCCCTTATATCATTAGTCCTTATATAAATGACTTTGTACTTGCCCTTATATCATTAGTCCTTATATAAATGACTTTGTACTTGCCCTTATATCATTAGTCCTTATATAAATGACTTTGTACTTGCCCTTATATCATTAGTCCTTATATAAATTGTACTTCTTGCAGTCCTCTGCTGTATCTCCCTAGTTTGTTTTCTAATGATTTTATGTTATAATAATTGTTCCCCTATCATCCCACCTGTTGTTCATTTATCCTCCAATGTTTACTCTCAAATGTTCTTAATCATATTGTGTTCACTCTTGCCTTCTTCCTCTTTTCATCATGAGCCTCATTGACCTACTTTGTTCAGAATCTCTACACCATCCGTCTTTCCATCTATATTTTCCTCCCCTTTCTCATACTCTTCTTCTTCCCTTCGTTACACGTTTTTCTTTTCTTATTCCCCGTTTATCTTCCTTCTTATTGTTCATGCTTCACTTATGCCCTGTCCTTCCTTGTTCACTTACTCTCTTACACTCCCTTTCACACATCCCCCCAATCACCCAATCCAGGTCATTCACCCTTCCATCACATTTCTTTCACATTTGAATTCATCCCATCACCTTCCTTTCTCTCTCGTCTTTCCATTCTCCCTCCTTCCTTTCTCTTCTCCCTTATTCCTCCCTCTCACCTTAACTCTCCCTCCTCTTTCCCACTACCAAATACCAACATATTCTGTGTCTGTCTCAATCTCTTTTTCATCTTCCCTACTCCCTCCCTTCACTATCCTTCTATTCCATTCGCTAACTTTTTCTCCTTTACCTCATCGTCTCATCCACTTCTATCCCAATTTGTTCTCACTTTTCCTCTTCCAATCCATCCTCTTCCCTCCAACCCACCTCTTCTCCCTCTTCTTCCCCTCCATCCTACTGTCTTCAACTGCATCCCTCAATCTTCTCCATTTTTCCCTGTCTCACTCTCTTCTCTCACAATTCCCCAATGTTTTCTTCATTTTCCTCTCCCATTATTATCTCTTTCCTGCCATGCCTCCCTCTTCTTTCCTTCACCCTCATTCTCTCTCTCTCTCTCTCTCTCTCTCTCCTCTTCCCAGCCTCATTCCCCTCTCTTCTCCCTCATTCCTAATCTATTTTCAGCCTTAATCTCCTACGCTCCCTCTTCTCTCCCTCCTTCCCTCTTCTCACTTCTCTTTTCTCTCTCTTCCCTGCATCCATCCAGTAAGACTCCCCGGGCCGTCTCGTAACTCCAGATCAACTTACGGGCAAGACTCGCTAAATAATTGAAATACTAACAAGCGCGGCGCCGTCATGTTGCCAAATTAGCGGCTCAGTTTCTTCCTCGGTCACGTTTTGGGCGATGGAAGAGAGGAGGAGGCGGAGGAGAAGAGGGAGGAGGAAATGGGTGGGAGGATGATTTGTGAGGTAGGAAGATGAAGGATGGAGGAAAGTTCGAATTGTTAGTGTGGGAAGAGGTGAAGAGGAGAAGAAGGGGCCGGGAGCAGGAGGGAAAGGTGGGAGGAAGATGTGCGAAGTAAGATAATGAGGGATGGAGGGAAAATGTAAAATGTGTGGGAGGAATGTATTTGGGGAGAAGAAGGAAGAGAATAATTAAAAGGAGGTGGGGCAAAAGAAGGAGAACGAAGGAAAGGAGAAGGGAGAGGAGGATGGAAAGATTTGTGAAGTAGGAAAATGAGGGATAAAGAGAAATGCGAAATTCTTGGTAAGCGAGGAGGAGAAATATAGTACATGTCTGGCAAGAATATGATTATCTATTTTTAGAGAGGTATTTTTGGCAAAGCAAGGAAAACTGGTATTATAAAGTTTTAATAGATATGCCAATATTATTAGTTAGGGGAGTATGAAGGTTGTATTTTTATGTTACTGTTATATTATTTTGTTTTTCAATTTTGTTTATACATCTAGGAAACTTTCACGTCCATTTATATTTAAACTTATATTCCAACTATCATGCTTACAAATGTTCGCAACAAAAAATGCAATGCTCGATTAACTTTTCAGCTATAATTATGTTTTCCTGTAGTAGTTGTGTGCCTTTTGTACCTTTTGTAATTGAACTCATTTAACTATACTGGGGCTTTTGTATTTGCATAGGCTATACAAATTTGCTATGTATACTGTAAAGTGCTTGTATGGAATATCTACAGTACACATATAATTACTGCTTTACCTTACATATTACATTTACCTTACTTATATATATATATATATATATATATATATATATATATATAAAGTAAAACAGTAATTATATGTGTACTGTAGATATTCCATACAAGCACATTAATACTATAGAATGTATATGTGTGCAATGCATATTATACATCCCCCCAATGTTTGTTTAACTCCTATCATTGCCTTGTCCAGAGCCCCCCGCTACATTTGTATTATGCTAGTGTAGGAGAGCAGTACCGCTCGTGGGACGCCACCAGTGTGTCTGATGCCTTCATGATCTCGTTTCAGGTGCCAGTCTGTCCCGTCGTGTTGGATCAGCGCCAGTTCTCGCCCCCTACCATCGTCTGCACTGTCTCTTCTCCCTCAACCCACCTCGTCTCTCCAGTCATCGTCACATCTCTCCACTCCTCTTCTTGTCTCGCCCCCTGCCTTGCCTGCACTCGTCTCACATACATCGACTCTTCACTTCTCGTCTCATCTCCCCACTACTCGTCTCGTGTCTTCACATCATATCCGACCGTCTCATCTACTTCGTCCTGCCTCATCTCTCCCCTCGTCTCATCTTGTTTTATTCGCCTAGCAAAGACTAGGGCTCATCGCCCCACCTTTGAAAGGGAACTACAAGAAATTAAAACCCTATAGAAATTAGTACCATCGAAATACCGAGAGGAACCTTCGTTATCTATAATCAACCGTGTACTGGCAGGCTATTAATGAGTCTTTGTAATAATACGATAATAATAAACTTGCTTCTTGATTCCGAACACAGCGACCAGATCCAGTTGCTGAATACCTAATCTGGCGAACAAAGAGATTCGATCCCCTCCCCTGGTAGTACTAGTGGTTGTGATCGTTAGTGAGGCGAGACAGGGACCATCACGGCCACACCACTCATAATCAATCCAAGGAGGCAGGTACAGGCACAGACCCATAGCCACGCGTCCCGGGCTACCTCATCTGTGACCCTCAGACCCCTACCATCACACACACCACATCACTTTCACCCCATTACAGTGTACAAGAATGCTTTAAAATATATAGTTATACCATCCAGTTCGCAGTGTGAGTAACTTTTGTATTGAGTACTTTTTTTTTAATGCAGCCAGGAATACTGTGAGAAAATATCGGAGTTGTTATTATTGTTGTGTTAGTATTGGAGTGTGTAGTGAGGGCCAATAGTACGTGGGGCGGCAGTACCCTCCCTGTGGGGCGTCTGGGTGATGTAGCCCGTCCTCCACACCCCGCTGAGACACATACCCATCCTCCTGCCCCCTGCACCCCACCATCACACCAAACAACCACAGTCGTCCCATGCACATTTGAACGGATATACTTGTTGCATGATTCGCTTATCTTTACGACTAGCATAACTTTGGGATCTTTACGTAATATAGTATCGGTGGAAGCGATTAGATTATCATAAAACTACAATAGTAGTGTATACAAAATTCATTTCTGATCGTTTTTATTGGTGCGATTTCAAGCAGTGCATGCAATCCGAACTTGTGTATTCTCTCCCTCCCGTGTACCTTGGGACACTCCGAGGTGTGTAAGCCGACACCTCGAACGTGCAGCTCCATCAGCACTCCCCGCATCAGCCATTCACCTCCATCAAAGACTAGTTAAACTGACCTGAAACATCCCATTTGCGTCAGGCCATAATCCCTGCAGCGAGTGATCGATATCTAACAAGCAGCCGGAGCGCATCGGGAGGGTCGCCTCGCATACCTCGGCCAGGCCCCGACCCACCACAGGCTTTGTAGCGGCTTAGCGGGGTGGCTTCTTTATCTGAGGCGGAGACGGTCCGGGGCCACTGATAAGCCTCTCATCCGGCCCCTCTCGGCCTTGTTATCACCGGGGCCGTACATCCCGCGAAAAAGAACACCCGGGAGAAGCAGCAGGCGACGCGGAAGAAGTACAAGATTGTGATCAGGACCTGTGAGGGATAATCGGATTTCACCCACAGAAAAAAAGGGGCTTTAGTTTAATGACATTAGGATCGAGATTGTAGATATAAGATTGTCACTGTGGTATGAAGCTTTACATTAGTATTTAAGCTTATTATGTATGTATTTTTTTATTTTGCTTATATTTCATTCCATTACTGGTATTTCCTAAGACTATTGACTATTAAAGTATCGTGTAATCTATCCATCTCCCTCTAATGAGAAGAATAAATGCATGCCTGAAGAGGGCCATTACAAGATATTTCAGCAGGACTATCTAAAGGGGGTCTTGTTTCAGACTTCACAGGCCCATAACACGGGCATTACTGTAATTGTCTCCGCATGCTAATGAGCCATGTACCAGGGTCAGTAACAGAAGGCCGAATATAGGAGTCAGGACACCCAGGAACACTACACCGCCGACCATACGGCCCCTCCAGCCCACACACATACACATACACATATAGCCACTCACTCACGGTCACGTACACACAATCAAGTAGCTTACACGCTCAATAAGATACACTCAAATGTATACACTCTACACATATATATATACATTAATACACATATGTTGATATATAGATAAAATTATATACATTCACATATTTTACCGATCATAACTACCTATTGACAAACAACCATATTCATAAATATACAAACATTGAATGTTAATGCACATGCAAACTATACAACCACGTACTTCTATGTAAACAGTTACTGGGATTTCATTAAATATTTCAAATCTGTATAGCATTACAAAATAGATACAGTTTATCAATTTGGTCAAACATATACTCCAATGTATTTTCTATAAATGTTGGTAATCTTCCGTGGTCTATACTTTGTCATTTAGATTCTGTGTATGTTAATGTATACTATAATGCAAATTGTGTGGTAAAACATTATCATAAATAATATTCAAATGTCATCTTCAATTTGTATGTAAATCATACCTGTCATCCATACGCAAGGTAACTTATGAGCAGTTGTGTGCATGTCCTCTATGAATAGCATTTAATAGCTGCGAAACGTGACTTTCCCTAGAAAACGACCACTTAAAATAAAATAATAATACGAAAGCAAGGAATCATAAATGTGTTGGTGATTTGTACCTGGTCAAAGTGGAAGGTAGAGAACAATCCCCAAAGGAGGACATCTACCCTAAAGAAGAAAACAAAAATCATACATTTTGTTGTGATTTGTACCTGGCGAGAGTGGAAGGGCGAAAGTCCTGGGCGCGCCAGTAGCCTAAACAAATAACCACGAGCAAACTTCTCCACTTCCTCGAGGGCTCACACAGTTTAACCCTCTCCTCGAACTTGGTCTTCCTGTGTGTCCAGATCCGTCAGGCACATCACAGACAATACAAAAAAAAAAAATGGTCTATTAATAATAGTGAAGATATAATTAAATTTGCTCCTCATCCAAACTATGCATAATAAGATTCCTTTGGTTTTTGATTAAGTAATTTAGATTTACCATTTATACTCCGTAAATTAATCTTTAGCTATAACAAATATTGTTTACATTAAGTTTATGAAGTTTCTGTGATTGTGAGAACATACGTACAAATATGAATATGGACAGTAAGAATGGGGGAAAGTATGCCCTAAGGACTAAATCTATCATTAAAAGAATAGAATCTGAAAAAAACAGAGCAACCACAAGGCGGAGAGAGCCAAAAGAAAAGCAAAAACCTCCTCCACTAAGTAAATATCGCCGAAAGACAGCTAACGCTCGCGAAAGAAACAGAATGAAAGAAATTAACGATGCCTTTAACGTGTTGCAGAAGTCCATACCTGATCTACCTGGTACTGATGCCGAGAAATTGACAAAGATTACGGTACTGAGACTAGCGGTCAACTACATTAACTCGCTGGCCAGTGTCCTAAATGATGACTGTAGCATTGGTGGAACAGACATCGAGGACGTGAGAGAACTGTGGTGCCTTGAAAATGCCCATATGGCGAGACCGGAGCACTGTGTCAGACCGGTTATAAGAACTAGCAAAGTGCCAGTTAGTAGTAGTTCAAATAAAAACAACAAGTGTAACGTAAATATCAAACCGCAAAACAAAGTGTCTAAACCGAAGTGTCCGACTGTCACAAAAACAAATGATTGTAAAGCAAAAAATACAATAGGTGGTAAAGTGACGCCAAAGAGACCGAGTAAATCTAAAAGCAAAACCAAGGTGTGCAAGACGGCGAGCATAGCAACCAGCAACGGGGCTTACATCACCTTGAAGAACGTGGCGCTACAGACACCACCCCACAGACTAGGCAGACACATAGACAACGAGCCGCTCATGATGTCTATGACGGTGAAGAGACCACGGATGGAGAGCTACCTGGGGCCACGGGAGGCTAAGATGCCGCGTCTGGACACTATAACACCTCTGACCACTGTCCACCAGCCCCTCCTTGCCTTCACTCCATATGGCTCAGACTTCTCTCATGTGCCACCCTCCATACCGAACCACAACACCCCGGAGCCTCTGATGGGCGCCACTCCCTTCACGCCTCGATGTATATCAACCACCTGCATAACACTTCCTCCTAACCCCACCGACATCCCCCCACCAACCAATATACTCCAGGACCTCGATAGCCCAGTAATAAGAAATGACGTTTTGCTGGAGTTTCCAAGAAGTGGAAGACACTTTAGCGACTCTTCTTACCCTGATTCAGCATTTTCAAGTGAAGGATCAGCTCCCCCTAGCCCATTGTCTGGTTGCACCTTTACTATGCCAGTCCCAGTACCAATCGGAGATAGTTCCCCAGCTTTTTCTGTCACCTCCAGCGACTTTTCAGTGTGTGGTTCTGCATCAGATTGTGACAGCGTTCTAACGGCTCCCGTAGAGCTGGGCAGCTTGTTAGGGGATGAGCCCTTCGAGGAAGAGCTAGACCACCTCACGTCCACCTTTGCTGATGGTGATGATGCTCTTAACCTCTTCCTCGCACACTCAACCTCGAACTTTATATATACAGACATTGATGATTGTTAGAACTGAAAAACAAACCGTGTTAAATATTCTGCGTTGGCCTTTGATCGTTAACTCGTGCTTGTTTGCTCGCCTGCTAATGACAGTAAGCCAGTGTGTATGACAGACTGACGGGTATACACATGACAGGGATTAATGGGCATGCCAAATTGTATTGACAGTGTCATGTATATGTCTCTGTATCGCCCACACATGTCAAATATTTTGTATTGGAGTGACGGAAGTTGTACAATTTTGTAGAGCATTGTAGTTTTAATTCAGTGAATATGTAATACCTATACGTAAAATTAGTATAGAATTCTACATATCAGCCCCCTGTGTTCACTGACAAAACATGCGATGCTTTCCCACCCTCGCTTATATAATGTAAATAAAGATTTTGATATAAACAATTGTCTTTCTTTATACTTATTCGAGAATAAGAGGTATTATAGTTTTGTTTTCTTAAATCAGAATAGAAAATGTATTATATATATATATATATATATATATATATATATATATATATATATATATATATATATATATATATATATACGGTATGTATACATATATATATATATATATATATATATATATATATACTGTATATGGAGGTTAAATCACAAATACATGTGATCAAATTAATGATGTAGTAAAATTCGCTAGGACGATTGAAACCATGGAACACCAAGCATTCGTCTATTCTTTCAAGACATCTTCAGGGTAATACAAGAAAAGCAGGGGGAGAGTGAGGCTTAAGTACCCGTCCTAAATCGTCTGTGCGTTGCTAACTAGCATATCAAAACAAAAAGTGTTGCCACCCTACTGCCTTTTGCAATATTTTTAGGAGCATACTTTTTTTGCATACAAAATGTATATCTTACAAATTATATATACTTATATAGATACGCCAATGCATTGAAATATGCCTAACAATACAATCTAATCATGTATACAGTTTGATACAAATCAATGAACTTAAGAAAATCAGTACAATACAAAGCATAATATTTAGTAACGTGTACAATATAGCCTATATGAAAATATAACACGATACGTACAAACACAGTGAACTAACACAAATGTATAATAGTAATTACAACGATATGTGCTTTGATGCAAGAGGAAGAAATCTGTACATAAGAATATGGACATAGATTCCTTGGAGAGAGTACAACGTAGAATGACAACAAATATCCACAATATTATAAATCTTTCTTATGAAGATAGGTTGAAGAAATTATAGGCTTACATTCGTTAGAGAGACGCAGAGTTAGAGGGGATATGATAGAGGTGTTCAAGTGGGTTAGTGGGATTAATAAAGGGGACATGAAAGATGTACTTAAGCTCTTAAGCCCAGTGATAGCGAAAGATCTCGAACAAATGGTTTCAAATTATATACATTAAGTTTCAGAAAAGATATAGGCAAATATTGGTTTGGTAAAAGAGTTGTAGATAGGTAGAATAGGCTACCAAGTGCTGTAGTGGGATCACGAACGATAGAGAGCTTTAAGATAAAATTAGATAGACATACGGACGAGATGGGTTGGGTGTGAGGGGGATCTGCCGGTGTGGGCCAGTCGGCGCTCTGCAAACTCCCGTTTTCTGACCTTTGACCGTTTTGCTGAGGTCGGTCCTCATGGTGTTAGTGAGCTGGGCCTATAATTAGGGTTGGGTGTGAGAGGGATCTGAATTGTGTGGGCCAATAGGTTTTCTGCAGAGTCCCATTTTATCACGTTCTTATGTTAATATATGAAAACTGGGAGTCTGCAGAGAGCCAAATGACCTACACGAGGCAGATCCCTTTTATACTCGTATGTAACTTATGCAAATATGAAGATATACATATATATATATATATATATATATATATATATATATATATATATATATATATATATAAACACTTAAAACACTTTAAACACTTTATTATTGTCATATCATGCTACATTGTTTAAGAATGAGAACAAAATAATTCAGGCAATAAAATACATGTCATGACAAGCCTTTTTGTAAGCCAGTAGGCTTTTCAGGCAAAGATTAAATACAAAATAATTCTTAGGGATATTAATACAATTTGATTTAAACAATCAAGGAAATGGGGCAGTTGCAAAGGTCACACCAGGCAGTGACACAGGACGCAGGAATTTCTTATTTATTAATTCATTCATCTATTTATTTGCTTATTTTTATTTTATTGAGACAAAAAAATATATATATTTTATTTTGGTTTGAATGGAAAAATAGTGCCATAATTCTTAAGTGTTGGGTAGGTGAGGTAGGGTGTGCGTCCCGTGTCAGTGCCAAGCGGAACCAGTGTCAAGCCCAGGACCTATGCAGGGGAAAAAAAAATAGGCAGAACAGTATCAAAGTAATAATGTTAAAAGTAGGGAGGAGGAATGACCAATGGGGTAAATAATACATAGAATATACACACAACATAGATAGCACAAGGCACACACAAACATACACACAGTACAAAATAATACATACATGACACACAGTATGAGGTACTAAGGGCGAACATGTATGAGGGAGGGGGAAACTGATAAGGAATGAAATTATTAATTAAAATTGATAAGCTATTGTGGTAGTTTCGAAGAGTAAGTTAGTGGGGAGGACAAGGGGTAAGTCAGTAGGGAAGACACGGGGTAAGTCGGAAGACACGGGCTTAACATTTAGTACAAACTAATATAATGCATTTTTATTTTATTTTTTAAACAGATTAAGTGAGGGCTGATTTTGTATATTGGTTGGTATTTGGTTCCAGATAACTGGTCCCAGGTACGCAAGAGAGTGTCTGAATATTGTTAACCGGTGGAGAGGAGGGCGGGGTAGATCGCGGTGATGGGTTGGGTAGGGGTGAACTGTACGGCCAGGGTATACAGTACATATACATACACATATACATGCATATACACGCATACATTACATACATACAAATACAAATTACATATATAAGAAAAGAACATAAGAAAATGGAAGTCTGCAGAAAGTCGATTGGCCCACACAAGGCAGATCCTTCTCACACCAAACCCTAATTATAAAGCCGAATTATAGGCCCAACTTACTAATACTATGAGGGCTGACTTCTGCAGAGAGCCGAATGGCCCACACCCGGCAGATCCCCCTCACAATTATATATAAACATACACACACGCATACATACACACGGTCACGGTGGCCGAGCGCGCTTAGTACTCTGTATTGGGAGCGCTAGCTCTGGTGTCGGGGGTTCGATCCCACGCGCCGGCAGGGGAAGTTCTCTCAAAAACTTTCCCTGGCTGTGAAGGCAAGATCTGGGCGGATCGTCTCGGGGGACCCACAAAGTCTCCTGCCCACGTCCTACTCCCTTGGGAATATGTAGGCGCTCTCGTTAGCTGCCAGGATCAGTCTGTTGATCCATTAGGATAAGATCTAGGTTAAGTCTGTGTATTTTCAGCCCCATTGGCTGCCGGCTTGAAATAAACCGATTATTATTATTATTATTACACCTACATACACATATACATACATACACATATACAATAATAATTATTATTATAAAAAAAAATAATACATAGTGATCATACCTCGTGTACAGTAGTAATTAGATACCTAACTCAATAATACTATGAGGATTGACCTCACCAAAAGGGTCAATGGTCAAACTACAAGCTGTTTCAGCCTATTATCTGACGGTCTGGACATATATTTCTAGCTCTTTTTATTTTATCATTTTCAAGGAGGAGATTTAGCAGGATGTTATCTATTTTATAAAGGCTATCATTTAGATTCATAGTGTTTCTATATACTCTGATCAAAGCGGACTCGGCAAATAGTCTTTCATGATAGCAGTTTGACCAGTAGATCATCTTAGCTTCATTCCAATGTATATGATGGTTTTGTCTTTGTTTGTGTTTAAATATACCATTAGATTCTTGAGCTGACTTTACTGATTGTTGGTGTTGATAACTCTCACTTCTAATCTTTTTCCAGTGTGTCCTATGTACAGTATATGTCACTACATCCTTTACACGGAATTAAATATACACCACCTGCATCATTTTTAGGCCTTTTATCAAAGTAAACTTGACGGAGTTTTCATAATTGAATACTACAATTGATATTCAAATTCTTGATAGATGTTACGAGTGGTGTTAATTCATCGTTATATGGCAAAACTAAGAAATTTTTCCTTGACAAGGGAGCTCTATTACTTTCATTATAGAAGTTGTTTTCGGCTTTGGCTAAACATTGATCAACAAGACTTTCATGATAGCAGAGTGTCTTGGCTAGATTATATATTTGTTTGTTTTCGTTATCTATGAATTCTGGGTTACATAATTATCCGCAATGCTCTTAGAAACATACCTGAACAAATTGACAGTTTTACTTTAATATGAGGGTTGGAGAAAAAATTAATATATAATTCTACAATTCTTTCTATATATACTGTAAATTTTAAGTGACCATTATTATTTATAATCATGGTATCAAGGAAAGGTTGTTTATTGTTTACTTCTTCATTTTTGAATGAAATCGAGGGGACAAGAACGTTAATTTTATTAAGGAATGAATGGGGATTTTGATTGGTAGGCCAAAGACACAAAATATCGTCAATATATCTAAACCAAGGGAGTCTATAGTTACATATTTTAGGTAAAAAACCGAGTCTCAAAATATTCCATAAACATGTTAGAAATGATCGGAAAGAGTGGATTTCCCATTTCCCATCCAAATGTTTGCTGACAAATCTTCCATTCACAGTAAAGTTAGTGCTGAGGACGCACATTTCAATTAGCTTAATGAAAATATTATTGTTTGTTGGCAAATCTAAATTCGGCAAATCATCTTTAAAAAACCTAATAAGTCATTAACTGGCACTTTTGTAAACAAAGGAATTAACATCAAAACTTATTAGTCTTGTTACGTATCTTGATCCTCAAGTGGTTAACTTGATGAATCTAGATAGCACAGAGATATATATTAAGGTATCAGTCAGCTGAAGGCAAAACAAAAGTAAAATCTAATACAATTATTTCCTGTTGTTGCTTCCTTTCCTTTTGGATCTTAGGACTTAGTATCCTTTATTGACTGATACTCTTTAATTATGAAAAATACTGAAACTAATTAAAGTCATGTAGTATTTATAAAGAATTATTATTTAACCAAAGCTTAGTAGGCTATGGTTATGAACCGAAGAAGTTATATCTAAAGAAGGACTATTAATTCTATAAAAAGTCTTGAAAGATAAATATTAAAGTAAGAATATTTCTGTCTCTTACCCTTTTTGAAATGAATAGATAGTTTTCTTATATGTCCTTTTATTTATATTTAATGTAATAATTCTTGGTTCTTGTCTTACGTTAACAGTATTATATTATTATTATCATCAGGATTTATATCAAAGTCACATAAAAAGTTAGATATATATTTAATAATTAGTTAAATGTATTTCTTAACCACGTAACATTGAGGTTTGATTATGAGAAAATTAAGTTACAGGATCGCTTCATAGATTCGATTCAGGTCTCACTCAAATAATATGAAAAGCAAAAATAATATTTTGAAGCTAAAAGAATTTTCTTCAGCTTAGGAAATCACTAGAAGTAATATTAACACAGCCATGTTAGTCCAAGGCGATATTACTAATATGAGACAATAGCATCACCGTACTAAGCACCGTTAAGCAATGTAAGCTTAATTAAAAGTAAATGAAAGAACTCGTAAGTATTAATATAAAACAATAGTATTACTTTCATCATAACCCAATTACTTAAAGAGTTGCTTTAGTCCACAAGTTAGTCAACTAAAATAGTTAAGTACATAATAATAGCGTTAACGTTAATTCCCAATCAAATAGTTAAGTACACAATAATAGCGTTAACGTCCCAATCACATATCTCACTAACCAACATAACGTAAGTGTTTACACGGAACACACTTAACACACACATATATAATCTGACTGACAGTCACAATCCCATTATAATACTTCACCCCGTCTTCCTCCAGCTGCAAGTTCACCTTTCCCAACTCCAAATGAGACTGATTTGAATGCCCACAACTCGGGTCTTATATACTAAACAATGATGGTGTAGGAACGAATCAGGAGGCGAGTGATGGTGCGCGCCCCTATCATAGCTCCTCTAGTTGCATAGCAGGTGCCTGGTCCAATCACAGCTCCTGGCGTCGATCATACGTCATAGCGTCGGGTCATCGAAGTAGTTTGCAGGGTCCCCTATGACGCACGCAGGTGTGAAGGCTTGTTTGCTGGTATGCGGGCGAGCTGGTTTCCCACTCGCTAGTTCGCTCGCTAGTCTGCTTCGCCGTTTGGGTAGTTTGACTCCTTCAACTCTAATTCTAACTCTTAAATTAACATACAGGGCTCTGTATGTCAGAGTCTGCAAGGTGAATTGTTGTTTCTAATTTTACTAATTAAATCACTGGAGTTTTTACATGTGAATCAGAGATCGTGCCAACTAATGGAGATACAACTTACTAAGACATGTAGATAATTTATAAGTGGCAGACCCTACTGAACTGATGATAGGTCGAAGAGTTTTATCAGGTTTATGGATTTTGAGAAGGCCATACATGTAAAGTAAGGTGGGGTTTATAATTTATAATATATATATATATATATATATATATATATATATATATATATATATATATATATAATAATAATAATATATATATATATATATATATATATATATATATATATATATCATCATCATCATCATCATCATCATCATCATCATTACCCATGAGGAGTCCACTACTGGGCAAAGACCTCCAATAAGTTTGTCCATGATTCCTGATGCCTTTCCAGTCATTGCCATGCTACCCCTGCAATATATTCTATCTCGCCTCTCCACCTCTCGTCTTGTATGCTTTTTTGGGGTTTTTCCTGTCGCGTTTTCTTTCTCTGGGGTCTACTCAGTTAGTCTAATACTCCACCTATTGTCCTCTCTTCTTGCTAAATGTCCTGCCCATCTCCACTTCTGCCTTCTTATAATTTCTAGGATATCCCTGACTTTGGTTTGTTCTCTTACTCACGATGCTCTCCTTCCTATCTTTAAAATGTATTCCTGACATTGATCTTTCCAGTGCTCTCTGTGTACTCCTGAGCTTATTATCTGTTGTTTTTGTTAGTTTCTAAGTTTCGGATCCATATATCATGGTTGGTAGCACACACTGGTTATAAATTTACGCTCAAGGCATATTGGTATTGTACTTTTCATGAGATTCCTCTGTCTGCCGAATCCTTTCCTTCCTAGAGTGATTCGCCTTTTTACTTCATGTTCATTGTCATTTGTTCGTCTCAATAATTGGCCAGAATATTAATTTGTATCCTTCTATCTATCTATCTATTGCCTGACGCCGTGATCCCCGAAGGGGTGGCCACGAACGAACCGCCCCTATGCACCTCTGTCCCCAGTCAGTCGACGCCCCTCCCCCCAACCAGCACCACCTTCGTTCATGTACTTCCTCACTCCATCCTTCCACCTCATATTCGGTCTACCTCTCCCCCTCTGTCCCTCCACCTCGCTCTCATACACCCTCTTAGTCATTCTCTCGCTTTCCATACGTTCCATATGGCCGAACCATCTCAAGTTGTTCCTTTTCACACTTTCCAGCACATCTACCTCCACACCACACCTCCTTCTTACTTCCTCATTAGTCTGTCTATCCCTCCATGTAACTCCGCACGCACTCCTTAAGTAATTCATTTCCACTGCTCTCACTCTTGGTCTGAGTCTCTCAACCAACGTCCATGCTTCGCTTCCGTAAGTCAGTGTCGGGATTACCACACTGTCATGCAAGGACTTCTTCACTTCCATACTGACCACCCTATTTCTTGTTACTGCTTTTAGCGTTCCTACAACCCTCTTCCCCTGTTGTACCCTCTCCCGCACCTCTTCATCCATAGTCCCATCTTTACTCAACACACTGCCCAGATACTTAAAAGAGTTGACGATCTCCATAGCCTGACCGTTCAGCTTCACCTCACACTCTGTGACTTCACCCCTTTCGAAGACCATAACCTTGCTCTTCCCCGTATTTACCTTCAAATTCCGTTTTTCGCACACTGTTCCAAACTCATTTACCAGACCCTGCAACTCCCATTCATTATCACTCATCAGAACTGTATCATCCGCAAACAGCAGTATAGGTAGCTTCCACTCAATTCCCTCCCTTTTCAGCGATACACCAACATCCACTGCTCTTGATAGTATTTCTTTCATAACTCCATCCATATATACAGTAAACAACCACGGGGACATCACACACCCCTGTTTCAAACCAACATTCAGGTCAAAGAACTCGCTCTGCTCACTCTCCACACGTACTGCCGCCTTTGCACCCTCATACATGCTCTTCACTGCTTTCAGCAACTTGCCCTCTACTCCGTATATTCTAAGTACTTTCCACAAACCTTCTCTATCCACTCTGTCATAGGCCTTCTCCAAGTCCATAAAGGCAACATACACCTTTTGTTTCTTCTCCAGATACTTCTCCACAACACAATTCAGGGTAAAAATCTGATCTACACATCCTCTTCCCTTCCTAAAACCTCCCTGCTCGTCGCCTATCCATTTCTCCGTTCTCACTCTCACTCTCTCAATCACTACCCTACTGTATACCTTCCCTACTACGCTTAGAAGACATATTCCTCGGTGGTTACCACACACTCCTCTTTCCCCTTTGCCCTTATATAGGGGGACTATTATGCCAGTCTTCCACTCATCGGGTGCACTCCCCTTCTCCCATGCTAGTTTGCACATTTTCCATACCCATTCTATCACTATCTCACCTCATACCTCAACATTTCCCCACACACTCCATCTGTTCCTGGTGCTTTCCCCAACTTCACCCTTTTCATGGCTTCCCACACTTCTGACCTCCTGATCCCCACCTCCTCCTCCACTACTTCTCTTCTTCTCCCTCCCATACCATATCCAGCTATGTTTGCTGGCTCTTCATTCCTTTCATTTAGCAACTCACTGAAGTACTCCCTCCACCTTTCGACTCTCTCTTGCTTCTCGGCTAGCATTCTCCCATTCTTATCTTTCACACCCTTACTGTTTCCCTTGCTACCTTCCCTAACTTTCTTGACTTCTTTCCAGAACAGTTTCTTACTCTCCCTCCATTTTACACTCAGATTCCTTCCAAATTCCTCATCTACTCTTCTCTTACTTTCCTTCACTATTTCCTTTAAGATTTCGTTATCAATCATCATTATTATACATTGCGCTTTATCATTGTACATAACTTTGATTTTACTCCTACTTTGAAACTTTGTTTATTGAGATCATAGAGTATTTCTTGAAGCTTATTAGTGGAAGAATTTTAGGATAAATATATTCAATCGACCTAACAAATTAGCAGGAAGTCGAAACTTGGTACACTTGTAAACTGAACCCTATTGATGAATATATTCAAAGTCCCAACAAATTCAAGTTGTGCTCCAGCCACCATCTTGGAAAATGTCGGCTGATTTTCGTGTTTTTGTAAATAACTTCAGAACCGTAAAAGTTACACAAATTTACCAGGAGAGCAATATAATTCCACATAAAAGTATAAATAGTTTATGATTCAATCGTTTTTTTGTACGATGAAAAATAAAAAAGGTACGCAAAATAAAATAAATAATTATTCTATGCATCACTGCACACATGACTTTCAAACTAGGTTAATGGGTAGAAATTCGAATATTTTGTAGTCATTTATTATTTCAGAACCATCACAGTTTAATATTATAGGCAGTACGGTTAAAAAGTAAAACACAACAGAAAGAACTACAGAAAAATATGATAACTTTGTTGATGACGGATCGGTTTGGAGTAACAATATTCAAAACAGTTATATTATTCCTTCATTTGACATATAAGTACTGAACATTAAAATAATTATGAATGTTATCCTCAATACATACATTACTAATATACTTTATGTAAAATGTGACGTGCATTCTTCTTTATCTTATATTCTATACAGTATATGCTCAGGCCCAATCCCCACTTTTTCCCATTTTTTTTCCTCTATTTTATTGTATTTTTATTTTATTTTTATTTGGGGTTTATCTTATATACTGAAGAAAACTGTAACATGGGAAGAATGTTCATGTATTGATGATATCCATGATGTTCAGACAGGTTTTATGGATAGAACATAAAATAGCATTTTAATGAATGGTGACAGTAATCCTTGGACACTTGGGAACATGACTATTGCTAACTATAATCGTCTGTTGTTACCTAAAATGAAAATGTGGTAATCTAAGTCTTGAGGTACAACGCAGTAGTACAGTATATAATTTTAACACTAAGGCACTGTGTGATATCTCTAATGTTGAATAAAGTCATCTAACATAAGCTAGGAAATCAAATGTATTTGTGTCTCCCTGTTTTAAGTATAATTATCTAATTAGTACGCAAAATTAAGCTAGATTGTACATTTATTGCATTATGTGTAGTATCATATTGCAACACACTCAGTTATCAGTAAGTTGTATAGTAGCGTTTCAACATAAGAGTTCTCGCAGGTAGTTCCTTCACATCCTACACACATCGCTGAGCACAGCAAACCAAACTGTATGCACTTGCATCTTTTGGTGCATCTTAGCTTGCAGTTACATGAAATGAGGTTAAAAAGTTGTGATGGAGCGGCTTTCTTGGTAGGAGGGACAGGCCTCACTTCTTTCCCAATCTTTATCTTCGCTGTGGCTTTGTGTAAACGGACCACAGCAGTGCCTTTTGCATAAGATTATATATTCTCTTAGAAGTTTGTATATGTTTCATATATTCCTTGTTTATGTAATGACTTTGCTATAGCTGTTATCTGTGCCGAATAGAAAGGTATTTTCAAAGTCTGCAAAAGCTAAACAAAGACCTTGTGGTTTATTCCGGGAAGATACTCGAAGTGGAAGGAGAGAAATTGTTTAGTGCACTTCACTCATTACAGAGTGTGCAAAATATTATCTACTCTCTTCTTGAACTGCTCTAATGAAGAACTGTTTACAAATTCTGAGGGAAGTTTGCTCCAGGTAGAACAGTTTTTATATGTGGAAAAGGTTCCACAAATACTGGTGCTGAACCTTTTAAATTCTAACTTTCAGCTATGGTTGCGTGTTGTATATATATTTAGGCTAAACAATTTGCTATAATCCATAATGTCAAACCCATCAAGAATATTAAAAACGTCAATGAGCAGACCTTGTAGTCTGCGTGTTTCCAACGAAAAGAGATCAAGAGCTCTCAATCGGTCCTCACAGCTCAGTCTTCTAATCGATAGGATGAGTTGTGTAACTCTAGCTTGTACCGTTTCTTCTCTCTATCCTGAGCGCTGAAGACCAGAATTAAACAGCATACTCCATGAGAGGCCGTATCAGAGCGCTGTAAAGTGTGAGGACTATTTCCTTTTTTCTATACTTAAATGGCCTCGCAATATAGCCCAAACATTTATGAGTTTTGTCTCTACTTTAGAATCACAGCTGATCAGAACACCCAAATCCTTTTCCAAGTCAGTCGTTCCCAATAACGAAAAGCCTGACTTGAGGCTTGCTTGGCTGATATGCATTCCCTTGCATTTTTCCAAGTTTAGTGGCATCTATCAAGTATTCATGTCTCCAACCATTCACCCAGTTTGTTAAGATTTCTGCCAGGAAAAGTACGATTTTATCTTGCACTTCTCGTACAACTTGGGGAAGAAAGTCATCAGGGAAAGATGACTTGAACCTATGCTACATATATATTTGTTTTGCTACTTCCTCTCGGGTACATCTAATTATGTTAACAACAACACTCTCATGCGACTTGGCATGTCAATGGTACTTTCCCTTGTGAATACTGAGGCAATATAGTTTAGATATTTAGCTATATCCGTGTCAGAGCTTTGTAGTTGGCCTGCTGGATCGGATCCTTTAGTGGTCTAATGCTACTTTTGAATGGCTTGCTGCTGTGCATATAGCTGAGAGAGAGAGAGAGAAAGAGAGAGAGAGAGAGAGAGAGAGAGAAAGAGAGAGAGAGAGAGAGAGAGAGAGAGAGAGAGAGAGAGAGAGAGAGAAGTACACACACACACACATACTTTCACACATACAACAAAAATTAACCCAAACCACAAACCAAACAACTGCAGTAACTTCTTTTATGAAACTGACAAAAATACTATTTAACCATAAACATTTTTCAGCTGGGTAAATATGATGAACATATTATCAAACCATGAAGAATTTTCCACGTCATCAATTGTCCACTGAAGCCCTAACAATACACACACACACACACACAAACAAACACACACACACACACTTTATGCCCACAGCAGCTCCATAATAGGCTACTTCTTGCCACCAACCTTACTATTCTCCTTTCAAATTAATCATGCAGGAAATGTTCACCCCTGAGTATAATAATGAATGAAGGGAGCCCAACCTCGCATTTTTTTCTCTTGCTCTCCCTCTCTCTCTGGCTTGTATCCATTCGGTCCCATTCAGCCTACTATTTTAAGACGTTTACCCCCATCCAGGTGTCAATATTTTCCTGGCGAGCGGTAGCGAGGCAGCATATATATAATTTTGTTTTGACAGCAAGCTAAATTTGTAAATTTTTCGATAGAAAAATTTCTTCGGCGAAGCCGGATTTCTCCATACAATGCTGGCTCGCTATTGCTCGCCAGGAAGAAATTGACACCAGGATGGGGATAAACGTCTTAAAACAGTTAGCTGAATGGGGCCGAATGGATACAAGCCAGAGAAAGAGAGAAAAGGAGAGAAAGAGAAACAAAACAGGTGAACCCCCTTAACATGAATGGCTCGTAGGGGCACGTGGAGGCGCCCTTGAAGCTGATTAGATAAACATATACAGGATACCCAAAAGATATACACAAAATATATGGAAGCAATCGGGAGTAATTAGCATGAGGAGAAGGGTGATACAAACTGTCTTTGCTCGATTATATTTGATCTTGGCGGAAATGTTAGACCCTTTGCAGTTAATTTCTCGATAATTAATGGGAATATAAGAAACTGATATGTGTCTGAATCATACCCATTAATGCAAGGTTTTCATAATTAACAACATATTTGGCTATACAAATATTATAATAGTTGAGTAATTAAAATAGAAACAAGTACATTTATCACCAACTTTAGAAACAAATGCAATAATATAAAAACAAAGAAAGAAAACAGAAAATAGTTAATCTTGAACGAAGAATCCTACTGCAGAACCGGCCTACCCACCAGGGGACGAGGCGAGGCTGCTTATATACCCTTCACCACCGTTACATAATTGTCATCATATTCTGTTTACCATTAGATGATTTTCTTTAGTTTGTAACTACCTATGCGACTCAAATGGGTAAATACAATCTCAATAAACCCTCTTAATAACATAGGTCCTACTTAAACTGCATAAAATCATTTCACTTAAGCCAAAATTATAGGTAAAAAGGCGTCATGGTGCTGAAGGGGTTAACTAGCTGTGATTACTCAGCACGGATTGGTAAGGTCGTGTGATGAGTGAGAAGTGTAGACAAAAAGTACAAATAATTAATATCTATATTACATGGATCTCTATTGGACTGGGTTTCACTAGTCTATTAGTACCTTGTGAAACTGAGAACAAGAAGAGTAAAGTTATTAGTACCTTGTGAAACTGAGAACAAGAAGAGTAAAGTTATTAGTACCTTGTGAAACTGAGAACAAGAAGAGTAAAGTTATTAGTACCTTGTGAAACTGAGAACAAGAAGAGTAAAGCAAGGCCTATTTTGTCTTGCAAAAATTCTTCTAGTTCTTATATGGCATGAATACATGTGAAAAGTTATAATATACATCATGAGATACTAATAATTTATATATAGTATAGCTGAAACGGACAGGAGAGCTAGCGGTATTGCTGAAAACAAAACAAACAATGAAATAAAATAAAAAATACATATATAATAACATAAACATTACTAGATCCAACATAGTTGATAGTTCCAAACGAGAACGAGAACTAGAAGTGAGATATAAGACAATAATTGTTTTTAAAGCTTAGGCTACTACACAACTAGAACTACACAACACCGGTCAACATGGGTTCAGAGCGGGAAGATCATGTCTCTCACAACTTTTGGAACACTATGACAAAAATTCTTAAAGCGCTAGAAGAAAAGAAAAATGTGGATGTCATTTACACCGATTTTGCTAAGGCATTTGATAAATGTGACCATGGTATAATAGCCCACAAACTGAAAGCAAAAGGTATAACTGGGAAAATCGGACGGTGGATATACAATTTCCTCGTAAACCGAAAACAATCGGTAGCAGTAAACCAAGTCACTTCTGAGCCTTCGGATGTCAAAAGCTCAGTGCCCCAAGGAACAGTGCTAGCGCCCCTTCTGTTCCTCATACTAATTTGCGACATAGATACCAACACCAGACACAGTACGGTGTTGTCTTTTGCTGATGACACAAAATTAAGCAAGATAGTAAACATACAAGAGGACACGGGCCGACTGCAGGAAGACATGAATGTAGTGTTCCAGTGGACCAGGGAAAACAACATGCAATTCAATGAGGAAAAATTCCAATTAACACGGTACGGAGATAATAATGGTGTTAAAGAAATTACAAATTACTTAACAGAATCTAACCACATAATAGAACGGAAAGACAGTGTGAAAGACCTTGGGGTATTAATGTCTGAAAATATGGGTTTCAAAGTACATAACCAGGTCAAAGTGGCGGCTGCGAAACGTCTAACGGGTTGGATTCTGCGTACTTTTAACCCCTAAAAGTCGGCGCGCAACTTAAGTCGAGTTAAATAAAGCTGGACTATGTGGCGGCGCTCGACATAACTCGAGTGGCAATTTCAGCACGTAATGTTGCTGAGAGAGAGAGACAAGTGGTGGCAGGAGAGTAGCGAGTGTATGACTGCTCCAGACCACCGCGGCGAACCTACTGACACGAATCTCACCTCCCTCCTACCTCTCTCACTCGCTATATACGGAATTGTATCGGGAAAGTGGCTAATTACATGCTTTTTGCACTCGCGTTGCACGGTTATTGCAAGAAAACTAGCCATCATAAAAGGATCATTATGGTGTTATTCGAAAGCTCTGTTTATGCCCTTTCAGGGATAGATACTTGTTTTACGTTCTGGGTCTTATTTAGGCATGAAAATGATCACGTAAACAGCCCTATTTTGGCTAAAAACACCCCGCTGGGCGGTACATATAAATAAACCGCATAGGCCGCTCGTAAAGGGTTAAAACACGCGGTGAATTGCCTATGATAATGCTCTTCAAATCTCTAGTGCTACCGCGGCTTGAATACTGTAGCGTATTAACATCCCCATACAAAGCAGGTGAAATAAATGACGTAGAGAGTGTACAAAGAAATTTCACTTCGTATATAAGTTCGATAAAACATCTACACTATTGGGAGCGTTTAAGAGCACTGAATCTGTACTCACTGGAACGTAGAAGAGAACGTTACCTAATAATATACATGTGGAAAACCGCAGAGGGTTTAGTACCAAACCTACATACTCCGATAGTCATGAAATTCAGTGATAGGAGAGGCTGGGAATGCGAAATCCCCCGGATGAATAACTGGGGTGCTATGGGCTCTCTGCGAGAGGGCTGGTTATCACACAGAGGCCCACGTCTCTTCAACAAACTCCCACGGCGAGTAAGAGACATCAGGGACATCTCGTTAGACAACTTCAAGAGAGCCCTAGATGTCGAACTGCAAAAAGTGCCAGACGAGCCCATCCTCGCAAGGGAGCGAGCTGTCGCTTCAAACAGTCTACTGCACCAAATCACCACCCATAACGAGGGGCGTCGCGCTCCTTGGTGCCGCTAGAAGAGTGGCGAACACATCAAAAGGTATCAAAAGGTAAGGCTCAAACTATCTTGTCATTCTCATGCTAAATATTTCTGTGCTGTTCATCTTTCCCCCAACTCTACCGATGTTCCCAAATTCTTTGACTATCTAAGCTCTAAAGTGGAACACATTCAATCCATTTCTCCTTTCTCAGAAATCTCTATTTTAGGAGATGTCAACATTCACCACCACCAATGGCTCTCCTCTCATTCTACTGACCAACCACCTTGGATGATTCCTCCCTCTCCACCCCTCTCTCTCCTACTTATGCCTAATCTCTTCTAAAGATGTACTTTCTACCCTCCCTGGGCTTAATACTAAGAAGGCGTACGGCCTGGATGGTGTTCCTCCTGTTGTACTAAAAAACTCCCTGCCTAGGCATACTTGTCTTCCTCTGTCTCTCCTCTAGTGTGTTTCCTTTCTTGCTGGAAGTTTGCTCTCATTCAACCTTTCCCAAAGAAGGGTGACCGCTCTCAACCCTCCATACTGTATATCATCCAATTGCTCTCATCTCTTGTATCTTTAACATTTTGAAACTATTCTTACTTCCAAATTTCTTAAGCATTTATCTTCTTATAATCTACTCTCAGAGTGCCAGTATGGCTTAGAGTGTTTAAGATCTGTATGTGGTAATCCAGGTTCGAATCCCGGTAGGATCACATGCTTTCATTAATTTAATTGGGAAGTGTTTGGTGTTGGTAGTGAAATTAGTAAATTAGATTATTCCTATAGGTTCAGGAACATTTCATAGCAAGGTCGGTCCTTAGAGATCTGTGGCCCATTAAATGTCCTTTCCTTTCACGTAAGCATTAGGCTATTCAGTGTGCAGTTGAGTTTGAGTACATGATTAGATTGATTGCCAGTATTCGATTAATGGATATGAAATAGTAGTCATGTACTAACTTAACCTTTACTGTCTTGATGGTGTCATGCTTAGAGTGTTTAAGATCTCTATGTGGTAACGCAGGTTTGAATCGGTAGGATCACATACTTTCATTAATTTCATTGGGAAGTGTTTGGTGTTGGTAGTGAAATAAATACATTTAATTATTCCTTAAGGGTCGCTCTACAGATGATCGTCTATCATATCTTACTAACTCTTTGTCATCCTCCTTTCGGGACTTCGGTGAGGCCTTTCTATTGCCCTAAACATATCGAAGGCCTTCGATGGAATCTGTCGCAAATCTCTAATTTTTAAACTACCCTCCTTCGGTTTTTATCCATCCATCTGTGCCTTTGTCTCTAATTTCCTTTCCGGCTGTTCCATAACAGTGGTTGTGGATGGCCATCGTTCATTTCCTCATCCTATCAACTCTAGTGTTCCTCAGGGTTTTGTCCTATCTCCAATTATCTTTCTAATTTTCATAAATTATATTCTCAACTGTACCTCAAGTCCTATCCATTCATGTGTAGACGACTCTACCTTACACTATTCAACTAGTTTTCCAGAATGCCCAAGCAAGCAATCCCTCAAAAACAAACGTAATGAAGCCATACAAAACTTATCTTCTGATCTAACTACCATTTCCAATATGGGCAGAGAAAACCTTGTTGCCTTTAATGCTTCCAAAACCAAATTTCTCCATCTATCTACCAGTCGTGAACTCCCGGAGGACTATCCGTTACACTTAAACAATAAAAAAACCAACCCTTCATCTTCTGTCAGTATTCACAGTGTCTCTTATTCTTCTGATCTCTCTTGGAAGGACCATTTCATCATTCTTGCTCCCAGAAGCTGGATGTGGTCAACTGCGTTTTTGTTTACCCCTCCACAGCTTCTTGCTCTGTACAAGGGCACAGTGTATCCTTGTATAGTTTATTGTTCACATGTGAGCACTACTAGACAAAGACGAAAGGGAAGCCATTCGTATCATTAACTACCGTCCACTCACCGACTCTCTACAATTTTTCTCTCTTCCCCGCAATGTTGCATCTCTCTCGCTATTCTATTGCTACTACAATAATCAGTGTTCCTCAGAGCTCTCTAATTGTATACCACCTGCTCTATGTAGGGTACGTAGTACCCGTCTTGCAACACAATCCCACCCTTACTCTCTACAACTCTCCAACTAAAGAGTGAAACGATACTCCCAATCTTTCATCAATTCAACAGCTGAGCTCTGGAACTCTCTCCTTGAATCCATCTTTCCCTCATCCTATGACTTAGATTGCTTCAAACTCTGTGTGTCTAAACATTTTGGCTCAAACATTCCTTGATGTTTGCCGTCACTCTTTCAACTCTGGGGGAGGCACTCGTCATAAGCAGTTTTACCTTTTGTCTACCTCATCCACATAGAAAAAAAAGTCTATATATAATTTAGCGATACATTGCTGAACGAGCTCACTAGACGAGGTTTTACAAAACTAAATAAACGAGTTAGTTTGGTAAAGTACAATATATGTATGGTGGAGGTGAATAGGGTTAATAATGGTATCTATTCTCCTATATAAAAGCTGCCACCATCGCAGGCTTACCCTGGGATTAATTAGATAACTCAAATTAATGTTAGGTTAGGTAAATGATACTTGAGAATAATTAACAATAGTATAATGATTATGTTCCTTCCAACAATGAAAGATATCTTAAGACTTATTCAGAAGTACACTAATATATTGATTGTATAAGTATTCGTAAAATTTAAGTATGGTATATAGTCTGTTATCACACACAGAGCTAACCTCTGACCCTTCGATGAGCGAGCCGGGGTCTCTGCCTTTTCTGCTCTCGCTCTCTGGATACTTTGAGCAGTATGTATCGCCTTACTAGTGGTTGTCCCCTCACAGGATGGGGGGCGCTGCTCAATAAACTCGCCCCTCGGGGCAAAATCAAAATCAAAATCTCTGGATATCCACCTTATATTATGTTGGGTTACGCCCCTCATTATGACGTAAAACCACTCAATATCATTCACGTGTACATCACGACCAATCCTAGTACCTGTCGATAATGACGTAATAAGGTGTGGTTTCCAACGTGACCTGTTCTGGCTAACTTTCCATCAGAGCGGTCACATGTAACCAACTCTATTGTGAGATCTTGGGAATGCTGACTAGGTAGCTGACGTCTACTTAAACCTCAGATTCTAGGCGCCAGTACCACTTGTCTCCATCATGTACAGTCGATGTAAGAAATACTATGTTTACTAATATGAGTAGTTGTATTAAGGTTATTATAGTGAGATATACTTTAAATATGTATTCTAGTGTTTAAGTAATTCACGGAGTAATAGTTGGATATATTGGAGTACCTAACATATACTGCATGTACTGTGTGTGTGCATATACATTATATATATATATATATATATATATATATATATATATATATATATATATATATATACATATATATATATATATATATATATCTATATATATATATATATATATATATATATATATATATATATATATATATACCAGTATATATAATATATTTACGTAGGGCACATGGTACCCGTCTTGCAACTCAATCCCACCCCTACTCTGTGCAACTCTCCAACCCGAGAGTGAAACGTTACTCCCAGTCTTTCTTCTACTCAACAGCTGAGCTCTGGAACTCTCTCCCAGAATCAGTCTTTCCCTCTTCCTATGACTTAAATTGCTTCAAACTCTGTGTGTCCAGGCATTTTGGCTCGAACGTCCCTTGATTTTGGCCCTGTCACTCTTTCAACTATGGGCGAGGCACTCGCTATAGGCAGTTCTGCCTTTTGCCTCCCTCAATCACATAGAAAAAAAAAATATATATATATATATATATACCGGTATACAGTATATATATATATTGTTACGAGGGGAGGTTCGGGAAAAGCAGATGCTCTAATAGCCTAGCCCACAACATTGTCCAAACGAAACGCCGTTGCAAAAAGACACCAATGCTGGAAGTCATGCACCCAACACTGCCCACCGTACTACACTAACCCTGCAACAGACACGCTCTTGATATCTGACTCAAACACCAAGACACGCAGGTTCTCTAGGAAAAGGGGTTATCTTCCTCTTTTCTCTATTTAAGCAGTAATACAAGGAGACACAAAACTATCTACTGTCCCCGAGTCTGGTTGATATGTTTTTAGTATTTCAAGATTACTTCTAAGGTTATTCTAAACTGCACAAAAATTACCAAAACATAATACTGCTAGACTCCCAGAACAATCCATATCATGCTCAATTGCTCAGGAATTGAGAATAACATGAAGCAAAAACCATGGGAATAAGTCTCCTGCAGTAGCCCAACAATACACAGGGGCTGGCATCTCAGTAGGTTGTGGGGTTGGCTTCTATGAGTCACCGAACAAACCACTGTAGATGCCAACCTCAATAATACATAAGATATATATAATATAATAAATAATAATGCAGTAGAATAATGGAAAAGAAATGGAAGAAAAAAGGTATGAAGCTTATAATCTAGAATGCCACAAGAACGGCTGCAGTAATTAAAAACTCTAGAATGCAAAATATTAATAGTAAGACAAAACTTTAATGCTCAAGATGATTCCAGGCCTGCCTTAATACTATACATTAGGAAAACAAATGATTTGTGAGGTATTTAAGGGAGCTATAGGGCAAGCCCACCACAGACTGGACAGTACATTTGTTCGATACAGTGCTTGTCTCGGGAGTGTCGCTACTAGACTCGCTAGTATGGCCGATAGAGTCCAGCCAGGGGCCCGCGTGGGAAGGAAAGGCTCCAGGCGCCGCTAGACTACATAATTATATCAGGTGCTTGTGCTCTCATTAACAACACAAAAGTAATCAAATAAATATAAGACATCATTGTGCAAACTCAATGATCAATGAAATAATCCCCCAAGGGCTGAACAAAAGAGGTAATTATACTCGTGGCAACGATGGCAGCGCCCCATTGACGACCACAGCTCACACGTGGGAATAAGAAAGAAAGAAATATAGCAAGGCAACTAGCCTCTCCCCAGGCTATATGAATTATCATAACACACATGCAACTGAACTGGGGTATAATTTCAGCTGGATGTGACAATATGTATACATAATTATATATACCGTATGTATATATATATATATATATATATATATATATATATATATATATATATATATATATATATATATATAAAATACATATATACCGGAATATATATATATATATATATATATATAATATATAGCTATATATATATATATATATATATATATATATATATATATATATATATATATATATATAAAATTATTTTTATTAATCTCACCACCACACCCCCAATGAAATTAATTAAAGTATATATGATCCACCGGGATTCGAACCCGGGTTATCACACACATAATGCCACCTTAACCATTACACCACCAGGACGGTGGTGTATACATATATACCGGTATATATATATATATATATATATATATATATATATATATAAAATACATATATACCGGTATATATGTATATATATATATATATATATATATATATATATATATATATATATATATATATATATATATATATATATATATATACATAATACATATATACCGGTATATATATATATATATATATATATATATATATATACAGTATATATATATATATATATATATATATTAAATGTCTGGTTGGTATTTCAACTCGACTTTGTATAATCTCGTTAACAATCCTGTAATAGGATATAGTGAGATAGAATATGCTCGACAGGGTCACGTCTAGCTTTATAAATCTTGCATTAACTTCTCAAACACAGGTTACTTTACACTCTAATTTATTAAATGGCATGGAATGGTAACTTAACTATACCGATCTGTCATTTATGGCAGACGGTAAAGGAAATCAGTGACGTATCAAAAATAGAATAGTCTATAATGATAACTTAAGTATATGTCACGTTACACACACACACACACACAGTATCAGTAATATGAATATGCAGGAAAATAAGCTTTACACATGTACACAGTAATTCAATAAGATGATAACACGTATGTGAGCGTAGCGTCCAACGTGAAGATTTCTGACATGAAAAGAACCTACCTGAGAAAGCGTTCACGGGCGCGGCGCTGTGAGCGGTTATCAAGGGGTATAAAAAGGGGACATTCAAGTGAGATAGGCAGGTATATTTGTACCAGCCCTAGGTCAGATGGACTACCTATTTGTAAATTCTCAATTCTCTCAATTCTCTCAATTCTCTCAATTCTCTATAATTCTCTACAAGGGATCTGCCTTGCTACAGGGATCTGCCTTGCTTAGGCCAATCGGCTTTCTGCAGACTCCCATTTTCTTATGTTCTCTTATGTAATGTGACTATAAATCACAGATGAAAGTTAGAGATACACTAAGGATCTTAGAGGCAAGGTAGTTTAAATTCGAAATAGATTGTCCAAGCGGTTTTGTGAAAGAATCTACACACGAGGTACGAAAAATAATTATAGACCGGGTATGAGATCTAATCACACGTACATAGAATTCAAATTCAAATTTAGGTCAATGAATCACTATAACAGGGTTTTGGAATGAATGCAAATTAATATAAAAAGAGGAAAATACACTCGACTAAGATGCGACTGGAAATCACAGTAAATTAGAGTTCGAATTAACTCAGAATAAAAAGGGGCGTACACGACGAAGTTGTACTGGTTAAAATACTACGATAGTAGTATGAGAAGGAAATTTGAATACATTAACAAATCCCTAACAGGCAATACGTGAATCAAAGATATGACGTAGAGCGGATTACATAACACAAGATGTAATAAAATATTTACTGTTACAATAGTAAATTAATAGAGGAATCGGTCCCTTAAACAAAAAGGTGACACGAATAACAACAACCTGAATAAGACTTACTATAAATGTGTGAAAAGAATTACTAACAACCCGTACATGTAGACTAGATTAATTCACAAGCACTGGATAAACTAGATAGCTTGAATAATTGAATTAAGGTTAACTCAACGTGGGGGGGGGGGTTCTTGCCTTTTCGATATGGAAAGATAGATTACAATTTGGGCATAGGTCCAAGGTAAATGATGGTAAAATAGGGACAATCTTCACGGTATACACTTTCGCCTCAACTTGGATGCACAAGAGAATAAATAACATATATAGGTGAAATCTGAGAGTATTCCGTTTTAAGCCTGGATCGAGATAAGTTTATATAACGTGTGTACAATCAATCTTTATAAATAATACGATAAGGATTACACTCTAAAGGAAGCACTGAGTAATATCTGGTACTATGAATTCACTTGTACAGATCAAGATTTATGGGAGGATAAATGACTATGACTGTAACGTGTACACAATTAGATAATAGAGTAATTAATTGGCATAGATCCTTGGCACAGATTGACTTATTAACACTTCCGGAATACTTGCATATTCTACCTTACCTTCAACAATAGCCACAAATTGAGATATGCAGAAACACTTAGGGTAACGTGGGGGAGGAGAAGGGCCAAGTACGAGGGTCGGGGCGTCGTAGAGCTCCGGGCACGGCGGCTGGACGTCAGGGGACCACTTCGTCAGGAGTCCAAGGGCAGGGGGGCACAGGACAGCAGGCACCTTCTCTCTCGGGGGGTGAACGACTCTCGGACAGTAAAATCCGGACAGAGCGTTAGGGTGAATGACTCCCGGACAGTATAATCCAGACGGAACGCTTGTACTGTAGGTGGGTAATACTCCCGGACAATATAATCCGGACGGAGTAAGCCTACTGAGTGTGAACTGACTTGCTATAATTTCAGTCAGGCTATATTTGGGTTATTGCTCTTGGTCAGGTTGTATGATTTCACATTAACAGGGGCATAGTAAATACATAAAAAGTGGCTATGTCGAGGATAATAATTACATGAAAAATATATGCTGGTGCTTAATAATATCGCACTGAGGTTCTTGTCCTTTTGACCTCTGTTTCTTATTTATACTATCTAGCCTGATGATGTAATCTGTGATTTTCTGTTCACTAACTGTTTTGGCTATTTGGATTGTTTATGCAATGATTTTCTTATGCGGAACTTCCTATCACCATTTCTCTTCTCCTTCTCTTCTCGCATGATAGCTTCTCGAGGGTGAAGAGCCCCAGCGATCTAAGTATTTCCAGGGCTCTTTATGTGTATCTTGCATAATTACTTTTCCACTACACATCCTTACTTTTCCATCGTAGTATTCGGGGGATAACTTTGCCTTGGTTGTTTGAGCCCCGTGCTGTGATTGGTGGGGCCGTGCGAGGTGGGGATTGGTGCGGCAGTGATTGGTGGGGCTTTACCTGCATTTCGGGGGCACTCACCTGTTTTGCCCGGAAATTAGAGAATGGGTGAATTGGTCATATTTCCCGTTCTTGAATTTCCCATTCTCTGGAGAATGGGAAATGTTTGGATTTCTAAATCCCTTTCTCCTGCTGTCCCTGGATTCTCTGACCACAGCTACTCTGTGCGGTTCTCCTTTGGGCGCCGTTATTTCAACATACATATATATATATATATATATATATATATATATATTTATATATATTGTAAAATCAGTACCGACCGGATGTCATGTGACCAGCCCAACCTGTTGTACGTGACTTTACATCCTGCATTCTTGGTATTCCTCGCTTTCCCGCCAAATCTGCGTGTGAAGGGCGGGGCGCTGTGACATAGTGAGCAGCCCCCTTCCCCCCCTCCTACCCTCATTGGACCACCACACCTGCTTCTCACCTGTAATTGGTCGACGTGTTTCCTGACTTCTGACTGGTGGCGGCACCTGTTTCCTGACTTCTGATTGGATTAGCTTGGTCAGGGAAAGATATATAAGCCTGAGATTTGATAATTCAAACCAGACACATTCGGAGTTGGGAAGCGTGTAAAGCTGCATGGAGAGAACAGTCTTGTATTATAGGTGGTATTATATGTTAAGCAGCGTCCCGGAGCGACCACTTACTCGTTAGTTAGGGATTATTCGTGACGTTAATTAACCAGAGGTATGTCGGAAACACACACTCATTTGATTTAAGATTTTGTGATTGGAGAATCGTATATGTTAGATTGGTGATTATTTTGGTGATTAGAATTATGGTTTGATTCAGAGATGTTTTATGTTTGAATATTGACTACTTTACCTGTTAATACTTAACTGACTTGATGTAAAGCTATTGTCATTCATAATTAATAATTAAGCATTGTAGAAGTTCAATACTTACCTGACTTTATGTAAAGCTATTTGTCATTCGTAATAGGCATGATAACAGTCCTATCAATTTTATTGTCTACTTAAGCCTACTAAGCTTTCATTTTTACTTTAGTGAAATCAGAACGTATGCAAAACGATCCTGAAATGTATATCTTTCATTACTTATTATTTTGATTAATTGTAATATACCTTAATTACGTTTATAAATCCAATTCCATTTTATATGTGACTATAATATTTCCTTACCATTTTTATTTAGTCAAATGTCTTTCAATAAAAAGAATAAATAAGATAAAATATAAAAGAGAGAATAATAATAAACTAAGAGAATACCGAGATAATAGAAAGAGTAAATAATAATAATCGTCTGGTTACTTATATAGCGCCCGTATCTCCTCCTTTAAAGGTAATTGAAGGTAAATACGGGGAAGAGCAAGGTTATGGTCTTCGAAAGGGGTGAAGTCACAGAGTGTGAGGTGAAGCTGAACGGTCAGGCTATGGAGATCGTCAACTCTTTTAAGTATCTGGGCAGTGTGTTGAGTAAAGATGGGACTATGGATGAAGAGGTGCGGGAGAGGGTACAACAGGGGAAGAGGGTTGTAG
Organism: Paralithodes platypus; assembly: GCA_032716605.1. Taxonomy (NCBI): domain Eukaryota; kingdom Metazoa; phylum Arthropoda; class Malacostraca; order Decapoda; family Lithodidae; genus Paralithodes; species Paralithodes platypus. The sequence goes on from CM064492.1 coordinate 31,896,217, forward strand.
GAACGCTAAAAGCAGTAACAAGAAATAGGGTGGTCAGTATGGAAGTGAAGAAGTCCTTGCATGACAGTGTGGTAATCCCGACACTGACTTACGGAAGCGAAGCATGGACGTTGGTTGAGAGACTCAGACCAAGAGTGAGAGCAGTGGAAATGAATTACTTAAGGAGTGCGTGCGGAGTTACATGGAGGGATAGACAGACTAATGAGGAAGTAAGAAGGAGGTGTGGTGTGGAGGTAGATGTGCTGGAAAGTGTGAAAAGGAACAACTTGAGATGGTTCGGCCATATGGAACGTATGGAAAGCGAGAGAATGACTAAGAGGGTGTATGAGAGCGAGGTGGAGGGACAGAGGGGGAGAGGTAGACCGAATATGAGGTGGAAGGATGGAGTGAGGAAGTACATGAACGAAGGTGGTGCTGGTTGGGGGGAGGGGCGTCGACTGACTGGGGACAGAGGTGCATGGGGGCGGTTCGTTCGTGGCCACCCGTTCGGGGATCACGGCGTCAGGCAATAGATAGATAGATAGATCTCCTCCTTCGATGATTCACAGGCGCTTGGCTTTCTTTAGTCTACCAGAGACCATTACCCATTCCTCTTGTTCATGGGGAGATGGTAACCGCCGGCTATATCCCAGAATTGTTTTTCAATCTGAGCGGGGATTGAACGCGAGACCTGCAAGATGGGAATCCGGCACGCTATCAACTGAGCCAGCCGGACGGCTAAAACAATCTTTAAAGGGTTAACAAACTTAAATTAATTTTATACAAAGATCTTAATACTTTATTGATAATCAAGATTAATTGCTTTATACTATATTTATATAATGACTTAAAAACCCTTGCTTACATACCAAGCTTTTTATATTCTTAATGAATAGCTTACTTCCTAATAAACATTCAATGTAACTTTAAATAGTTTCTTGATTAAATATAATTGAAGTGTGTCAGAGTATAAAGGATAACTGTCCCAACAACTAAAGGTAACCAAGTAACAACAGAACAAACTTTAATAAAGTACAAAGGAGTACAAAGGAAATCAAGCAACAACAGATCTAGTGATCCTTCTAGGTTGCTTGTCCTCCAAAACACTGAGGATCAAGTGTCCAAACAGTGGTTTAGAGTGGGTAAGGGAACATTGGAAAGGGAATTACTGCCCTGGAACTAATGTCCGTGGCAGGATTAGGAAGTTAGTAGAGGACAGATGGGTTAGTAACTGAGGAGGGGATAAAATAAAGTTATTCATTTACAAACGCAGTCAGTCGCTGGTTTGATGAGAGATATTTGTCTAGGCGGAGTTTAAATGAATCAACGGTGATGCAGTCTATAACGTTTCGGGGAAGCCCATTCCACAAGTTGACAACTCGATTGAAGAAGAAATTCTTAGATTCATGCGAGTTAAAAGATTTACCAATAATTTTGCAACCATTTCCCCGCGTGTAATTAGATTGGTCGATAGTGAAGTACTTACTACAGTTCATATTGTCGATGCCTTTGATGATTTTGAACACTTGAATTAAGTCACCTCTTAATCTGCGCTGGGTTAAAGGAAATAGATTTAATTCTCTAAGACGCTCTTCGTATGGTTTGTTCTTTAGGCTTGGTATCATTTTGGTAACTCTACGTTGAACTCGTTCTAGCTTGTTTATATCTTTTTGGTAATAAGGGCACCAGGATTGAACGCAGTATTCCAGAAGAGGGCGGACTAAGGAATTGTAAAGGGTTAGGATAACTTCTTTGGATTTATGCTCAAATGACCTGCCTATAAAGCCAATTATTTTGTTTGCCTTCTTAACAACTTCTGAACATTGTTGACTCGGTTTTAGGTTACTCGATATTGTTACTCCCAGATCGATATTGTTACTCCCAGATCGGTTTCTCTGTTTACATTCTTAAGCTGAGTGCCATTCATCGAATAGTTTGCTTTCTCATTTAGGTATCCGACATGTAGTACTTTACATTTATCCGCATTGAAACTCATTTGCCAAATTTGGGCCCAACATGACAATTTATCTAGATTGTGTTGCATATCGTCAACTTGATCTTTTGAGAGTACGCTATTTGCAATTTTTGTATCGTCAGCAAATTTTGAGATTGTGCAGGTGAGACCCTCATCTATATCGTTGATGTAAATTAGAAAGATAATTGGTCCTAGTACCGATCCCTGGGGTACCCCGCTACTTACATTGGTCCATTTAGATGCCTTACCGTTTATGACTACCCTTTGCTTTCTGTTGCTGAGCCAATTTTCTATCCATTTCAACACACCGTCTTGTATTCCATGCGCTTTTAGTTTTAGCAGTAAACGTTTGTGGGGAACTTTGTCAAAGGCCTTTTGAAAATCAAGGTATATAATATCTACAGCTTTACTCTCATCGTAGAGGTTGAGGATATCGTGGAAGAAGTCTAAGAGGTTTGTTAAACAGGAACGTTTTTTACGAAAGCCGTGTTGAGTATCTTTAAGTATGTTATTTTCCTCTAAGTGATTTACGAGTCTGTCTCGTATGACCATTTCTAGCATTTTACATACAACTGAGGTTAAGCTAATTGGACGATAGTTACGGGGTAGGGATTTGCTGCCTTTGTTTTATATCGGTGTTACATTGGCTAGCTTCCACTGATCAGGCATAGTTCCAGACTGCAAGGATTTATTGAATAGTAATGTCAGTGGTTTGGAGAGCTCATTCTTAGCTTCCTTTAGAACTCTAGGCGAGATTGTATCAGGTCCTGGCGTTTTATTTACCTTGAGTTTATCTAAACAATTCAATACTTCTCTCTCTGTAACGGTGATATTGCTTAGAACATCTGAATTATCAATCTGAATCGGCGATGGTGTAAGGATATCACTGAGGTCTTCTGTTGTAAAAACTGATGCAAAGAAGGTATTGAGGGCATTACTCATTTGTACTTCGTCTTTGGTGTATTCTCCTTTTTCATCGACTAACGGTCCAACAGTTGAAGTAACTACTTTTTTCTTTCTGATATAACTATAGAATTATTTCGGGTTTGTTTTACTTTGATTCGCAATATGTAACTCTAAGGTCTTTTTACTTTGCTTAATTAACTTTTTGGCTTTGCGTCGTAGCTCTACAAATTTCATCCGTTCTTCGTCATTTTGTGAGGATTTTAATCTATCATTAGCAAATTATTTAGCAAGCAGGCAGTTTGAAATATCTTTATTCCACCATTTGGGCTTATTATTATGGCCTGGACGCCGTATTTTCGATGGTATGCAGTCTTGCACTGCTTTTAGGTAAGTGGTTTCGAATAACTTCCAAGATGTATTTATGTCGTTATTGTTAATTAAAAAGCTCCAATCAGTTTCTTTAAGCATAGCTCTAAGTTTATGGAAGTTTGCTTTCTTGAAATTAGGGACTTTTTCGATGCTACTATTTGGTTCGTTACTAGTAAACTTTAAAGTGAAAGTTATCGTACGATGGTCGCTGTTACTGAATTCATCACCAACATTCAAATTCTCTATCAATTCTTCTTTTGTTGCAAGTACAATGTCAAGAACGTTATTACCACGGGTCGGCGTTCGAACAAATTGATAAAGCGAACTCTCTTGCAAGTTCGTATACAAGTCATGTCCGGAGCGTGAAGTAAGAGTCGCCCCACTTGGTCACAGGTAAATTAAAGTCGCCAAAAATTACGGTATCTTGTGAGTTGCTTACATCTGCAATTTGTTCGTAAATTTCTCGGTCAGTTTGCACTGATTGAGCTGGAGGTCTGTATATTAACGCAAGTATTATTTTTGTACCTTTATTATTCTTTATTAGCACAAAAGATGTGTCTACGTTCACAATTTGAGGTTTTGACACGAGGGTCGGGTTAAGACTTTCTTTGATATAAAATAAAACGCCATCTCCATTTTTATTTATTCGGCTGTTCTCAAACATTACATAACCGGGAAGTGAATACTCTGCTAAAAAGTCTCTATCTTCTGTATTGAGCCAAGATTCTGTTATGCCAATCACATCATAATTTTCTGTAAACACTAGTTCCTCTAAATCTGAAAATGTATTGCGTATGCTACGAGCGTTTGCATAGAAAACCTTTAAAGTTGCGGTTTTAGAACTCACAGAACGTTCTTTCATCGAATTTTTGGTTCTGGTCGGATCTACATTTACATTCATGGCTGTCCTCGGTCCTCGGTCGTTATCCCTGGCGGTTTTGAATTTGGGTCGTGTTGGTGGAGCTTTATCCAAATTCGCAGTTCTTGACGGATTAGTATTTAATTCCTTTGTAGGTTGCCGTCCTCGCTGTCTTCGGTCCTCCTTCCTGGTTGTCCTGTGCTGAGTCGATTTCTTCTCCGAAAATCCTTCACCGCATCGTTGAGAAGACGCCCAAAACGTGCTGCTCCCACCTGGTTCAGATGAACTCCATCGTCCAAAAACAAATAGTCATCGTAGCAGAAATTGTCCCAGGTGTCGACGAATCCCACGTTCTCCTTCCTGCAGAGGTTTGCTAGACAACGATTTGTGCTGGTGGCTATGTTGTAAAATCGGCTCTCTACACCGAGCCGGGGGACGATTCCTGAGACATGATCCTTGATGACTTCTCCTTAAACGACTTGATCAGCTTCTGGTACTTTAAAAGCAAATCTTCCGACCGGGTTCGCCGTACATCGTTGGATCCAACGTGGATGACGTACATTGTATTAGCAGGGGCCAGCTTTGATACTTCGTCAACTGCTGCAACTACGTCATCCACACCACCACCAGGGATACAAAAACGCTTCCTGGTCTTAGGTGCCCTGGCACAAAACTCTGTGAGCTGACCACGTATCATCGAGTCTCCCACGAGCCGGACTTCTTCTATTTCCTCTTCGTCATCTGAGTCTGCGAGTATCTGGAAACGGTTTTGACACTCGGTAATCGGTATGTGTTTCCTGGTCTTGGGGCAAACGTTGTTCCTCACGACACGGAAGTTGTCTTGAGGGGGAAGAGAGTCACTATTTGTATCTTGAGTATCGGAAACATCAGCTGAAGTGGCTACTGTAGGCGTTGAATTGTTGGCAGTTGACGTTGGGGCGTTGGTGGCTGCTGGAGTTGCGGTGACAACTGAAGTTTGTGGTACTCCAACGTTGAGTGTTACAAACTCTTGGAGTGATTCCAGCTTCATGGTGAGGACGTTGATCTTGTTGTAGGCTTCATCTAATTTCACTGTAAAATTCTCTCGTTGCTGGCAGAGCCGGCAGACTTGAAGATCGATACTTTAATATTTTACGTTCTATTGGCCTTCAGCTGTTTGATACACTTTCATATTAACTGTTCTATCTTTATTTATTTAGTTAACCACTTCTAAGTCAAGATACATAACAATATATATATATATATATATATATATATATATATATATATATATATATATATATATATATATATATATATATACAGTATATAATATATATATATATATATATATATATATATATATATATTCTCAGAAATCTACGTGGGTTTCCCTTCACTTTCCACCCTCATTAACCTCTAAAGCGCGATCTATATATAGTGGACACCTTGTAACTGGGCGACGATATTAGGCCTCTTTCCCACCTAAAATCGTCATTTTACGATAAATATCGTTATTACTTATTCATGTGTGCCTATTTTACCTTTACTATGAAGATAGTAACCTGTAACAACAATAAAACAAGTGGGAATATAATTTTTCTGGTCAAAATCGCGAAAAAACATGGAGCGGCCCATTCATGAAATGTGGAGCACAGTGAGGCAACCCCTCCCCTCGCGAGCTCTGGAGCATGACTGAGAGTCCAACCCCACTGTCTACCTCTGCCAACACGCTCGCTAGGCACATAACCACACCCTGCAACCAGTTTGCTAATGTTAGCATGAAAATATACCAATGAATTAGGGAATAACAGGAAAAATAGGTGATAATTGAAGGGAGGGGGAGGGGGGGGGAAGTAGGGGATGTGGAGGAGTGATATGAGGTATGGAGGATTTTTTTTTTTTTTTTTTTAAAGTGCTACTGGGGCCTTTTAAAAAAAATTTTTTTTAGGTCTTCCCTCTTAAGAGCTTTCTCGCCGTTGCCCAGTAAAACCTCTAAAGAGTGTTCTCGTCGTTCCCGGGTTAATACAACATCGTAAATGTACTGTAACAGCCATACTATGTTTAATTCAAAATTTTACCATAGATACATTGTTGTTTAAAATTATCCAAGGAGGTCGTCCTCCAATTTAATGCATGAAATTCTGAATCACCCTGTATATATATATACTGTATATATATATAAAATTTCGCCGAAAATCACGGTTTTTGACGAATAGAAACTGACACAAATGGAATTTTGATTTTTTTAATCTTTTATCTATCCATTTAGCCTTTCTGTAATAGATGCCCAAAAAACAAAAGCAATATATTATATTTTGGTCATGTATTGGTCATTACTCTCGTGGCGAAATTACCCCGCCCATTATATGATTAATGGCCAGACAAAACACTAGTGCGCAGGTAAAAGCAATGAAAACATTCACAAACCCAAATTGCCACTAAACATGCCAATAGAAAAACGTCGCACGCACACACACACAACTGAACAGGGCGGGCAGAGATGCAGGTGTGTCACAAGTGTAGGCCTAGGCGCCACTGTGTCTAGTGCGGGTGTGTCACAAGTGTAGGCCTAGGCGCCACTGTGTCTAGTGCGGGTGTGGAGTTGTGGACAAGTTAGGCATATTTAGAATGTAAAGCGGCTCAAATTGCCGAGGTTTCTTTAGTTTTGTATACAGTAGAGTCAATTAGCTTTGAAGAAACATGCCGATTGTGTAAGGTAAGGTTTCATATGATTTATTGCCTAGTCAGGAAATCAGACTGGAAGTGGTATATTTCATGTGAGAGTTATCTCTAACGAACTAATAACTAAGGATACTATTTAAAATAAGGTATAATGTGCTGATATGATGGGTGCTGATGGGTTACTGATACCCAGGATTTTGTTTTTATTTCTTAAACTAATGGCAGATTTCTAACAACATCCTTCTTTACTCCTTAGCACTATTTTGACACTTGTCTTTATACTCTGTTAATTCTATTAAACAAAAAAAAATCTCGCTCATATATATATATATATTTATGTTATTAGTTTTTTTTCTCACGTTTTTTCTTCTCGTGTTTTTTTTTGTTTTTTTTCCCCCCAACACTACGTTTATTTATTTAGTCCTGTTCTTGTAACTGCCGAATAACTTGTTCAGGTATTTAGTATCATGTGATACCTTACATACTGAAAGTCACACACCAAGCGTGGTTGCTTAGTTAGGTACAAATATATTTCCTTGCATAGTGTTTCACAGTATCTTCTCTTTATATATATAGTTATACGACTATTATTATTTTATATATATTTTCTTTTTTTCTTTTTAATTTTCAGTCACTGTCTTAAAATATAGCATGATTTTCTTTAACTTTGCATTATACTTTGTGAGTTAAATAACTGCTCTTACTCTTTTCAATTGTTTCACAGTAGCTTCTCTCTATATACTGTATATAGCTATACGACTATTGTTTTATATAATATTTTTCTTTTTCAGTCTCCATCTGGTAAAATAGCCTGATTTTCAGTAACTTTGCATTATACTTACTGAGTTAAATAACTTCTCTTACTCTTTCTATTTCTAACGCTACTCATAGGATGTTAACATTTTCACTTTTTTTTCGGGCAGAGGCTCGTCCCATAGGAAGTAAGGATATATATATTTAATATTAGGGCATAGGTGGATAATTAAGATAATAAGACAAGATGGCATTAACTCGGTCCCAGTCGAGGAATAATCCTGATGAAAGACATAATACAGTGAGGGATGCAGTACAAATGAACCGTGAAATAGACAATGTAGTTAATGGGGATGTACAGGCAAACCCTGTTAGAGAAAATGCAGGTAATAACAATCAACAACTGCAGCCTGCAGAAGAAAATGCAGGAATCAATAATTCGCAAGACAACAGAGGTGTGGAACAAAATAATGAAAATGGTGTAAACGAAGATAATGAGAGAGAAATAATCGAAAATCGTGAACAGAACGAACGACCTCGTAACATTGTTGTTGTTGTTGTTTTTCCCCAAGCTGCCTGGCCGAACAGCCCCAAGGCCCCGAGCAAGGCCAAGGCCATAACCGAGCACCCCCACAGAACCCTCCCTGCCGACCTCAATAAAGCCTGGGTGACCGAAGCCACTCCATGGCGGGGAGCTGAGGAGGGTGCGGAAACGCCCGGAAAACCAAAGCCCCACCCAGGGCCCTGTGCCCCTCAGCAATTATGAAGAGAAAGTTGAGGGGCAAAGGAAAGATGTGACGCTTTGGCTTCCAATCTTGGTAGATTAGGAGGTCAATCCACGCAAGAGACGCCGTCACTTGAGATCTAGAAAATATATAAGTAAAAGGAACAGTCAGAGTAAGCTATGGGTGTGGCAGAGATCGCTCAGTTCTCACTCTGATAGACCAGCCCATCACCACATGACTAGAACCCAATCCTCTCAGCATCAGCTAGGAAAGGCCCTAGAAAGCCGCCTTTGGCGGGGGGATAGCTCCCCTATTTCAACCTTTTTCGGGGTTGGGCACCTGCCTCGTAACGTAAACATGAATGGTGGAGAATAGATGGGATATTCTGGTGACAGACTCACAACATTAGTGAATGAAATTTATACAGAAGTGATACAATAGCAACATAATAAGTTTGAACTACCGATTTGTGAAGCCGCAAAAGACATGCTGGGGGAACTCAGACCTATGATCCTAAGGTATGTTCAGGATGCCCCTTTGGCGCACGTGGCAATCAAGATAGCTTCTTTCATTCCTCAGTTGTTCCTTCAAAGAAAAAGACCAAAAGTAAAACTGAATGAGAACATTAAAGTGCTGAAACAGAGAATGGAGTGGTGGTAAATGGGGAGTTAGACAAAATTCTTAGCCAAGTACGAGCAATCCAGCAAAGACTGAAAACAAAACAACGAAGAAAGAGGAAGCCAGATGATATGGCACGATCAGTGGGAAATAGCATGAGGATTGGTAAAGTGGCACAGGCAGTCAGAATGGTCACTGGGGAAGCCTCAAGTGGGGTGCACGAAGTGAATCGACGCATCTTGGACCAGCTAAAGGAGAAACACCCAGAAGCAAAACCGGCAAGTGATGAGGCCAAACTAGACGGGGAATATGTTCCTCCAGACCCGGTGATATATGAGAATATAACTGGAGACCTCGTATGGAGAAAGGCGCTGAAAACACAGGGAGGAGCAGGTCCATCAGGTGTAGATGCTAAGACTTGGAGGATCTTCCTAAGTCAAAACAAGTTTGGTTCAGCCGCGGGTGACCTTTGTGAAGCAATAGCAATGCTGGCAAAGAAACTTGCATCATCACCATGCGTGAACATAGAAGCTCTGACAGCATGTCGCCTGATACCTTTAAATAAGAATCCAGGAGTTAGACCAGTAGGCGTAGGGGAAGTTCTTAGAAGGATTATAGGAAAAGCAATCATGTCCGTATTTGGAAAAGATGTACAAAGAGCAGTGGGCAACTTACAAGTATGTGCAGGACAGCAAGCCGGAGGAGAAGCAGCAATACATGCAATGGGGAAGGTGTATGAGGAGGAAGATTGTGAAGCAGTATTGCTAGTGGATGCAACAAATGCCTTTAACACCATTAATAGGGAGGCAGCTATTCATAACACCAAGATCAAATGCCCGAGCATCGCAAAGTACATAGAAAACACTTATAAGGAGCCAGCTAACCTGTATATAGTTGGAAGCACAAAGAAGGAAGAAATGAAAATTCTCAAATCAAATGAAGGAACAACGCAAGGAGATCCAGTGGCAATGGCAATGTACGCACTGGCACTATCTATTCTGCAGCAGAAAATAAAACATGAGACAACCCGAGTGAAACAAGTGGCATATGCAGATGACCTCACAGGTGCAGGAAGAATAGGGGATCTCAAAGAATGGTGGCCGAGAGTACAATCGGTTGGCGAAGTCATTGGGTACCATCCGAATGCTAGTAAATCTGTACTAATAGTGAAAGAAGACAAGTATGAAGAAGCGGTGCGGACTTTTGATGGGACAGGAGTGAAGATTACAAAGGAGGGTCAACGCCATTTGGCAGCAGTAATAGGCACAGAAGAATGCAAGAGAGACTATGTGCAAAAAAAGGTAGCGGAGTGGGTAAAGAAAGTGAAAACCCTGGCAGACATTGCGAAATCTGAACCACATGCTGCATATACTGCCTTCACATATGGTGTTAAGCACAGATGGACCTTTCTTATGAGAACAGTGCCTGACATTGGACAGATGCTCCAACCGCTGGAAGAAGCAATCAGAGGAGCATTCATACCTGCTTTAACAGAGATGGAAGGCGTCACACAAGAGCTAAGAGATCTATTAGCTCTTCCACCAAGGTTCGGAGGTATGGGGATCATAAATCCAGTGGAGGCGGCACCTCATGAGTACCAAAATTCCCTTAAACTTACTACGTCTCTGACAGAAAAAATACGGGAGCAAAATGAAAACGATGAGGTGGACGAAGAGGAACAACGAAATGCAAGACAGGAAATTACAAAGAGCAGAGAAGAGAGACAGAAACATAGCCTAGAACAAATTAAGACCGTATGTAGTGAAGAACTGAAAATGAGAGTTGAGATGGCACAAGACACGGGGGCTTCAAATTGGCTCACATCATTACCAATAAAAGAAAAAGGCTTCAGCTTAAATAAACAAGAATTCAATGATGCCGTAGCCTTGAGGTATGGGTGGCCAGTTTCGAACCTGCCGCTGAAATGTGCATACGGTGAAATAAACAACTCAGACCACAGTATGACCTGTAAGAAAGGAGGATTCATCTGTATCCGGCATGATGAAGTACGAGACATCACTGCACAAATGCTGGACGAGGTGTGCCATGATGTCGGAATCGAACCGGAACTTCTGCCTATGGACGGACAGCGTTTGGCCCACAATACTGCAAATACTTCAAATGAAGCAAGCGTGGACGTAAGTGCTCGAGGTTTTTGGACGAGGGGACAACAGGCTTTTTTCAACATCAGAATCTTCAACCCAAGAGCACAAACATATCGTGAGCGAGGACACAAGGCGGCATACTTGAGAAACGAAAGTGAGAAAAAACGCGCTTATGCAGAAAGAATTTTGAACAGGGATCAAGGAAGCTTTACTCCTCTGGTCTTCTCATCGTCAGGAGGAATGGGACCTTCTGCAAGTGTCTTCTATGCCAGATTAGCTGAACAAATATCGGAGAAAAAAGCGCCAGCATAGAAGCCAAGTCATAACTTGGATGAGATGCCGGCTCTCTTTCTCTCTTCTCAGGTCTGCACTCCTATGTCTCAGGGGTACAAGGTCCTCCCCGCTACAGAGGACAAGAGTGAGAGACTTGGACTTTGAAATGGTCGTGACGGAGGGACGAATTGGGGAACAACTAGGTTGATTGTAGGGAGGTACTGGTACAATAAGATAAACTACAATGTAACTAGAATAAGATAGATTATACACCACTTTGTAACTGTCACCATAATAAAAAAGTGGAGTTGTGGACATGTAGTGCGGGTGTGAACGTGTCTAGTGCGGTTGTGGACGTATTTATTAGGCCTATGGGTGTGGAAGTATTTAGTGTGGGTATGGACGTGTCTCGTGTAGCTGCGGCATGTAGGGTTCTAGTGCAAAGTACCAGGCAGCAGCTGACGGCTACTGCCAACACTGTGTCACACGCACCACCACAGTGTACGTACATACATACAAACACACCCCCAAACACCCCCACACGCACCCGACCATACCATCAGATGCGCCGCTAGCCCCGGCGCCAGGCCCCGCGAAACTGCAAAACAACCTGAGCCAAACTAGCTCTACAACCTAAGCCAAACTAGCTATACAACCTAAGCCAAACTAGCTCTACAACCTAAACAAACACTGCTCTACTATCTAAGCCAAACTGCAGCCGAATCTATGCAATAGTTTCGGAGATACCGTCTTACCCTATATACAGTATACTGTATATATATAATATATATATATATATATAATATATATATATATATATATATATATATATATATATATAAATATATATATATATATATATATTTAAGATGACAGGGATAGAAAATATATCACCCAAGAAGACCCCAAACCCATTCCCATCAACGGCAGGACCAACAACTCCTGTGGACAAAATTGCGTCCATAAAGAACTGGAAGAGAGACCGGAAGCAGCCTCCCCTGGACAACAACAACAACAAAATACACCAGTCCCCCCTCTCACAGCTCCGGGAGAAATGCGCGGGACATCAGCAACAGTTTGTTGGCTTGTGCCCTCAGGCGCCAGGTAAACAATGGCCGTCTACACCTGGGCCAGACTTAGACTACACGGAGGAAGAGTTTATGCAAATGAGACATCAATCTCCGTCATTCCTCTCCAGTCACCCTGGCGGTTCCATGCATATCTACCACCGCTAGGCGAGACTATGTCTGCAATTCGACCAAACGAGAAGATAAACAAACCGCTCCACATAAGCCTCTAAATAGAGAGAGGCCTCCAATACTGTAAATGATTTATCCTATGTACACCTTATAGCTTTAGGTTAGCTACTTTTATTATAAATAAATAAAACATACCATTCCCCACATAACCATAATTTATATGCATTGTATTTTTAAGGCTTTAGACAATCAGAAACGAGATTTCCCATGCCTCTCATGTTCCGGAATCCACCGAATTGTCACTCTCCGTAAAGTTCGTTACTACCTAGCCAAAATCAGGGTAGAGTTAGGCAAGTCGAGACACTGTGTCCCATGGGTAACCTGTGTGGGAGTATATGTGAACAACTCGATCGGACAGCACACTCTGTGGAGGCTAGCCAAAATCCTCCTAGATCATGCCCTTCAAGCTGCTACGGTGTGGACGAGAGAGTGTGTGGAGGCAGTACCGGAAGTGACCTACGTTAGTGCTCTCTGTGCGAGGACATCCCCAGGCCTCCCACCTTGTCAACAGGCAAAGACGGGCCACGCACTTTGTCGCCCCCATGTGTGTCCGATCTCTAAAAGGCTACTCTCTCTACGATACTCCACCTCAAATTAAGTGCTTCTTGTTTACTTATTGTGTTTCGTGATTATTGCAAAGGTTGTGTAGGATATGTTATGTGTTCAAATGAACGTAATTATCTGAGATCTTTATTCTCACCTTAGTCCTTTCGTTACTCGTGTTGAGAGTACATACAAACGCTATCCTGGGATTGATTTATATACTGTATATACTGTGTAATATATATTCATATATTTCCACTCAGGTGTTTATATATATCCGTTCGGCCTGATTACCCACACACTACACGTAAATGTTGTGAACACCCCTGACAGATCTAGTACTTAGTTAATTGGATTATCAGGGTACGTAAAATCGTGCATAAATGTTCACAGAGAGTGATATCTATCGTGTCTCTTAGTTAGACCCGTTGTATTCATATTTCCTGGCTTTGCATCCAGTTTAAACTTTTAATTCGAATTCCTAGTAATTCTTTGTTGTCCGTATCGCGTTAATATTTCAATGCCGAGGAATCAGTCTGCCACACCAGACTAATATTTATTTGCTCAGTTCCCTGAACTATAATTATCAAATCTAACCATACTGTTTATGTTAGTAGACAAATAAAACCTCTCTTATTATTTATAACTCTTTAGTTATTCATCCATCAGCTGATATTCTTATTTTATATATTCTATTCATCTGAGACGGTGTGACCTCAGTATATTTGACCTTACCCCAAGTCACGTTCTACCTCCCGTTAACCTTGACCTTCAGGATATCAGTTATTCTTTGAGACTAACCGCTCTGTTAACATGTATACTATATGTATATGTTCATCACATGTTTATTTAATTGTGATTTATTAATTATTATCATAAGTTGATTTATATATCATCCATGCATTAAGAATATTATTATTCATTCTTGAAGTAGGTTTGAGAGTATTTCATTATAAATACGACTCCTATTTATTACCCATGCCAGTACCCTGATTCAAAGTGAAATAAAATATTGTGAAACCCAACCGTGTATTCTGTATCATTGGTGGAGATTGAGGAATTTATTATTGCATATCTGGAGTCAGCTGTGTTCCTGCTGAGTGTTATAGTTCTTAAAAGCTTTCCTAGAGTGGAAAGAGAGAACTGACTTATACGGGCACATATTATTACCCGGAATAACGCTGGTGGCCGCTGTGTATCAACACGGCATAGCGACTCTGGTTTTAATTTTCTCAATCTTTACCAATACACGAATCATCATGGTGGGAAAATCACTAGAAATTAATCCATTTAAACCAGAGGACCATGATATAGTCACTTATCTTGAAGTTGTGAAACCTGTCCTGGACATTGTATTCCAGGACGATCACAATGCGAAAATACACACTGTCGTCATGAAGTTAGGCAGGCATATGTCCCTAGTGTTCGGTTTTGTGCGTGATTCTCCCCAACTAACGTGGGCCCAGTTTGAAAGTTATACCACCTCAGCAATCAACCCATCTCTAGGTAGAGTTGTAGCAGATAGACAGTTTCATCAAGTTAAATTCACAGGCAATTTAGACCACACGATTAACCAGTTGAACCAACTGGCTCTGACCGCATTCCCCACAGAGACTGCTGCTAAAAGAAAAGAGAGTGTGTTTAGGGCATTGTTGAGGATACTGCCCACCCCGGTGAGAGATCATTTTGCCATAGCAGAGCCCACGGGGTATGACGTAGACATGCCAGTAATTCGGCATATCTTAGCTTTGAAACAGACGCAGGAGACAGATAAAATAGCCATGATTAGCCGGACAACTACTCAACCTCAAGCTCCTATAAATTTTCCCTCACCTCCTGCATTTAACCGTTCCCAAGACAAAATGGAGGAATGGGCCGGAGTTCGACCCTCAGACTGGAAGCCATGTACTTCCAGGTGCCCCCTTGGTGCTCTAAATTTTGTATTTGGGGAACTAGTGAAACATCGCCCCAAAATGCCTCAGTTTTGGAGTCAAATTACGTGGGTATAGCCCCAGCGCGTGGCTACAGTAATCGAGGATGGGACTGCCGGAGAAGAGGGAAGCAAAGAGAGTGAAGTAACAGAGGGAATTGAGGCAGTAGAGGAAATCGCAAAATGTCAAGATAGCCTGGATTTTTAATCTGCCCCTGTGAACAGATCGCCAAGCTGGCGGGGGCTCGTGATGGGACAGGCAAGGGTAAACCCCCCATGTATCCTAAACTCACCATAAATGGGATCAAACCTAAACTCTTGGTAGACACAGGCGCAGCGCGTTCCTGTCATTTCTCTTCATTCTATAACAAAAACACAATTCCTTTTGGCCCCCTTCAACCCTCCACCATAGTTTTAATTGAAGCGAACGATGGTATCATTCCAAACCATGGGGAAACTAAGCCGCTCTATGTTCGCACTCCCCTCCGTGATCATGGTAAACACCATTCTTTTATGGTATTTCCCTCCCAAGAAACCAAGTACGATGGATATTTGGGTTTCGACCTGTTGACTGCCTTAGATGCCACTATTAGTTGCGGTAACAGGACATTGACTTTCCACCCCCCAGTTGAACAGAACAAAATAAACCCAGTAACAAAAGAACCCCCCCTAACCTCCGAAGACCACTCTAGAATTAACCCTACCTAGGCCATCCGCACTACCAAGACCGCTCAGTCTGCTACCTCAAAGGCCGTGACGCTACCCTCTCACCATGAAAAGTGGATTCCCATTCTACCTACGGTACCTGGTGACGTCATAATTACCCCTAACCTTCAAAGTCCGTTCGATCATAATTGTCTAACCGCTCCTGCCATTATTCCCCATAAACTCAGTTGTATCAAAATAGCAAATATATCAGATCAACCCCTTACTATACTGAAAGGATTAGCTATCGGAGAGCTAGAGACCCATGAGGAAGAATTAACTTTAGCTAATGAACAAGACCCCCCCACCCCCTTTCAATTCCCCAACATACCTCCTCACTTGACCTCCCAACAACAACTTAACTTACGCGACTTGATGACTTCTTTCCAAGACATCTTCGCCACATCCAACCGAGACGTCGGGAAACCAACTTGCTCCACCACCCCATTCATACGATAGGGCAACCAATTAGACAACCTATCCGTAGAAAGAACCCCATACAAATACAAGAGGAAGACTCCCAGGTAAAAGAGATGTTAGACACAGGCGTAATAAAAGACTCTACAAGCCCGTGGTCCTCCCCTGTAGTATTAGTCCGCAAGAAAGATGGCTCCACTAGGTTTTGTATAGACTATCGCCAACTTAATGACGCAACGATCAAAGACGCCACCCCTCTCCCTCGCATTGACGATTCTCTAGATTCCTTGCTAGGTGCAAAATGGTTTACCACCCTCGACCTTCAGGCCGGATATTGGTAAGTCCCAGTACTTCCGGAACACCAACAGAAAACGGCTTTCGCAACCAGTCAGGGGAGACTATGAGTTTACCGTGCTGCCGTTCGGCCTTTGTAATGGTCCTGACACCTTCTCCAGGCTCATGGAATCCGTGTTACAAGGATTAACATGGAAAACCTGCTTAGCCTATCTCGATGACATCATTGTGTTTGGGAAAACTTGGGCAGAACATGTCCAACGTCTTCGCCAAGTGTTCCAAAAAATCCAAAAGGCACAGTTAAAACTCAAACCCTCCAAGTGTACTATAGCTCAGAAGGAAGTTCAAATCCTAGGTCATGTAGTCTCCGAGCAAGGAATCGCCCCTGATCCTGATAAACTCAAAGCAATTAGTGCCATCGCCCCCCCACCCCTCCCCCACTAGTGTTAAAGGTGTCCGAGCCTTTTTAGGATTGGCCTCCTATTTCCGTAGATTAGTCAACAATTTTGCCACCATCGCCAAACCCTTACACGACTTAACAAGAAAAGAAGAGCCCCTCTTGTGGACCTCTCAACGTTTGCAAGCCTTTTACTCTTTACAAGACCTTTTAGTAGCCTCCCCAGTCATGTCCTTCCCAGATTACCAGCAACCCTTTCGTTTGTATACTGACGTATCTCAATTTGGTATCGGAGCAGTACTCGGTCAAACCAGAGATGGACGCGAGCACATTATTGCCTGTGCCAGCCGAACCCTTAATCCTGCTGAGATTAACTGTCCTGTCACAAAAGTCGAATGTCTAGGGATCATATGAGCCCATCAGTATTTCAAAGCCTACCTTGCTGGCGCCAAAGTCACGATTATTACCGATCACCACGCCCTCCAAAGGCTCAGAAAGTCCGATACTAAAAACGCTTTAACTGTCAGATGGCGCGAATCCCTTGAAGAGTGTAACTTCGAGATAGCTTATCGGCCTGGTAAATTCACACAAACGCCAATGCTCTAGACTCCCCCTTGCCCCCACCATACCTGAGACCCCCCCCCCACCCCCCTAACAACGAAACTTATCCTATCCTAGCTATCCACCATCAAAATTCCGTTGATCAAGGACAGCAACTCCTTTTGCAACAATTTCAACAACAACAGAAGCCCGACTGGATAGCCAGACACCTTTTCTCACAGCTTCAGAGAAAAGGAGACAACCTGTATACTCCTGATGGGAAAATTGTCCTTAGCCCCCAGACCACCCTCCCTGCAATGCAATCTTTGCACTCCCATAATGGCATACATTTAGCTCAACGTAAACTAACCTCCACCTTTCAGCAAGTGTATTGGACCCCCTTCCCTTATATCACAGCTAAAAAAGTAACAGAAGCATTCAGAGCTTGTGCTTTAGGTAAAGACCATACCCGCACCCCAAGCCCTTACGGCAAACTTGTCGCCTCCAAACCTTGGCAATTACTTGCCGTAGACGTAACGGGTCCCTGTGAAGGTGTCAAAGGATTTAAATATATAATCACCTTCGTAGACACGTATTCAAAATACGTTATTGCCTGTCCAGCTAAAGACCACACTGCCTTCTCAGTGGCTGAAGCGATGATACAACACGTCTTTCCCTATTTCGGCCTACCCGAAGCTATTCACTCTGACAACGCCCCCGAGTTCACAGGACATATTTGGACTCAAAATTTCACAAATGTGTGTGTTCAAAATCAGTCATTCCTCTCCCTACTGGCCCCAGGGCAACTCCATTTGTGAAAGGAGGCACTGCACCATTGACAATCAGATTAGAGCCCGGTTACAGTAAATGAACACCTCTGACTGGCTTAGCCAAGTCAAAGTAGTGCAATGGGGAATCAACACTTGCCCCCGCCAAGACGGGATTTCACCTCACGAACGCGTTTTTGGTGTACTCCCCCTCCTCCTTCCCTTACGTCATTTGTCTGTCCCGTACTAGCCCTCCTCCAACTTTGATCAGTCCCTTGTGCATTTTAAAAACCATTTCCACCAATTACAGTACCTCCAAAATCTCAAGCCAGACGAAACCCCGAAAGTTAGCCCTCACCACGTAGGCGATTTAGTAATGGTAGCTATTCTACCTGTACCATCTAAGCTTAGACCTAGGTATAAGGGTCCATTCGAAATACTCACCGTTGCTAACTCTCACCAGGTTACCATTAACTACCACGGAGAATCACGCACCTACCGAAACAGATATGTACGCCGGTTCCAACCTATTGATGAAAATGTAACCATGCTTGCTGACCCTGACCCTATTAACCCATGCCTTGTGAATAATGACCAAACCCTAAGTACAACAGAACCTTTGACCCCCCAAACCTCCCTCATCACTCCTCCACTAGCACAATCACCTCTTCCAAAACAGCCATCCCCTCTTCCTTTCCTCCATATTTCTCCTTCTAACCTTCACCATCTCAATCACCCCATCTCCATCACACACCCCTTACGCCCCCTTTCCACTCCCCCCATCCTCCATTCTAAACCACCACAAATTCTACCTCACACCCCCACCCCGTCTATAACTTCTGTATCACCTGAAGTTGACATAAGTATGTCTTCTCCTTCAACAACCACTCAACCCAACTCACCAAATTTTTCCAAGATTTCCCTTTCCGGATCAGAAACGAGTTCTCCAAAGGTATACTTACCATCCAGAATATCTAAACCATGCACTAAACCTTCTCTACCTTCTACTTCCACCTCGAAGTCACCTTCTTCCATAACCATAACTAACACACCTATCATCTCTGCTAGTTCATCCCCCCCCCCCCCCCCCACCATCCCCAGAAAAGTCTATAACTCTACTAGCTCATATCCTTCCATTGCTTTAAATCAACCTCTTTTCCAGCCTCCATGTTGATGATCTGGCAGACGAGTGACCCAGTCCAAATGGTGGACCCCAGCATCGTTTTCCCAAAAACGAAAAGGACACGCCCCCACCAACCGTCAACATGCACCTGCCACACCCACACACCATCCGACCACACCTGTCACCCCCACCACCGTCACACCTGCCTCCACCACCACTGCCCAGCCGCCAACAACAACCTCGCCTATGCCCGCGAGTAATACTCACCTTGTCATCTCAGCCAGTCAACCTTATGACCCCACCTCAGCTCCGCCCAAAATTGCACTTAGAGAAGAGACCCCACAACTCCAGTCCTCCAACACCACCAGTACGAGCATTGACCCATCACCAACAACACCTCCTGCTTCCGCCAAAACCACCACCATGAAAATAAACAGGGTGTCCCTGACCCAAGGCCAAAACGATACGACCCTCAAGAACACCTCACAACTACTGATCCTAGCTCGGAAATCAGACGTCCCGCTCCAGCTTACCATCTCCTACGACACCGCTGCCCCTCACAATATAGCAGCCCTCGTATGGTGCCGTTTCCTAAAGGGCCTCACACCAAGTGTATCCACCAAGACCCGACGGGAATACATTATTCAATCTCGAGGGCGAGATTTTGTTATGGACGACGATGCTGAGATGAAAGGGCTAGAAAATATATCACCCAAGAAGACCCCAAACCCATTCCCATCAACGGCAGGACCAACAACTCCTGTGTACAAAATTGCGTCCATAAGGAACTGGAAGAGAGACCGGAAGCAGCCTCCCCTGGACAACAACAACAAAATACACCAGTCCCCCCTTTCACAGCTCCAGGAGAAACACGCGGGACCATAGCCACAGTTTGTTGGCTTGTGCCCATAGGCGCCAGGTAAACAATGGCCGTCTACACCTGGGCCAGACTTAGACTACACGGAGGAAGAGTTTATGCAAATGAGACATCAACCTCCGTCATTCCTCTCCAGTCACCCTGGCGGTTCCATGCATTACTACCACCGCTAGGCGAGACTATGTCTGCACTTCGACCAAACGAGAAGACAAACAAACCGCTCCACACAAGCCTCTAAAATTAATAGAGAGAGGCCTCCAATATTGTAAATTATTTATCCTATTTACACCTAAGCTTTAGGTTAGCTACTTTTATTATAAATAAATATAACATACCATTCCCCACATAACCATATATGCATTGTATTTTTTAGGATTTAGACACCCACGCAATAAATCAGAAACGAGATTTCCCATGCCTCTCATGTTCCGGAATCCACTGACTTGTCACTCTCCGTAAAGTTTGTTACTACCTAGCCAAAATTAGGGTAGAGTTAGGCAAGTCGAGGCACTGTGTCCCATGGGTAACCTGTGGGGGAGTATACGTGAACAACTCGATCAGACCGCCCACTCTGTGGAGGCTAGCCAAAATCCTCCTAGATCGTGCCCTTCAAGCTGCTACGGTGTGGACGAGAGAGTGTGACGAGGTAGTACCAGAAGTGACCTCCGTTAGTGCTACCTGTGCGAGGGCATCCCCAGGCCTCCCCCCTTGGTAACAGGCCAAGACGGGCCACGCACTTTGTCGCCCCCATGTGTGTCCGATCTCTACAAGGCTACTCTCTCTACGATACTTCAACTCAAATTAAGTGCTTCTTGTTTACTTATTGTGTTTCGTGATGATTGCAAAGGTTGTGTAGGATATGTTATGTGTTCAAATTAATGTAATTATCTGAGATCTTTATTCTCACCTTAGTCCTTTCGTTACTTGTGTCTAGAGTACATAGAAACGCTATCCTGGGATTGATTTATATATATACTGTGTAATATATATATTCATATATTACCACTCAGGTGTTTATATATATCCGTTCGGCCTGATTACCCACACACTACACGTAAATGTTGTGAACACCCCTGACAGATCTAATACTTAGTTAATCGGATTATCAGGGTACGTAAAGTTGTGTACAAATGTTCACAGAGAGTGTGATCTATCGTGTCACTTAGTTAGACCCATTGTATTCATGTTTCCTGGCTTCACACCCAGTTTAAAAATTTAATTCAAATTCCTAGTAATTCTTTGTTGTCCGTATCATGTTAATATTTCAATGCCGATGACTCAGTCTGCCACACCAGACTAATATATATTTGCTCAGTTCCCTGAACTATTATTATCAAATCTAACCATACTGTATATGTTAGTAGAGAAATAAAACCTCTCTTATTATTTATAATTCCTTAGTTATTCACCCATCAGCTGATATTCTTATTTTATATATTCTATTTATCGGAGACGGTGTGACCTCAGTATATTTGACCTTACCCCGAGTCACGTTCTACCTTGCGTTAACCTTCACCTTCAGGATATCAGTTATTCTTTGAGACTAACCGCTCTGTTAACATTTATACTATATGTATATGTTCATCACATGTTTATTCAATTATGATTTATTAATTATTCTCATAACTTGATTTATATATCATCCATGCTTTAAGAATATTATTATTCATTCTTGAAGTAGGTTCGAGAGTATTTCACTATAAATATGGTTCAACCATTTACCTATTTATTACTCACAATAAAATATTGTGAAACCCAACCGTGTATTCTGTATCATTGGTGGATATTGAGATTTATAATTACATATCTGGAGTCAGCTGTGTTCCTGCTGAGTGTTATAGTTCTTAACACTCTCCGACTAATATGACGCTAACGCGTCATATGGAGGTTTTGCCAAAAAACTCATATGACGCTACCGCGTCATATGAACTTATTATATTCACCAGAAATAAGTTTATGACACTTTTGGGCCGTTTTTTTGGCTGGTAAGTTAGGTAAGTTAAATCTACATGTGGAAATATCTAGCAACCCTGTGGCGTCTCTCTGTGGGCCCCACGGGTGATGAAGAGGCCAGTCTTCACCCAGCAGTCAAGCTCCTAGGTGGGTCTGTCAGGCCCTTTAAACCGAGGGGCCTCCATTTTGCCCAGCCTGGGTGGTATTTCCACCCTAATATAACCCAAACGAAGTGCATAATTATATCGTTGGGTTATCGATGGATATTGTGTTAGTTTAGGGAATTATATAGCATACACTGT